>JAPVLV010000001.1:75912500-76512500 GCA_029168935.1 Oxyria digyna
GAATCAATATAATGTACCTCCAAAACATCATCCTGAGGTGAAGAAGTTAAAACTGTTGAGAGAAGTTCAATGCTATTCCGAGCCACATCAAAGGCCTCCTTTGTCTGTTCAGGAGATAAACTTTGTACAGGAATATCACGGTCTGCAAGTCCAACATCAATTTCAGCTTCGGGGATTGTGCGAGCAGGAGTGAAAATGGGTGCCAGGCTCTCATTGTCACGGCCGGGAAAGCGAATGCCTCTTGATCTTAAACTCTAAGGCAAAAAGAAATAGAAAATGAGAACTCGTAGGGGCAAAACATGTCATTAAATATAAATACTATCACAAAAACACAAATGTGGACTTGAAAAAATTTCATGAATCTAAAATACACACTTAACTTAGTTTCATATCACATTCCATATTACCCAACAATTGATCCAGGACCAGTGTGGAATGAAACGCATTGAAAATACCAGAGAAAAGAAATTGAATCCCTGATATCTCAGATTAGTTTGGTATAATCACATGGAAACAGCTAGAAAATTCCAGGTAGTTCAGTCTGCTTCTTTTACACATTTGAAGGCAACCGAGCACACACTTAGCTCCTATCAGGCGCAAGGCTCAGTTTGACTGGATCACAAACACTTTTGTTGTTCTAAAATATGTTAATCTTTGAGGAATCAATAATGACATACAGGAAGCAAATTCTGAGATCATTCATCACCATTATCTTAACAAAACCTAATTCCTAACCTAGTCTTTATCCAACTGCCAAAACAACCAATCAAAAACATGCTGCCCTTTCAAACATTCAATAAATACACATCATACCTTGTATGTTTCTTCATAAACAGGCAGATATCTGAGCTCCTCCGAGGATTCGCCCCAAGATTCAATCAACATGAGAGCCTTATTCCTGTTATTCACCACAGTCTCTGGATCATCAATCAACTTCACCATCTCATCCAACAATCTCTCAGCTGCAACCTCAGAAAAAGCCCTTTCGCAGTTCTTGACAATGGTCTCAAGTAACGCCAAAGCCAAGTACTGGATCCTAGGATTCTTCAACATGATCCGCTTCTTAATTCCCCGAATTAATTCAACACTATTGACAGACTCGTGGTTAATCATGTCACATATCTCAAGATTTCTAGCCCAATCAGGCTGGTCTAGGGTCTCAGAAGTGGCATCCTCGACGATCTTATCAGTCTGATTTGGACCCTGAAATAACTCCTTCATCTTGAAACTAACTGAGCTCATCCCTTCACTCATCTTCCTTCCCACCTCACTCATCTTCAGGCGCTCGCCGAAGGAAGTCACCTTGTCCATCAAATTGTCACTCATCTTTGCTTTGAAACCCTAAATCCCCAATTCAATAGAGTGAGAAATGCAGAAATTTCTCCAATTCAACCACAAATCCCCCTCAGATAAGCAATCACCTAAACCTTAATCATGAACAGGAACATAAAAAATAGAAAAATATAAACAAATAAGAAATCTGGAATAAAAATAATGAAGGATTGAAAGATTCAACTCGTTGAAGTTTCAACAAACGCATAAGTCAACAGCTGAAAATTCCAGGAAAGCAGTTGGGCAAATGAATATGAAAACGATCAATATCACAGCGATGCCAAGCATGACTAATCATCCAGAGACAGAGAAGCATGAATACATTTTGATATCAAGATTACAGAAATTCAGATAAACCCTACCAGTACCAGCAAGAGGCAAAAAATTTCAAGGAAATCTCAAAGGGGAAAACGATTGAAAATTGAGATGAGAAGAAATAAAAATACAAACACCTGAATTTGGGATTGTAGTTGGCCGAATCTCTAAGAAAACAAGTAGAACAGGCGAATTTTGAGATTGAAGATGGTAGTCGATTGTTGCTTTTTCTTTACTCTTTGCTACTGCTTTACCCTCATCATTTTTATTTTTTATACTAGAAACGGGCCTCCGCGCTACGCGCGGGGAAATTACAGTTTTTAATATGATTTAACGTTGTTTAATAGGCGTACTAAAATTAGATTGGGCTAATCATATTCACAACCCTTTATGATATAGAATCTAACATCGACAAAGCAGTCTTTAATCTTTGTTCTATCAAAAAGAAAGAAAATAAAGTTTAATTAGTGATTATGTTTTTCCTGTTTTATTAATCATTTTAGCAATTGACACACAACTACCTATGAATTCGTCTCTCCCTTTAAAATCATCACATTACCTAATTAGCTCGGGTGCTTTTTTTTTTGCCAAGCAATTAGCTCGTGTATTGGTGTTCCTATTTTATTAGGGCTTAAATCAACAAACTGAAACCCGCGTACGGGTCTTGCGTAATTATAATTTCTTAAATGTTTCATAATAGATATTGAAATGATATTATATCATATAATCAAATGAGTTTGATGATTTGTACCTCTTCTCTCAATTCGCCAAATTGTTATATCATTTTGTAATATTATTGTAATATACGAGACATAAGTTTTTAAAAATATGATTTTTAATATTCTTGTAATGTACAGGACATAAGTTTTTAAATATATGTTATTTGCGTATGCAATTTCTTCAATGCTCTATATGCTAAATTTTTGTTCAAGTCTTGTTTGCAGTATTATTACCAACTCCACAAATTTTGGTATATAAAATAAGGTAATCTATTTTGATTTATTAATAGACAAGTTGGTGAATATATGATCTATTTTTCTGTCTATAACTCATTACAATTGAATAAACTCGAGGACCAGTTATTAAATGTCATTTCCCCATTGTATACATTTTTGACGTGTTTACTAAATTATCATGCTTGTTGGAAACTGAGTGTAAATGTTTGAAAACAACATGCTAGCATATTGCAATATGTAATATTGTTTACAATTACTAAAATTAGATGCAAACGGCCTCCGATAAGGGCTCAAAGTCTGGTACTAATGACGAAAAATGTAGTTTAGGATAAGTAAAAAGTAAACACTTCAAGCACAAAGAAATTGAAAGAGGAAAAAATGCATACCATATAGTTCACAACAGATCTCCCTCTTTATATAAATTTAGTAATTGAAAAAGTTAAATCCTTTTACAAAGACACATGATACATGAATTGAATATAGGGAATTTAGATTCTTTGGTAAGTCGGTCCTCTAAACTCTGTAAACCTGCATATTATTTGTATATATATATACTCCATCCCTCCCAAAATATGAGTCTCACTGTACAAAAATATCTTGGATTAAGGCAAATGCTTTAACGTACATAAGTGCATTGAAAATGATGAATGTAAAATATTAAAATAATATGAGTAAGGGTATAATTGGAAGAAGTTTATGGACAAAAATAGAAATGAGACTAACATTTCGGGACGCCTCAAAAGGAAAATGAGACTCATATTTTGGGACGGAGGGAGTATAATTTACTAAAGCCTTCATGTGTACCTTTGAAAAAAGTTATTGATCTGGCTTTTTACTTTTTACTTTATTAATCTATTGATAAAGTCAATTACTGCAAAACCATCCACTCCAAACCTCTGTCCACATGAGAGGTTTGTAAGGTCTGTTTTAGTAAACACATAACAGTAAAAGTCGTTGCAAGTATATTAATCTTTCACAATAAGATCATTAACTATTATAAAATTTATTTTGAAAAGAATTAAGATTGTCAACAAGAACACTGGAACTTATAAAGGGATCAAGAGAGTCATCTTCCTTGCACATTAACCATGGAACACCAATATCTAATCCAACAACAATGTTAGCAACTCATCTCATGTGATCACAACCTTCTTGTCCAAACATCTTTCTTTGCATTTTATATTTATATTCGATCTGAAAACACAAACTGATAGCACATAATTCAGTTTTTGAAATCAGAAACTCAAATTAATTTGACTAATCATAATTACAAGAGGTCATGAAAAAAAGAGTCAATGAAAGCATACAACATTGAGTGATGTTAAGGCATTGAATTTCATGTGTACAAGAGTGATTGCCATGGAATTTCTTTTTATTATTGCCTTCAAAATGCTCAAAAATTCGATCTAGTTTTGGGCGCATTCTAGTTGCGCCCAAAACTGAACCGGGTTTTAAAAAAAAGGTTTGGGGTGCCAGTTAAAATTTTCCGAGTGCGGGATTTTCCCCCACAATCATACGGTCAAGTATGTGCGCGAGGGGGAGAAAAGACAAGTAGACATCATTTAGATTCATCTATGTAAGAAGAAAATTACCACAGTCAAAATTGAGGTTGATCGGTGAATTTGAAAGGGAGAGTGGGGATCGAGGAATTGGGGGTTATCGGCAGCGGCAGATCTAGAAAATTTCTACGGTGGGGGCTCGTATTAGAATTAAGATTATAAATTATGTTCTCTTTTTCTTGAGTATTATCAATTTGATTTAAACATATTCAATATAATATTAACCCACATTTAAATTTTAAATTAATTAATTTTTTTGTGGTAAAATCAATAATAAATATTCTTCTACTTTTTATTCTTGTATCAAATAAATATCTTGTACATAGAAATATCATATAAAAGTTATTCTTTTTCTCTAATATTACCGATATTTAGTGGGTTTGATAGATATTAAAAATATAAAAACTCTGTATGTAAAAATTACATTTACTTTCCTTACATTTTTAATAATCATGTTTCTCTTTTTAACACACCTCTTACTTTTCTTACCAAAATTCAAGAATAAAATAGAAAAAATCTCTATATAACTACTAAAGCAAATTACATTTCTTCAATTCTAGCTATGTCACGTGGCATACTCTTCATTCAGGCCATCCACCTGTCGTCATTTTATTGGTCACGATTTTTTATAATTTATTGTAATTTTCTCAAAAAAAATTAATTAAATTTGGAAAATCGTGTGCAAAAATATTACAAAAAGATTGCTTAAGATCTTTCAGATTACAAAAAGATTTTTATGTGTTAATTTTCTAGATTTTGACCTCCCAATATCCTATTATTTTATTTTACAAATATATATTTTATTTTTATGATATGACGTATCACAAAAAGATTGATTTCTTAATAAATAAGAGAAATAATTATATTTTGTGTTATTGTAGTGTTTTCAATTATATATATTTATATATGTTGAAATCAATTTATTTAAATTTGTTAAAAATTGACCCATGATAATTTGATCAAATAAGATTTTTGGTATTAAAAATTCATGTATATTCGTTGTTTATTATATTTAAAATGTAAAAACTTAATTTTGGTATTACAATTAGCGGCATCGGGCAAGTCACCGAGCACGCGGTATGTACCGTGACCTAGATGAGATGTACACTCACCTAGGCCATGATGCCGCCTCACCAGGCGGGGCTGTAAGACCTCTTGGGTGGCGATGTAGCTTCCAGCTTCCAGGGCTGAGCTAAAAAACTCCCCCTGGTCGCGAAAGCGTGGACGAGTTTCATATCCAGCTTCCAGCTTCCAGGGCTGAGCTAAAAAACTCCCCTTGGTCGCGAAAGCGTGGACGAGTTTCATATCCAGCTTCCAGCTTCCAGGGCTGAGCTAAAAAACTCCCCTTGGTCGCGAAAGCGTGGACGAGTTTCATATCCAGCTTCCAGCTTCCAGGGCTGAGCTAGAAAACTCCCCTTGGTCGCGAAAGCGTGGACGAGTTTCATATCCAGCTTCCAGCTTCCAGGGCTGAGCTAGAAAACTCCCCTTGGTCGCGAAAGCGTGGACGAGTTTCATATCCAGCTTCCAGCTTCCAGGGCTGAGCTAGAAAACTCCCCTTGGTCGCGAAAGCGTGGACGAGTTTCATATCCAGCTTCCAGGGCTGAGCTAGAAAACTCCCCTTGGTCGCGAAAGCATGGACGGGTTTATGCCAACGAGCTCACCCGCTGTAATCCAGCTCACGAGCAAATTCCATTCAACAATATACATAACCCACGCGGGGACCAATACACCCCATTGCATGCGTACAACCACGCGAGCGACGCAAACAACAGCATACCTCAAACACCCCACGTGAGTATCAACATGCTCTATTTTATACGTACTTGCGTGCCCGTAACAAATGCACACCAGAATAAAAATACATTATACATGCTCGAAAAATTACATTAACTACGCGTGTAACAACATGTTCAATCACGAGATCGATCACGAGGCTAACACCTCAGCAAGCCTAAGGTGCCTTTTCCCTTAAAGCTCGGGAGCTTCCCTTGTCTTTTGTTCGCTCACAATAGGCCAGGAGCTTCCCTTAGCTTCATTTGTTCGCGAGAGTACTCACGAGACTAACACCCTAGCGAGCCTAGGGTGTGGAGTCATTTATTATATGCAAAATCATATGCTTGCGATGCATTAAAACTATACCTAACCCTTTGTTCCATTACATGCCTCGCGAGTATACGAGACATCCGTAGAGGTGATATGCTCGCGTGTTAACAACTATATACATGAGTGTCAGCACGTCCACAATTCCACGCAAGCTCAGCATACTCCATATTGCAACTATACTTTACGCGAGCAGCAATGTGCTCCATAATACCCATACATATACTACGTAGACATCAACATGTTGCATGTTACATAAACACACGTGAGCAACCACATTTTTCATAGTAATGCACACTTCACACGAGAAATAACCTACTCGGCGCTGCACATATGCCACGCAGGCATTGATATGCTCCATAATACCCATATACTCTACGTGAGTATGGCTATGCTCCACATTATGCATAAATCACATGAGCAAAGACAGGTTCATACGCACGTTCGTTCGCAAGGTTAAAACCCTGGCGAGTAGTATCACTTCCACTAAGCTTGGGAGCTTCCCTTAGCCTTCGTTCATTCGCATTAGGCATGGGAGCTTCCCTTAGCCTTCGTTCATTCACATTAGGCCGGGAGCTTCCCTTAGCTTTGTTCATTAACGAGAGATCTCGCAAGGCTAGCGACTAACGAGCCTTGAGAGTTTTCTCCTCGAGTCTCGTCTTAATCTAAGAGAAAGGCTATAAGGTGCGTAAGAGAAGAATCAAGGGAAGGTTGGGTGCGATTCACTCTCAAAATCACCGTATCATACCATCCTATTAAAATTTGTCTCGTCTTTACCCAATCTAATACGCAAAAATGTCACGTAAATGACGAATAACACACTCGCGAAATTCCTCAATGGGCATAAGATTTAGTAAAGGTCCAATAAACCAAGCCTTCGTTTATTCAACGAAGAGCTTGGGGAGCTGTGTTGGACCCGAGATAAAGCAATCAACAGTAGCCTTCTTTTTGTATATATATATATGTGCGTGTTGTGCACGAGGGATAAGAAAAAGGGGTAAATTACTATAGAAAGATAAAAAGGGAGTAAATAACTAAAAAAGTAGAAAAGAAGAAAAGAGAAAAGAGGATAAGAAGGAAGAAAAGAAGGAAGATAAGGACGGGAGGGAAGAGAAAGAAAAAGCAGAGGAGGCGGCGGGGCTCAGAGGAGAAGAAGGGGAAAGCAAGAGGCAGGGGAGGAAGAAAGGAGAATGAGAATTTGTGGATGGCAGAAAATCGTGTTCCAAGTTTGATCGAAAGGGAAATACATATATCCTGATCAGAGATCTCTTCACCCAAAGGACAACATCAAGACGTCTTGCTGACAGAAAGATTCACAAATTTGAGAAGAACATCAGCAAGAGGGGTGCTGTTCCTGAAACATCCATGAAGAAGATCGTCAGAACGGCAACCAGTGGAAATGACCGCACCAAGCGGTCATTTCCGACTCGCGACCCCAGCCGCAGCTCGCGTCACCGCCCGGCACGGCTCGCGTCACCGCCCGGCACGGCTCGCGTCACCGCCCGGCACGGCTCGCGTCGTCACCCAGCCGCAGCTCGCGTGGCTCACCTCGGCCCCGACTAGCCTAAGCCCGCCTTGACTCGCGTGCATCGCCCCGCCTCGCCTCGCCTCACCTCGCCTCGGCATGACTCGCGTGCGTTGCCTCGCTTCGCCTCGCCTCGGCATGACTCGCGTGCATTGCCTCGCATGAACGCTGTTTTTGTGGGACTCCATGCACGTACAAGAGATTTAGCAAGTCGAAGTCATGGGTACAAGAGATTTAGCAAGTCGAAGTCATGGGTACGTGCATGGCTCGCGAGGTAATTTAGTCGAATAGAGCATTGAGCGTGAGTTTCACCCTCTTTCGGTAATGTGCAATTACATTCTTAAATCTCCTTTCGGGTTTAAAATAATCAGTCTAATTCCCTAAGATATCATTTGACAATTATATCATTTATATAATTATTGACTTGAGCGTCGGAGAGCCTTTTCCGGGGAGCACCTGCTCCGGGTTTGGCTTTTGCAGGAACATGGACGTTATCATTTTACAACGAGAGAGAGAGAATAGAGGGACCACCAGAAGAAGAATCGACAAAGACTCGGGAATCCGGAGTGTTGCCGGTTTCCTTTCCGTTGGAACGAGGTTCCAACAAATCCGAGTTCCAACACAACATATACCCTTTTGGAATACATCTCGTATCGGAATAAGCCTTGAAAATTGCCCTTCCGTTTATATTGGAATAAGATATTTTTTCCCTATGTTGCAAAAGCAATACATATATTCGTCGTCCATACGTATTGTCTTTAACATTATTCACGACCCCTAATCTTTACGGGTTAGGTTCTGGTGGAAACTGTGTCTTAAGTAGTAAACCTTCGAATATTATTGTTCATGACAATGATCATGGCTCTTGATGTTCTTTGTCACAAACATCAATGTTTATTGCTCAAAAAAACAATGTTCAAGGTATGTTCACGACAATGAACGTGATAAAAAAATGTAATGAACATATCGAAACAAAATGTATGTGTCTTTGAACACAAAATGTTTGTGACATGTTCTCACCGAAAACTCAATGAACGAAAAATGAAATAAATAAAAATGCATTCGTAAAAAAGCAATGAACATTTTAGCCCACCTGAGTGACCATTTTATGAAGACAACCATAACGTTCGAAGACAAGTGTCATGAACATAAAATATTGTTACCTAAGAGATGGTTGCTATATGATTATTCCTCAACCCTTACACTTGTAAAACATTTCATTTGTAACCTTTGTTATATTAAGGCTTGCTCGGTAAAAGATAGCTTCTTTTTAATTTATTAGTACCTTATGTAGTGGTAGTTGAAATTGATGTCGTAGCTGAATTTCGTAGCTAAAAATGATTTATGTAGTTGAATTTGATAAATAAAGAGGGTGTGTTCGTGAGAGTAGGTGAAATTTTGTAAAAGTGCATGTATGGTAAAATTGTCGAAAAGGTATGGAATAAATCAACCATAAGTGAGGATAGAAAATGGATTTCATGATGTGTTGGAAACCTGGTTCAAAGATCTACAACTTTATAGTTTACGTGCCATGAACATTTTGTGTTCAGAGCTAAGAACATTCACGCTTAGTACCACGAACATTGTTTTCAGAGCAATGAACATTGGTGTTCGTGACCATAAACATCAAGCGTCATGTTCACGGTCATGAACAATAATATAATGTTCGAACATTGGTTGTCACCGGAACCCTAACCCTACATGTATATGACATGTTTTGTGTATTTTTTTTTTTGCTATATTTCTTGTGACTTGTTAGTGTCATTGTTTTAGCAATACCAAGATTGGATTTATTTCTCCCAACTCTTAAAATAAGGTATGTCATTATGAATTGGAGCAAAACAAATAAAAGGTGGTTTCGAATCATATGTATTGTTGGAAATTTTTATTTACGAAAATGTTGACAAGTGGTAGAGTCATGTTAGTATGTTACTTGTGTCTAGTATGAAGTGGCAGAGTTATATTACTTCAGTCTCGTGTGAGTGTGTAACAAATTAACAACCAACTTGATAAAAGCCTAATCTTCCTAAGAAGCTTTTCGCATTGCTTGTTCATAGACTAAACAGTTAACACTACCCTACATCTCAACAGAACATCTTAAATTTCCAAGCTAGTTATAAACATTTTCTTACATGATCATTGGATTATTGTTGGGATATGCTCAACTCGAGGACCACATGACAATGCGGCCATGGATATTGCGACCTTGGCTTCCCCCTTAGAGTGTTCTTCTATTTCTTGGTTTGGCTTTCAATATTAGTCATTTACTATGTTTGATAAGTCTTTGTTTAGTACTTTTGAGTGTTTCTATTTCGGGTGTCTTATTCTCTTATGCTAAAGAGGCTTGGCCCATTAGGTTAGAATAAGGCTCATGTCCAAGACTCTTGGTTTTATAAGTTATCCTTGTCTCTCAATATTTCTTATGTTGAAACTGAGTATATGTCCTTCCAAATTCTTAATATCACCCCTATGATCCCAAAGATCTAAAATACTATCTTTGAAGGCTTCGAGCAAAGCAATATTCGGTGTTGTGAAGATCACCATTTTGATCTCATTCATCTCTTTGGACTGAAAAGACCATCACTTTGGTCTAAGAAGAACTATCCAAGACGAAGAAAAGGAGCTCTTCGACACATCTTCCACATCGATCCGTCCAACAGGATGAGGTTCAACCTTGAATTTCATATAAATTGGTACGAAGTTCAATAGAATGGTGTCGTCTTGACATTACGACTACCTCTATTCATATGCCATGCAAATCAACACAACTATTGTAATAAAATGCATACTAAGAGCTTTACCCAAATTCATATGCATCAAATATCGTAGAGTCAATTCTTCTGTGGCCTTACAAATTTTTTTATCCCAATGCCAAATTTTGCCTCTTAGAGACTCCACTTCTTTTGAAAGTCTTACTAAGAATTACAATTTCATTAAGTGACAAATCCTAGTATACAAGTTCATATAGAGATTTCACCTCTTCACTCTAACTAATTTCATTATTCAAACCTTTGACCTAGCTTCCATTGTTTTTTGTGTGACATTAGTTCAAACCCATCAATCTGGTTGGAGGATTTGGTGCCTCTATAACAAATTCTTGTTCTAATATAACGTTAATCAAATCGAATCCCGAATGATGAAATTCTCTCTGGAAGCCTTGTGGAGCCTCTTCTTCGTCAACTACTTCTACTATGTCATCACTTACAGGATACCCATAAAATATGGGTGATTAAGAGCGTCCACAGCCGATATTCTCGTGTTAGGGTTGAGACACAAATTATGAGTGATTGAGAGCGTCCACAGCCGATAACCTCATATTAGGGTTGAGACACAACATATCCTGAAATAAAAAAACCTTTAGAAATGAATTCTATACTTGTAATTAAAGTAAAACATATTGCTTCGATCAGATCAATTCCATCGTCATCGAACCACATCAAAAAATTGTTAGCTCCATCACATTACTTATGACCACGTTTAGGAAATACCGGCAGAGAAGTCACTCCTAGACATGTGGCTTCCGAGAATCATCCCAACACGCCAAACTATTTCATCAATCACCTTCTTCTTTTTTCCTCCTCCAGTGAACAAATATTTTGATCACACTAAAGAACAATGAGATAAGTACTAAAATAATCTTCCATCAGATCTATCAGCAAACAGAATCACTTATCATCGTCACAATTTGAATGAGAATATTTTATAGTTAATCAGAGTGTGGCTCCAGAAAATCTAAATGTTATTAGATATACGAATGTTGTAATTTATATAACATATAATATGAGAGATGCATCATATTTTAGTTTATCCTTATGATCTATTATGAAAGCAATGCAAATATTCATTATGAACGAATGAACTTATTTTTTTTATCCGAAATGAATGAATTCTATTTAATTTGGTGCGGATGAAAGGTGCGTTAATGAAAAGTGTCAAATAGTAGGTGCCAAATACAAATGATGTTCTCAATTTTATAACATCTTTTATAAGAGATAAGCTATGTTTTATTCCTTTTCAATTTTATAATGTTCTCAATCTATTGTAAAAGGAGGAATGAATAATTGAACCAGGACCTATTTTAAAGTAAAGTGCATCATTGATCAAGTTATTTTTGTGCACTTTTAGGCCAAAATATAAATATATTTCTACTAATCAATATAAATTTGGACTTCTTTTAGTCTTGGGCCTCAGACGATTGCCCTACCCGAATTATCCTCTGAGCGGACCCTAAATGCAGTATGTAAGGAAATACAATGCACGACATATGATTGTTTAAATGGGGAACCTCGGTTTTGATATGTAGGAAAAATAATGCAAGAGACACATAATAATTCAGGTCATCGGGTAATCCATATATCTAGGTTGTTCATCGTTTTTACCTTTGACTTCCTAATAACATGTTGGAACTGATTTTTGGCAAACTTTCGTGGAAGTTTTCGGTGGGCACCGACCACTATTTGCGCCGGATGATAGCCGATAGGAGTGTTGTCTTCGTCTCCGCGAGTACTATCTCGTAATGTGCTCATATGTCAAATTTGGGTTTCGGGTGAATGCGAAATGAGAGCACAAAGATGGGTGCTTACAAATAATATTTGATGTTTTTTAATGTGAGAAATTTTGTCCCACATCAAAATTCGGGAGATAAATATAAGAGTATATATACCTCATATTAACTACAAGGGATGTGTCCTTGAGTGGGAGGGGTCCTCCAAGACTACACAGACGGGGCAAGCTTGAAGCTTGAGGGATTGGCCTTCCGGGGCTAGTGGGCCTAGCAGACCTCCATTTGTTCTTTTTGGACCCAGATCCAACTAAGAATGTCTTTTAGACTTCCTATTTATTCGGCCCAAGTGTGACCTGCTTCAACTTCGTAATTAACGAAGTTCTGACTGTGCACTTCGTAATTAACGATGAAGTTGCGAAGTCCCACCTCTCTCTCTCAGTTAGTGGGGCAACCCACTTCGGGATTAACGTCATAAGTCTTTTTAAGAAAGACGACCCGCACAACATTCAACACAATTCATCAGTTATCCTCTAGAGTCTTCTATTCAACTTCTTCCTCTTCTTTTCCGAGTCTGAGAGTTCGATCACAGAACAATTCGTAGCCTTTTGATTCCGATTGGTGTAAAACAAAAGAGAATTGAAGTTATATCATGAGATTCGAAACGCCGATAACCATCACACTGTAGAGCTTTATATAATTCTTGAGCGAAATGTTTGTGATAAATTGCGAGCCCTATTCCACGAGAACTGAAACAATGGACTTTATATCATGGTAGTAGCATGATTAATGCTAGAAAAATAATGGAGTACCTATTCCACGAGAATCAAAACAATAGACTTTATATGATTCTTGAGCGAAATGTTTGTAATCCATTGGGAGCCCTATCAAAATGATATGTAATGGAGTTTCCGATGCAGCACAACCGAAATTCCCCTTTTAACTCATTGATTTGTTCATCATGGATGAAATAACTTTGTTCACCACAGATGTATTATTTTCGCAATTTTTCGTGAATCTTGTGGAGATCTTAATACGAATCTATATACTTAAAATTCTTCAAAACAAATATTGTTTGTTTTTCCAAAAGTCAAGAAATAAAGTTTTTTTTCTACAAATATGACTAAGTATTACGAATTTATTAATATTTCTACATTATCACTATGCATTACGATTAAAATCATGAACTTATAGCTTATATATTATAGTTGTTCATCATGAACATTGTGTTTGAATATTACGAATTTAAAGAAAATTAACGCTTTGTTTCCGGAGTTTTTGATGGGACAAATTAGATGAATTTGATATGTACGAAATCTACGAAATTTCTTTACATAAAAATGAGAAAAAATTAATGAAAAAAACGAATGAAGACTTGATTGGGCCGACCCAGTTTTACATTTATATTCCAAAACTTGTCCTCTTTTATGGGCCGGCCCAATGGCCTACAATACTGAGAGTTTGAGATTGCTTGGTCAATGCAAAATCACGTGGCTATCTACCTCAAACATACAACACACTCAACTCCATCAATCTAGGAGATCGATCGAATCACGATATATATTCACATTAACACATAAGTCATTACTTCATACATACGCACAATACATATATCGAGTCGATCGAGAATTCGAGATGGCGATGCAATGTCGTCGATGGATGGCATCGGTTGTAAATTTGGCGGTGGTGTTGATGGCGGCGCAAGTGCAGCGGAGTACGCAACTGAGGCGGAACCACCCGATGCACGAGGCGGTTGACCAAGTCAACGCTCGAGGTGGTCCGTATGTTGGATTAGTGATGGCATTTCCATTAGAAGAAAATGCTCTTATCTCCTCTGGATGTTTTGTTGCTAGTGATCTCTTCCCTTCCATTCTAATTGCAGGTTAGCTATTCTTCTTTGATTAGGACAAAGCTGTTTTTTTCCATTGCTAATAACCGACAAATTCATATTAATCTAAAGTTAGGTGGAGAAACGAGTATCATGATTCATGTGGTAGCTAGCTAGCAAGCTAGGTGGGTATACTTGTCTTCATATATTTGTACTTGTATAAGAAACACATGCTCCATGTATAAACTAAGATATTGATTAAATTATTCCTATGCCACTTTGTATAAGAGAATTTTACGTACCGGCCAATAATTACATGGGCGCTATTTACAGTCCACTATTTGATATTCACTGTTCTCTATGGTGTCGTATCAATGATATTAGTATAAAACACATTCATACGTTGTATATGGATTTTCTTTTTCTATAATTTTGTTGAGAAGTTCAATACGATTGTGTGCATATAAAATTCGTCCAAAACAGACATAGTTTGCCCCTTCAAAAGACCAAAAAATAAATTTATCACTCATGATTTCTCGTGGTCAACAAGTGTGTTAAAACTCAACACATTTTTCATTTTTTTTTATAATATGATAGATAACTTAGCGAGAATTCTATTTAGTGATAAGTTTATAACATAAATATAATCTATAACTTCAATTTATAAGTAATAGATATTTTACACTTAAACATAATTACGTGAATATTCATTGTTTTTTGGCTTTTTAAAGAAGTAAACAATGTCCGTTGTTGACGAATTTTATATACACGCGATCGTATTGAAATTCTTTACAAGATTATGGGAAAAAATATTCATATGCAACGTATGGATGCGTTTTATACTAATGTCATCGGTGCGTCTCGTATAGACCCCAAGCACAACACAACGAGGATGAGCGGTGAATAGAAAAATGATGGGCGGTGTCCGCGCTGAATAGAAACCATATATATATATATATATGTACTTATATAATAAAGACATATATATGGGCATGTACACGTATAGACTATGATATTAATTCAATTATTGTTACTAAACTAAGTTTAGAGGGAAATTCCGGTGAAAATAATTCCTATAGTGTGAAATTAATGAAAATTGTGAATATTACTACCTTACATTATATGTGAACCTATAATATTAAGGGTAAGAATTCCATAATAAATCCTCTCTTAGAGATAAATAAGAATGAATTTAAGTCATTGGATGTCTTGGCATCCAATGGCTTAGATTAAACGGAGGTCCGGCGGTAGTTGTGGTGGTCCGGCGACCACCCGGTGGTTGTCCGGCGACCGGAAGTCCGGCGGAGGTCCGGCGGCGGTCCGGCGGAGGTCCGGCGGAGGTCCGGCGGAGGTCCGGCGGCGGTCCGGCGGCGGTCCGGCGGCGGTCCGGCGGCGGTCCGGCGGCGGTCCGGCGGCGGTCCGGCGGCGGTCCGGCGGCGGTCCGGCGGCGGTCCGGCGGCGGTCCGGCGGCGGTCCGGCGGCGGTCCGGCGGTGGTCCAATAATAAATGAAAAAGTTAAACTATAAAATGAAAATTTTAAGTCTAATTCAAATTGGTGAACATTTAAATATAATGTGATGAACATTCTGTCGGTGAATATGAAATTAAAATGTGATGAACATTTAGTAGAGTATATCAAAATGAACGTTTATAAACATTTTGATGAACATTTAATTATAATGTGATGAACATTTTGTTGGTGAACATTAAAATGTGATGAACATTCAGTAGAGTATATCAAAATGAACGTTTATAAACATTTTGATGAACATTTATGAACAACGTGATGAACATTTAAGCTAATTGTAATGAACTTTTGAGTAATGAACATTTTATTAAATTCTTGTGAACATTTAAGGATGTTTGATGAACATTTAAGTATGAGATGATAAACATTTAGGTAATTTTTGATAAAGATCAAGTGTTTTTCTACTCGAAATTATATTAAAGTGATGTTTGATGAACATTTAAGTAAGAGATGATGAACATTTATCAACATTTTGATGAACATTTAAGTCGATTGTAATGAACTTTGGCTAATGAACATTTTATTAAATTCTTGTGAACATTGAAGTATGAGATGATGAACATTTAATTATGAGATGATGAACATTTAGATGAACATTCAATTGGTGAACTTTTATGTATAATGTGATGAACATTCAGTAGAGTATGTACAAATGAACATTGTGATGAACATTTATGAACACTTGATGTTCATCAAAAATTGGTGAACATTTAAGTAGAATGTGATGGACATTCAGTTGGAAAACTTTTAAGTATAATGTGATGAACATTTATGAACACTTGATGTTCATCAAAAATTGGTGAACTTTTAAGTAGAATGTGATGAACATTCCGTAGAGTATATACAAATGAACATTGATGAACATTGTGATGAACATTTATGAACATTGTGATGAACATTTATGAACACTTGATGTTCATCAAAGGCGGTCCGGCGGTGGTCCGACGGTGGTCCGGAGGCGGTCCGACGGTGGTCCGGAGGCGGTCCGGTGGTGGTCCGACGGCGGTCAGGCGGTGGTCCGGGGGGACAAGGGGGGACAAGGGTGTCATGTGTCATCATATGGGTTCTTGGATCTCTCTTGATCCAAGGCTTCACATTCATTCTCATTTATCATTTTAACAAGTATTATTACATGACTATTTTTCTAATATTAATTCACATATAAGGTTCACAAATAACCTTATACGTGAACCTTAACTGTTCATAGCTAATGTTCACTTATAAGATAGTAACGTTTCGATCAAAAAAGAAGAAGATAGTATAGTTCACAATTCACATATAAGATAACAACGTTCACATGTAAGATAGTAATGCTCACAAATAAAATAAGTTCTCATTTAACACCGTAAGATATGTTTCCAAAAAAAAACCTCTAGTAAGCCACTTAATTTGTATAATATGAAACCAGCACTT
Organism: Oxyria digyna; assembly: GCA_029168935.1. Taxonomy (NCBI): domain Eukaryota; kingdom Viridiplantae; phylum Streptophyta; class Magnoliopsida; order Caryophyllales; family Polygonaceae; genus Oxyria; species Oxyria digyna. The sequence goes on from JAPVLV010000001.1 coordinate 75,929,558, forward strand.
TGAACGCCTGATTAGAGCTCGCTAATCAGTTCTACAATAATTGGTCTAACATTATTACTTCATATGGTCAACTAGACAACTACTAGTACGTAAAATTTAAATCTACTAACTACGAGATAATGTACGTGTACTGGATCGAGCAGGAAGGAGATTTAACATAGGAACAATAAGAGGCGTGAATGTGATTTATGTGATGACTGGTGAACAGATTGTAAGTAATTCCCTAGCTATCTCATTACATTGATTACTTAGACATAAACATATTCAATTAATTACTCATTATTGATCACTCTTTGGTGAAAGCTAGATAAATGCAGGGATTACAACTCAAATGTTGTACGATACATTTGATATTTTAGGAGTCGTTCACTATGGCATTGCCGGATCCACCAACAACTCACTCCTCGTTGGAGATATTACAATTCCTTCTCATTTCGCCTTCACTAGCTCCTGGGATTGGCAAGTAAGAGAGATCAATCAAACTTATATTTGTCTAACTTGTATAAAACTTATAAGTAACATCACATCTTTGATTATATAATGAATCAAATTAATACAGGAATCTCGATCATCGAAAGCAGCTGGTACGACACTGAGCTTCGACGATTACAACGTTCCAAAGGAGGGAAATAATCTATTGGGGGAGATAGAATTCACTCGTGTGCAACTCTTATCTTCTTCGTCGACGGCGTCCTCCGAAAAGATTCGTATGGAGAAGCTCTTTTGGCTTCCGGTTGATCCAACTTGGTTTGGAATTGCCATGCAACTCAAGGTATGCATGCATGCATTATTTGAACCCTAATTTCATATTTCCATTGATATTGTATTATACTTGGTTAGTAGAATGTAGTTGGATGAGTAGGAACTAGTAATGATAGAAAAAGATAGACATACATTACATCATATGATCCTTGTACATAAGCCTCTCATGTCTGACAATAAGAAAAATATTCCATTAGGTTATGTGTTGAGAAATAGTTCGGGCGAGAACAAGGCTTAACATAAAAAAACAAAGCTTTTTGCATTCACAAATAACAAGATAATTTTCTTAATTTGGGCGTTAATGTTCATAATCTAGGCGATGAATTTTTTTGAGGTCATTTTGAGAAGAAAAAATAAATCAATCAAAGTTCGCAGTAATTAAAAGTATGTCACCGCGTCCTTCACTGACAATGTTCAAAAAAGTTCCATGGCCCAAGTTATAAATACTATTATACAGAATATGAACATTGACGTGTGATATGTGAACGCAAACCATTTATTTTGTTTACGTTAAGACTTATTCGCACCAGAACATTCTTTTTTCATGCTAGACAAACATATACAATTTTTATGTAGGATGATTTTGGTACAAACAATAATGTAATTTTGATGTCACATCATGCATTTGATAATGATAAATGGATAGGCCACAGAAGTATTGCAAAGATGCATAAACAAGACAAACTATTGCTTGCCTAAAGCACCAAACGCAGCGTTTGGACTCAAAGGCTCAACAGCCGACGTATACCTAAACAATGCAGCTTACAGAGGCTTCCTATGGGAGAAACTCAACATTTCGTCGGTAGACGAGGAAAGCGCTGCAATCGTGATGACATCGTTGTCGAATGGAAAACCATGTTTAGTGTTTCGTGGCATATCGGATTATGCAGGAGGAACCGGAGTTAAGACGAAGTTGATGCTCAAGAACAGGGCCACTAATTTGGCTGCCATGAATGCTCTTAATCTTGCTATTGAGTTTATAGAGCTTCTTGGTGACTATAAAAGTGGGTTTATAGAGTAGTAATGAAGATTGAGCTACAATGATTGTTGTTCAATCACATCAATTTGACAATTTTTAGTTGGTTATACTAGTTAGTACTAGATTCATTTTGTGACACTATTGATAATTTAATTAAGAGAATCTATAGTCACTATAAGATTCATCAAATTGAGTACTTTAACAATAATAAAATTTTGTACACTAGTTACAAAACATCGCTTTTAAGGGAGTTTTTCAACAAAACGGAAGGGGGTTTTCCACCCCCCTTGAAATGGCTCACCGTAAAATATTTCTCGGGTTTTTTTTGAAACCCCCGAGATAAAATTCAGACAGAAGGGTTTTTTTTTTTAGAAACCCGTGAGAAATATATCTTAGGGGTAAAAAAAAAAGGGTGGGAATCTCATAATAAACCCTCTCTTAGAGATAAATAATGAGCGGTGGTCCGTCGACCTCCCGGGGACCACCCGGTGGTTGTCCGGTAGAGGTCCGGTAGAGGTCCGGCGGGGGTCCGGCGGGGACAGAACCTGACTCTGATACCATGTTAGAGTAGATTTGGGAGAATAATGTGATGATATGATTAGACTTTAGGGCAGAATATATACAACATAGACATGGAAAATATGAAAAAAATAATAATACAAAGATATATGAAACAATATCTAATCCTATCGTTAATAAAAACATCTTGCTTATCTACTAACATGTTTTTCGTGTGTGCTTTGTTTGTTGATTGAAGATTCTGACTTCTGAAGAAAATTTCGAAGGACGGTGTTTAAGCTGATCCATATTGGATTAATCTTTCAAATCTGGATATAAAAATGGGGTATATGTGTGATTTTTGCGGGGAGCAAAGATCCATGATATACTGTCGATCTGATGCCGCCTCTTTGTGTTTGTCTTGTGACCAAAATGTTCACTCTGCAAATGCCCTATCCAATCGACACTCTAGAACACTTGTATGTGAGAGATGCAACTCTCAACCTGCATTTGTTAGATGTGTTGAAGAAAGAGTCTGTATGTGCCAGAACTGTGACCAGAGAGAACATGCTGCTTCTACATCTTCGTCATCACATATAAAACAACTGATAAATTGTTACTCTGGATGCCCGTCAGGCGAGGAGCTTTCTACCATTTGGCCATTCCTCCTCGATAATTCAGCATCTCTACCAAATGATTCGACTTGTGAGCAGGAAATGGGTTTGCTTACCATTGATGAGAACGGCTCAAACAATGATTTGGATCCTACTATGGAAAGTAGTGGGCTAGATGCTACAAGTGGGAATCCTAATGATGATCAGAGGGTAGATAAATCAGGTGCTTCCATGGACTGCTCATCTACACCTGAATTTAATTCAACAAATAATTCTGATCAACCATCTCGATCCGGAAAAGCAGTTTCTCCAAAGGTAAATTTTTTATGGGTATATTCTGTAAAGATTCAAGATTTTGACACTGGATTTATGGGCTGCATGTTTTCTTTTTAACAGTTATTTAATTTAATTTTTTCCCTGATGCATTTCACATTGTGGACTCAAAGATTGGAGATTAGTTTTAACTCCCTATTTTGTATACATCAATCTAATAATCTCCTTAAAAAAATGAAAAGATGAGGGTTATCTGTAGTATGTAATTCACATCAGTTATTGCTTCCAATTTTTTTTTTTTTTTTGCTATTCTATAAACTCCTGGTATAAGCTGACAGTCTTGTGTGCTTAATTTTTATTATTCAATCCTATCAGATTCGGAGATCCTTTTCTTTCTTCATCAAGTTTCTCTTATGGTCCTCATCCGTGTCTTTTGTATGTGATGTGCAGGCATACTACCCTGGGACTGAAAGCACTGGAATTCACGAAGATGATTTTTTTGCACAACTGGACATGAATGATTTTGATATGAATTTTGAGAATTATGAAGAACTCTTTGGTTTAACTCATACTGTTATGCGCTACAGGGAAAAGAAGAAAAGTCGCAAGTAAGTGATTTTACCTAATCTACATATTAATTCATTATATGTTTCTTAATTGCTTATAATTTACAATATTGAGTCATTTCACCTCTTCTAAGCTAATTGCTATATGTCCTAATGAGTGCGGTATACATATATTTATATTATGCTTACAAACTTCTAATGGCGATTCAGTAATCACATTTTAATCGTAAACCACTACGTCGCTAAACTGATCTAGCACTGATGAGTTGTTGATAATGCATTTTGTTTGGGGAGTAGACTGCAAGAAGGAAAGTACTAGAAGGAGAAAGAAAATGCAGCTTTTCTATTTAATAAAAATAATTGACTGTTAGTTAAATCCGAACACAAAATATTCAATATAATCTCCTAGATGCCGAATGCAACCTAAGTCATCCTTTGTTGCTTAATTACTTGCAAGTGACACTGTCTGTGACAAGTATGGTTTTTTATGCTCGTGTCATTTCACCTTTTCCAATATATTATAGACTGTTGCTATTTTTCTGACAACTTTCTCATGACGATTCACTTATCACATTAAAACTGTTAATCACTACATCCCTAAACAAATCTTGTTCATTCAGTTATTCACTTTGGTTTTCTGACAACCTTATAGATTTGAGAAGAAAGTGAGGTACGAGTCTCGCAAGGCAAGAGCAGATGTGAGGAAGCGCGTCAAAGGTCGATTTGTCAAAGCAGGAGATGCTTACGACTATGATCCTCTCTGTGAAACCAGAAGCTTTTAAAGGAGTAATAATGCTTGCAAACATTCTTTCAGAAATCAAATTTCAGGTTCGAGCCAAACCGAGAACACACAATCTTCTGCTCTGAAAATACTATGAAAATCCCTACTATTTCTTTCTCCTCTTTGCAATGAGACACCCATATCCAATTTTTCTGGTTCGACAAATTGGTTGGGGATGAAGAGCCAGGTGGTACCTGCTGGAAGAAGAGAATCTTAACATATGGTTGCAGGAATTTGGCACCCAGATTAGCAGTTGGAGCTGTATATTTTTATAATGATTATTATCCCAGATATATTGAACTTGATTCAGTTCATAAATGGTGCAGTATTGTAACTTTAGTCTGTGAAGTGTATGATAACATAATGACCAACCTCTATTGTTGTACAAAGGTTCTAATATTGTTGCTCTATTGTACTTGAAATAAGGGGGAAACTGAAGTTTGGTTCCCTCCCTTTTTATTGTAGTTTCTATTTCCTTCATTTGTTGTTTTGCTATGTGAGATTGTAGGTATTGATTTGTTAAAATAAGTGGGACGATCGATTAAGAGTCAAGACGTAAAAGAAGAATAAAACTTAAAACAGAATTTGTGTATTACCACAACAACAAAGAATGAAGATGGACCAACCAAAACGCCTTTACTAGGCCCTTAGGTAATGGGCCTGGGCCGAATTGTCAATTTATAATGCTTAGGCCCAAGTGTTCCTTTAGCTTTTCTTGTCAGAATTTCTGGCTTCCCACATCGATATTTAGAAACTCCATGAACATGTTTATATAGCTCGATGAAACAGCATTGATTGTCTCTTCGGAGACATCTGATAAAATTGGAACGATACAGAGAAGATTAGCATGGCCCCTGCGCAAGGATGACACGCACAAATCGAGAAATGGTCCAAATTTTTTTGCCCTTTTTTGCTTTAAATTAGACTGAATCAGTGTTCAATCGTGTATACTTTTGGGGATATTGGCCTTAATATGTGGCATTCTGATGTTCATCCAGAACTGCAGTCTGTAATTCTGTATGAGTTTGCATATTTTCATTTTTGAGCATTCATGATTCTTCTTGGCATAAAAATTTGTTTCCCACATCGAGGAAAAAGAGTTGTACAACTGAAGTGGACTAATATAACAACTCTCTCTTGCTCATTAGTTATCTTTGTGGAGCCATGTAGTGAACACAAAGCGAACTATTCTTTCGCCTTTTACTAAAGAATACCGTGTGTTCTCTACTTTCAAGTGGCATACCATTATTTTTGGAGAAAGCTCATTCAAAGATTGAGCTTTCAGCAACTTCAGTCACAAATTTACTGTCTGAATGTAAATAACTAAATCCTTACAAGGGAGAAACAATGGAATGTGGCAAAATTACTACATGTGTAAAGGCCAATTCTCTTCAAGTTTGTGAGCATATATGCCAGTCTTCGTGTAAAACTGCACCTATTTAGAACAAGTGATGAAACATTTTGTTTATGTTCAGTGCATTAGTATATACAATGTACTGTCTTCTTTATTCTACTGCACAATGCAGAATGCAGTTGTCATTTGGAGAAATCTCATTCAACGAGTTGCAAAATTTCAGAATGTAAATAACTAAATTCTTAGAAGGGAGAGATAATGGAACAATGGTATATGGAAAAATGACAACACATTTTTTGTATAAGGGAGCATTAACAAGGGGCCAACAAAGCTTCATAGAGCAATAACAAAGATGTGATATTAGCAGCAAGCTTCTTTGGCATAAGAACTAAGAAGTCTACATTCTGACTGTAGACGTCTTTCAGGCTCCTTCCTCGATGACATTTGTATATGGTTTTTGCAGTGTTTATTTCCAGTTTGCAGAAATAAAGGCCAATCTCTTCAAGTTTGTGAGCATATGCCAGCATTAGTATATACAATGTCCTGTCTTTTTTATTCTACTGCACAATGCAGAATGCAATTGTCATTTTACCTGTCCCAGTAACCAAACACTACTTTGTTGAGGCCATTATCCACTAATCTTATCAAATCCTCTATAACCTCATTGCAAAACATGGCCTAATTCAAGACATTGATTGAGACTTAAGTTGTTGTTAGGAATGAAAAGAAGAGCAAGAAAAGTATATACAAAGATTTGATAAAATCGGTAGATATCAAACTTCGAGCTAGAAAAAGAGCTACAAGAACAGATCCATTCTACATGTAGCAATTAAGTGTAATTACATCAATGCAAGAATGTTTATGCTCTTAAGGATCTTTATAGCCAAATAATGTAGGTAATTCAAGTAACATTAATAATTCGAGATTAATTTTCTACCATCACATGATGTTGCGGTTCGAGATAGAGACTTTCACCATATCCTGAAGCTCATTAGTCATTACTGACAATGACAATTTCAAGCTCCTTAAAAAACCAAGTTACTCAGAGATTAAAAAAACGGTTTTCGAATTACCTATAAATAAGTCTCCTAGACCAGACAGATTTAATGCTGAGTTTTTTCAACATTATTGGACCATTGTTGGTCATTCTCTTGTCCAAGCAGTTCAGGTCATTGCTGAGTTTTCTACAATATTGGACCATTTTTTCTATTGCTGAGTTTTCTGTTTGATACTAAATATTGTCAACCACAATTCCCCTTTAATATTTACAACTCCTGGGTATAAGCTTATAGGAAGAGTGAAACTAGATGAAAAGTTAGTAAAAGCACAGCAGTATTTCTCAGTCATGATGGCCCTATATCTGATCAGACAGCAGTAGCATACAACTTCTAATGGGAAACAAAGTACTAATGCAGTAAGATAAAATCTGAAAAACACATGTAGACAAAACTTATACAATGATAATATGTCAATATCCATAGCAGAATATAGCATAGAAGAAAATATAAGCTTGCTTTTTTAGTTATCATGCTAACTCAATAGTCAAACGTTTCAGCAGTAAAAAACACAACTTGAAAACACAATATAGAGCTACTTATATTCATCTAGTTTCATTAGAAAACCATACTTGGAGATGTAGGTGCGTCTTCATTAGATCATCCTCGTTTGTGCAACTCTATGCTTCATCATCATCATTATCATTCAGGAGGAACATACTTTCCTCATACACATGCCCACTCAATATGTCAGCATACCGAAGATGATCATACTTGTTCCACTCGCACCATTGCTTAGGTCCATATGGAGCCAAGTCCAAAAATGAATCATCATATATATCAAACAACTTAGACTCATCACTTTCAAGCATTCTACTCTTAAACCTATAGAGCTTCTTCCAAGACACATCCATCACCCACAACTCAACATAATCCTCAGTTTCATTCTCATTGTCAAAACACGAGTCTGCAACTACCGACAACAATCCCGCATACTCCATAACATCTACCCTTTGGACGTAATTCCCTGGGTTGACGTATATTTCCTGCGGAAGTGGTGAAGTCCTCTATATTGACAATCTTTGAGACAGATCAAGTATGCCGGATAGATATTCCCAAGCCAGGACTCACCTTGAATCCGAGGAAAGGGGATAACCTGCCTAGAATTGATTACGAAGAAGAAGAATCAATTCGAAGGAAAGGGAATCAGTATTGTTAACCGAGATAATCTTTAGGGTGGGAATTGAGTTTGTTTTGAATGAATTTCGAGGATTACAAATAGGGGTATTTATAATCCAGCTAACCCTAACGGTTCAATAAAGGCGTCCCGGGGAAGAACCGTAAAGAAAACCCGTAAAGAAAACCTGAGAAGAGCGTGGAAAACGCTTATTATAAAAATATCCGGAATAAACCGGTTTTCCTAACTAACTAGATAAAATCAAATAAAACTAATCTATGTGACCCTGTCACATTACTCCCCCGTTGAGAGCATCCTTGGCCTCAAGGATCAAAAGCGGGGAATTTGGCGATGAAATCCTGATAAAATTCCCAAGTGGCCTGCGAGTCGTCATAACCTTTCCACTTGACCAAAACTTTAGTGACTGCTGCGTCGCGGCGTTTGACCATCTTGCGGTCGAGAATGGCTTCAGGCTCCTTGAAGTTTCCGACGTCCAGGAGGTATTGAGGAAGGGCGGGTGCGGATGACGGCGGGCTCGTGCACAACTTTAACTGGCTTACATGGAAGACGTTGTGCACTGCTGCGGCTGGAGGAAGCTCGAGCTTATAAGCCATAGGACCCACTGCATCGATGACACGGAATGGACCATAGAAGCGGGGCGACAGTTTCTGCGGGGTGCGGGTTTTGAGGGAGTGTTGGCGGTAAGGCTGGAGTTTGAGGTAAACAAAGTCCCCAATACTGAAACTGCGGGCTGAACGGTGCGAATCTGCGGACTGTTTCATTCGATTTTGGGCACGCCGAAGGTGGAATTTCAGAACTGCAATCAAGTCTTCCCGTTTTCGCAGGCTTCTATCAACCACAGCAGACGCACTTTCGCCGGGCAAATATGGGAGGTGTAGCGGCGGAGGTTGACCATACACTATCTCGTAGGGAGAGCACCGAATCGCGGTGTGGTACGTTGTATTGAACCACCACTCGGCGAGGGGCAGCCACTTACTCCAGCTGGATGGCGTGTCAGCGGTCATACAACGAAGGTACGTCTCAAGTGTGCGATTTGTAATTTCAGTTTGCCCGTCAGTTTGCGGGTGGTAAGCCGTTGAGAAGCGAAGGTCCACTCCATGGACCCGGAAGAGCTCACGCCAGACGTCGCTAAGGAACGTGGGGTCGCGGTCACTGACTATAGACTGTGGCATGCCGTGGAGGCGAAAGACGTTGTCCAAGAAGGCTTGAGCGACGTCGAGAGCTGTGTAGGGGTGCGACAAAGCGATGAAGTGAGCGTTCTTACTTAGTCGGTCAATAACCACCAAGATGCAATGTTTGTTGAACGATGGCGGTAAGCCCTCGATAAAGTCCAGGCTTATGTCCCGCCAAATGCCTTCGGGTACGTGTAATGGTAGCAGCAGACCCGGTTTCGCGGCTTGATCGGCTTTATTCCTTTGGCAGATATCACAATTACGGATGTAGCTCTGTATTTCTACCGTCATCCTAGGCCAGAAAAATAAGGAGCGAATTCGCTGGTGAGTTGCGTCTCGACCCGAGTGGCCGCCCAGGGGTGAATCGTGGAGCCACTTCAGTATATGGGTCTTGGCAGCAGGATCATTGGCAACGTACAACTTCCCTTTAAATCTGAGCTCGTTGTTGATGTATGTGTAACCGGGATGGGACGAGGGCGAGGACTGGATATCGCGAATCAGCGACTGGCAGTGCGGGTCTGATTCCCATAGGCCGCGGATGGTCTCGTAAAAATCATGGGTGGCATTGGAAAGTGTGATCTGCACCAGTTGAGCACCGGTTACCCGTGATAACGCGTCGGCGGCAACGTTATCCTTGCCCTGCCTATACTGAATTTCGTACGAGTAGCCCATCAACTTAGATAACCACATGTGTTGAAAGGGGGTACTGACCTTCTGCTCTAGCAGGTATTTCAAACTTTTCTGGTCTGTGCGTATGACAAATGGGCGGTGGGTGAGGTAGGATGACCAGGATTGCACGGCGTGGACGACGGCCATGAGTTCCTTCTCGTAAACGGACAAGGATTGGTGTCGTGGACCTAGCGCTCTGCTGATATAGCAAATGGGGTGGTGATCCTGCATCAAGACTGCGCCGATACCCGTATTAGAGGCGTCCGTTTCAACTGTGAACGTTTTGTCAAAATCAGGCAGCGCGAGCACCGGGGACGAAGAGAGTGCGGCTTTCAGCGCGATGAAGGCGGAATCAGCCTCGGGACTCCAGCTGAAGTTGTCTTTCTTCAAGAGAGTTGTGAGGGGCCGGGCGATCGAGCTATAATCCTTAATAAAGCGGCGGTAGTAATTTGCGAGCCCAAGGAAGCTACGGAGCTGCTTTTGAGTGGACGGTGTAGGCCAGGACTCGACAGCACGGATCTTACTCGGGTCGGTGCTAACGCCGGCTGCTGAAATAAAGTGCCCCAAATATTCAATAGTAGTAGCGCCGAACGTGCATTTCGATTCTTTCAAGTAGAGCTGATGGCTGCGCAAAATCGAAAAGACAGTATGTAGGTGATCTAAGTGGGCTTCCCAAGTAGCGCTGTAGACAAGAATGTCGTCGAAAAAGACGAGCACGAACTTCCGGGCGATGTGCTGAAATATGCGGTTCATGAGTCCTTGGAAGGTGCAAGGGGCGTTTGTTAGGCCAAATGGCATAACGAGGAATTCGTAATGGCCGGAGTGGGTCTTGAAAGCTGTTTTGTACACATCCTCGGGTGCCATCCGGATTTGGTGGAAACCGGCGCGGAGATCTAGTTTAGAGAAATAATGTGCACCGCCTAGCTCATCCAATAGGTCCTCGAGCAGTGGAATTGGGTACTTATCTTTGATGGTTTGCTGGTTGAGGCCGCGGTAATCAACACAGAGTCGCCAAGTCCCGTCTTTCTTTTTGACAATCACAACCGGAGAAGCATAAGGGCTGTTGCTATCCTGAATTACACCTTGCGACAACATGTCCTGAATCAGATTATCAATGACATCTTTCCGGAGTGATGGGTAGCGATAAGGTCGCTTATTCAGCGGGTTGGCGCCGGATTGGAGTGGGATGTGGTGATCGAAACCGGGGCGGAAGGGCGGTAGGGCGGAGGGGGCGGCAAACAGATCTGCAAAATCAGCAAGTAGAGCTTGCAGTCGGCTGTCAGTGCTCAAAGTCTGGCCGGGCGTGGAGATGTGGGACAGCATACCATCAGCGGCAAAAGCAGGGGAGTTTGACTGAAGTTCACGCACATAAAGGAATGCAATCTGAGGAGTATGCAGTAACAATTTGTTGAGACAACTGCCTTTAACCAGTTTACTACTGTTCTTGGTTACCCCGCGCAGCGTATATTTAGAACCGCCGAGCGAGAACTCCATACGAAGGTTGGAGAAGTCCCACCAAATCGGGCCTAAGGTGGTCAGCCATTGAACGCCCAACACAAGATCACAACAATCCAACGGTAAGGTGCGAATATCCGCAGAGAACGAGTAACCTTGCAGTTTCCAGTGGAAGTCGGAACAGCGATAAGACGACACCATTGAGTTGCCATTGGCTGCGGTGACGGAAAGGGGTTTGGCGGATTCCAGGTTGCAGCCCAATTGTCTCGCCATTGCGAGGTCAAGAAAGTTATGAGTGCTACCGGGGTCGATGAGGATGTGAATGCGAGTCTTAGCAACTTGGCCAATAACGCGCATACAATTGAAAGTAGCCGAGCCTTCAAGAGCATTGAGAGAAATCTGGGATTGGTCGGGTTCGGGAGTCTCAATAGCTGCGGCTGGTTGTGTCTCCTCATCGGAACACTCATCGTCGCCCTCCATAACAAAGATTTGGGCGCATTTATGCTTAAGGTTGTGTCCCGGTGTGTAAGCCTCATCACAAAACATGCATAACCCCTTGGTGCGCCGTTCCTGCATTTCTTCGTAAGAGAAGCGGCGGGATGGTCGCTCGAGGTGTGGTTTAGCAGTAGTAGGGGCAGTCAGTATGGACGGTTTGGATGGGTCGGGTGTGGGTAATAAGGGAGGTTTGGCTGAGTTGTATTTGGTAAAGGGAGTGAAGGGAGCTCGTGGTGGTTTAGGGGGTGTATGTTGGAGGGAAGACTCGTGGAGGCGGGCAATACGAGCCGCGTCAGACATGGTGGTAGGGTTAAATTGGCGGACGTGGAGTGCCAGATGCGGATTCAGATTAGTCAAAAATATACTCAAGGCGTGACTTACAGGTAGATGCATTCGGGTCAGGGCGCATTCAAATTTGTCAAGGAAGTCCTCAACCGAATCGGTGCCCTGTTTCAAACTAACAATATCTGCCAGAGGGTCGTCGAAGAGGCGACCAAAACGACCCGAAACTGCAATGATATATTCAGACCAAGTGGGGAAGAGATCGAATCTGGAACTCATGTACGTATGGTGCCATTGGAGCGCCTTGCCATCCATATATAAAGAAGCCAGTCGTACCTTCATATCTGGTGCAGTGCCATCAAGCAAGAAGAATTGTTCTGCTTTATAAATCCATTCACGAAACAATGTGTCGTCGAACCTGGGAAATTCGACTTTGGATAGTCTGGTAGATAGGCCACCACGAATCAGGGGTGTGGGTGGCATGTCGGACGTGTTCTGGTTTGGCGACAAGCGCTGTGGGTCTGGTGGTTTTGGGACAAGGGTAGCGGGCAGGGTGGGTGGGTTCAGTGATTCGGAATCGGCGGTGGCGTCTGGCTGGGTAGAAGTTTGACGCTGTTGTATCGCCTCCATTAATAGGGTTTTCAACTCAGCAATGTCGTTCTTCAATTCAGAAGTGCGTTCATCAGAGAGGCGCTTAATTTCGTCAATCTGAGTGTTGATTTCATCATTGGAGCGGGTAGAAACCATGGCTAGCGGAGGTGGGTGGTTGCGGGCGCCGGTAGGGGGAGGTCGTGAGCAATCTGATACCAATGAGACAGATCAAGTATGCCGGATAGATATTCCCAAGCCAGGACTCACCTTGAATCCGAGGAAAGGGGATAACCTGCCTAGAATTGATTACGAAGAAGAAGAATCAATTCGAAGGAAAGGGAATCAGTATTGTTAACCGAGAGATAATCTTTAGGGTGGGAATTGAGTTTGTTTTGAATGAATTTCCAGGATTACAAATAAGGGTATTTATAATCCAGCTAACCCTAACGGTTCAATAAAGGCGTCCCGGGAAAGAACCGTAAAGAAAACCCGAGAAGAGCGTGGAAAACGCTTATTATAAAAATATCCGGAACAAACCGGTTTTCCTAACTAACTAGATAAAATCAAATAAAACTAATCTATGTGACCCTGTCACAATCTTGGGCGCATCATTGAATTCAGTCTTGAGAGTTTCGTAATCGAGTACCGGAGATTGAAGAAAAGGGAGGAATCCGAGCCTGCGAATTGTAGGGTTCCAGAAAAGGTTGGTGTCGAAGGCGGAGTTGTTCGAGTACGAGAAACAAACGACGCCGCGAATCGAATCCACAAGGCGTCAAATCGGACGGTCGGGTCGGTTTCGGTCGGACAATTCCGGGCTTCGGACAGATTCGGTCGACATTATTCGGAATTTATAACAAGTCAGGTCGGGTTCAGACCGGACAATTATTTATCGGCCAAAATCGGGTTTTCGAACTAATTTCGGTCCGACGATGTTCAGGTCGGGCGGTTTTCGGGTCGGGCAATTTTCGAGTCCGGACGTGTTTCCGGTCGGGTCGTTTTCGGGTCTGGGCGTTTTTCGGGTCGGACAGTTTTCGAGTCCGAATGTGTTTCGGGTCGGGCCGATTTTGACAGCCTTTGGATCAATGAAAGTGTTAGCAGAGAAAGGTTGATTGAAGCGGGAGATTAGAGAGTGGTGAGGTTGGGGATGATACAGATCAAAGACATATTTGTTGTTGTGGAGGAAGAATCAGAGGTAGGTTTTGAGATTGGGAGGGGGAGTTGCAGAGCGAGAGAAGGCGTAGTGAAGGTCGATGAAGCGAGAGGATGAAATTAGGGTTTTCCAGAATTTGGAAATGCAGAGGAATCGACCAAGGGATTTGATCGGTAATCTCTTCAAAATCTCCACCAACAAATCTTGATCAATCAGCACACTAAGAACAGCAGGTGAATTCCGGTTGAACTCCATCGAAAGATTTCCGATTGAGGGTTCTTCTTTCTTCTTCTCGTAGTAACAGTAACAGAACCGTTCTTCCACAATTCAATTGGGTGAGAGTACGTAAGTTTAGTGGGCTTTTGGGCCCTATAATCCTGACGGGCTCATCCAAACACGGCCCAAGATGTATAATGAAGAAGAACATTGTTATATGACAAAATTTTGTACACTAGTACAGAACATCGCTTTTAAGGGAGTTTTTCAACAAAACGGAAGGGGGTTTTCCACCCCCTTGAAATGGCTCACCGTAAAATATTTCTCGGGGTTTTTTTGAAACCCCCGAGATAAAATTCAGACAGAAGGGTTTTTTTTAAAAACCCGTGAGAAATATATCTTAGGGGTAAAAAAAAAAGGGTGAGAATCTCATAATAAACCCTCTCTTAGAGATAAATAATGAGCGGTGGTCCGTCGACCTCCCGGGGACCACCCGGTGGTTGTCCGGTAGAGGTACGGCGGAGTTCCGACGGGGGTCCGGTGGGGGTCCGGCGGGGTTCCGGCGGTGGTCCAATAATAAATGAAAAGGTTAAAGTATAAAATGAAAATTTTAAGTCTAATATAAATTGGTGAACATTTAAATATAATGTGATGAACATTTAACTATAATGTGATGAACATTCTGTTGGTGAACATTTAAATATAATGTGATGAACATTTAATTATAATGTGATGTTTGATGAACATTTAAGTAAGAGAAAATGAACATTTATCAACATTTTGATGAACATTTAAGTCGATTGTAATGAACTTTAGCTAATGAACATTTTATTAAATTCTTGTGAACATTGAAGTATGAGATGATGAACATTTAGATGAACATTCAATTGGTGAACTTTTATGTATAATGTGATGAACATTCAGTAGAGTATGTACAAATGAACATTATGATGAACATTTATGAACACTTGATGTTCATCAAAAATTGGTGAACATTTAAGTAAAATGTGATGAACATTCAATTGGAAAACTTTTAAGTATAATGTGATGAATATTTATGAACACTTGATGTTCATCAAAAATTAGTGAACATTTAAGTAGAATGTGATAAACATTCAGTTGGAAAACTTTTAAGTATAATGTGATGAACATTTATGAACACTTGATGTTCATCAAAATTTGGTGAATTTTTAAGTATAATGTGATGAACATTCAGTAGAGTATATATACAAATAAACATTTATGAACATTGTGATGAACATTTATAAACACTTGATGTTCATCAAAGATGGTCCGACAGCGGTCCGGCGGTGCTCCGACGGTGGGGACAAGGGGGGACACGTGTCATCATATGGGCTATTGGATCTCTCTTCATCCCCTAGTTACACAATTTCAGTGTAAAATTTTGTCATCCATACACCCTAAAAACATCAACAGTGTTCCATTTGGGAGTCAAATGCCCTAAACTCTAGGTGCACCATGTCAATTGTCTACCTTAATACATTCAAGCAACACATGAAACAAGTTCAAATATGGGAATATATAAATAAGAGGCTATATGTCAAAGAATAATACTGAAGCACTATTCAATAGTATCGTTTAACCACTCTGGAAGTTTTTGTATGAAATTTCAATCTATAACAACAAAATGAGTAGTATAAGTAAAGAGCAATACCCAAATATCTATACAGAAACAAGAAAAATGAATTTATATTAAACATCAGTTATAACGAAAAAACATCTGTATAGCCTTACTTTTTCAGCAAGGTCCTTGGCTATCCCTCTGACAACTTCACACAAGTTATTTTCAGTGAATCATGTGTTTATAACATAGATAGAAATTGATACATGCAAGAATAACTGACCAAAATCACCCTTCCAACCATTTCTCCTGACATGTCTACCTCAACGTCACCAACAACATCATTTTAAGGTTTTATGCAAAAACCATTTGAAGAGGGTGAAGAACGATATACAACTTGGATCCAGCGCCTAATATTTCAACAGAAAATCAAGGGAGCAAGATGAGGATGTCAGTTTGTCACATGATGCTCTCATCAGCAAATTAAATGTTCCTGGTGTAAATGGTGAGGAAGTTTTATGTTGTGCATATTCGTTGCTAGATAGCATACAAATAGATACGCATAATGAAATTTGCAACAAAGAACTCTTATTCAGCATTAATCTTAGTCAAGGGTGTAGAAAAAACTAGATTTAGACTTGTATAAAAAGGATAAGACAAGAAAGTTCTACCTGAACAAGATCTCCAGTAGCATAATTGCAAAATAAGACGCAACCATTTGGATGAAAAATAATGTATTAGGATAAGTATACACAGTAATTAGCAATCAAAACAAAGTATTAAAGTAATATCAGAATGCTTTGTTGGCAATCAAATAATGAGAGCCTCTTACCTTGAGAACTTTCTGTAGGTTCTGCATCACTAGGTGCATTTTTTCAGGTGATACTGCAGATAATACAAAAACCTAGTTGAAATGTGAGCTAGTAAATAATTTATAGAGAAAATTAATTCCTCATGAAATGGTTTAACTTCTGAAGTAACAGTACAATCCTAAAAAATTAATTTGAAGATAGTCTAATTTAAAATTGCTTATGGTATTCTCATGTTTCCTAATTTAAGACCATATTGAAAGGTTCAAAGGTAGCAATAGCTAGCAGGTATGATGCAAAATTCTATATAAACTGAAAAGAAGTTTATTTGTATATATTTGCTAAAGAAGATTATTGATGGCATGTTGTGAAACCACAATCCTACCTTCATAAATGATAGCAATATCTTCTACATATTGACATTCCTACACTATTGCTACATTGTTATCCGTTTTCACCTCAAGCAATCCATTTTCTTCACCCATGGTCCCAAATATAATCAGTTAGATAGGTTAGATTAAACACACTGCATACCATATATAATTCTGGTCTTTGGAGGATGCAAGGTTTAAGAGACTGGCTATATACCAGGTCTTTCTATAATCAAACGAGAGGATCAACTCCAATAGCAAAGCAAGTAGTGCCTGCAAAGTACAAACTGTACAGGATCATGAGCCAAATAGTTTTACAAATTAGAAAATCAAGGATGAAGAATAACATTTTACAATGCATGGAAAACAAGCAACAAAAGGTATACAACTGAAAATATACGGGCCTCTAAGAATATAATGATGAAGAATATCCTAAGATTCAAATTAGCATTTCTTTTCATTTTTAGTAGAATCGATGGATCACATTGCAACACTTACTCATGTATAAAATTAATATCAATCATTCGATCCAGGCCTCTAAAGAGTATAATGATTAGGAATATCAGTAAACTGACACAACTCCGAAAGTTATCAGCACTCAAAAGTGAACAAACCTGCAAGATCCAATAGCCTCAATTAACAAAAGCAATCACGAGGACACAAATCAACAATCAATTGAGAACAAAATAATATCCTGTCATTTGCGCACACATCAAGATAAATTCTATAACTGTTTCAAAAAAAGAAAGATAAATGATATAATTTAGTCATCTAAGTTCTGAACTAATAGCCTCAATAGAACATGAACAAGAGAAACTCACAGATTTCTTGCGGTCATAGCGAGGATACGCTGAGCCTGGTTCCTTCACTGCCTTAATGGGTCAGGGAAGTCCACACTCCTGGACGCCAGGTCGAGCCACCTGGCCGCCAACGCCTTTCTGTCCCGCTCAATTATCCTAAACGTTTGTAAAACAAAGCTCTCTTTTGGGACAACCGTGTATGAGACGCAGAACGACAACACCAAATCCTACTCTGCACGACTCAGGCTTCCAGACAAGATGGGGTGGGAGGAGAAGCGAGCTTTAATAGAGAATGGGTTAGAAAACTGTTTGGGGCTTCAATAGAGAATATTGTGTAGATCTTGCCGACGCAGTCGTAGCAGGCGACAGTCTAGAGGAAATTTGGGGACGATGAACGACACATAGGGTTTGGGGCTTCAACACTCAATAGTTCAATAGGATTGTGTGAAGGATGAATTAGAAAAGATGTGCAAACTTAACTGGGTTGAATGAAGAACTCCCGAGAATATCAATTATTTAAAGTGGGTTTTTAAAAACACCTGAGAAAGTTTTATGAAAAATAGTAATTAATATTTCACGGGGTTCTTTCGAAAAACTCCCTTCCGTGTCTTTAGAAAAAAGCCCTGAGAAAGACAATATTTATACTAGTGGTAACTTTTAATAACTTATATTAAGAGATATTAACGATATAAAAGACACATCGACAAGTGTGTATAGTCAAAGTAGACACTATATCATGGAATGGATGGAGTAATTTGGATTTGTTTTTCAATTAAGCAAAACATTATTAAGTAATCCAATTTTTTAACTAAATGAAATGCCATGAAAAACATCCCATAATTCAGCCCTCTTTGCATTGAGTGACAAATTTCGAGACCAAATGAATTAGAAGAGTACAAGGGAATGTATATGTTGCTGATGAAGAGAACTAAGAGAATGGTGAATGATGGATGTACAAATCCCCAACTTCCATCCTAAGAGCTTTTTACGATCCATCTCTTTGTATCTCCATTATTATGTTCTAATTAATCTTTATATAACTTTTAAAATAAAACACTTTCCTCTCATTTTAGTTATGTCACGTCGGCAACTTTTATTAGAGCAATTCACTTGTCGGTTTCTATTGCCAATATTCTCGTGTCACGGTCGAGACACAACATACCCTGAAATAGAAAACAATAATAACATCATAAATGAATTCCACACTTATACCTTAAATAAAACATATTACCTTAATCAAATTAATCTCGTCATCATCAAACCACATCCCAAGGTTGCTTGCTTAATGTGACGAACCATGACCACGTTCAAGAAATCCCGACAGAGTAGTCACTTCTAGTCATGTGGACTCCGATAGCTATCCCAATAGAATGTAACAATACTCATTATATTAATCTAATATTTTTATCATATCATATCATTACCACTAAACGTATATTGGCCTGATTTTATCTCGTAAAAGATACATCCCGTCGACCATACATCTAATGCAGATATATATGTACCATACTCGAGCAATAACTCGGGGGTTTATAGTGTATCGTACTCAACTATATATAAATAAATTGTCAACATATAAAAAATCATACTCGTATTACACAATAGTATAAAAAAACAAAAAGAATTGCTGACTTGTTGTTTTGTTATGTAAAGGCTTTATCACTTTAAAGGCTTTATCACTTTTGTAGATCCAGATCACTTCTGTATGTTTAACATTGTAATGTTTTGTCATGAATTTGTTCAGTTTTAATGTTCTGTCATGAATTTGTTTTGGATAGTAAAGTTCTGTCATATTTTCTATTGAATTTTGTCCTTTGTTTTATGAATGCCATTTATGGATCCCATTTGCATAATGACTCTCCTTGGTGATAAATTATATATAATTGTCAGGAACTATGTCAAAGAGGTACGGAGGGAAATGATGTGGACATTTTGAGTGCGGTACTTGATAAAACGCTGGAAAACTACGAAGAAATTGACAACCGCATTTCATGTTATGGTTTTAGTTTTGGTGAGATGAAGCTAAACATCACTCTAGAGGATGTTTTGTATCTCATCGGCTTGCCTATTGTAGGCAAGCCTGTGATCACCGACGACAACTATAACCCGGATGCGTTTAAAGAGCTTTTTGGTGCTGAACACAACCGTAATTCGATCAAGATGGCGCCGTTGTTCGAAATAGTCAAGGACAAAGACCGAGCAACGGAGAATAGGATCATGGCCCTTCTTATTGCCATAGTCGGTTTTATGAAAAGAAAAAGATAATTGCACCAAAGTTCTCCATACCCCGACATGAAAAGATAAAATTTGACATAATTTATCTAGGGAGTAAGAGTTTGTTTAGTAAAAAAAGAAAAACCAAAATAAAAAATCTTGAGAGTTTGTTTGCAACCACCAAAATATCATTACGAATAAACATATATAGGCCTTATTTTATCTCATAAAAGATATATCTCGTCGACTATACATCTTATACCAGTACCATACTCAAGCAATAACTCGAGGGTCTATACCGTATCGTGGTGACTATATATAAATAAATTATCATATATAAAAAATCATACTCGTGTTACACATTTGAATTAAAAAAACAAAAAAATTGGTTAACAAATGTTTTTTGTTTTCGATGTAAAAAAAGTTCATATATTTTACCTGGAAGAATGAAGTTGCCTCGTAACACGAGAAAAACCAAAATCACAAATCTTAAGAGTTTTGTCTGGAGCCACCAAAATATTTTGGGGTTTCACAAATCTTGATGTTAAATATTTTTTCTGGTTTTATATCAACAAAATCGATAACAATAATAAAATATTACGAAATAATATGTAATATTGTTAAACGACATACAAAAATCTGTAATGGCTTTGAGTGGAGTGTGACTCCGAATCTAGTTTTACATACTCTAAAGTATCTTTGAGGTGCAACCGCTGGCAAAACTTCTATGAGGTGTTAAAAAGAGTTGATTCGGTGTTATGAAAAGAAAAATATAATTGCATCAAAGTTTTCCAAACCCTAACATGAAAAGATAAAATTTGACATATTTTATCTAGGGAGTAAGAGTTTGTTCTGTAAAATAAGAAAAACCAAAATAAAAAATCTTGAGAGTTTGTTTGCAACCACCAAAATATCTTTTTTAGATAAGGTCTTACGAGATATATGTAAAATATGGGTGATTGAGAGCGTCCACAATCCATATTCTCGTGTCAGGGTCGAGGCACAACATATCCTGAAATAGAAAAGAATAGTAACATCAGGAATTAATTTTACACTTACAATTTAAAAAAATATATTACCTTAATCAAATCAATCTCGTCGCTATCAAACCACATCCCAATGTTGTTTGCTTAATCACACGACCCATTACCACGATTAGAAAATCTTGGCAGAATAGTTATTCCTGATTATGTGGACTCTTATAGCTATCCCAATAGATTGTAATAATACGTAATATTAATCTAACATTTTTAACATATAATATATATAAAAAAATTATATATTCACCAAAAGATTTAACGATCATATCATTCTTCGCTTCATTGCTAAACAGATATTGCTTTGATTTAATCTCATAAAAGATATATCTTACTGTATCGTGGTCACCTATGTATAAATATATTCTAAACATATAAAAAATGATACTTGTGTTACACAATAGTATAAAAAACAAAAAGAATTAATCAACAAATGTTCTTTATTTCCGATGTAAGCATCTCTACAAATGTTTCCAAAAGTGATAGAATTTTATCCTCCAATGAGCACAACTTTGAAATCCTTTTTCCACTTCTTGTACGCATAAAAGAGGCAACTACACTTTTATCACTTTTTGTTCAGTTTATTTGACTTTGCCTCCTTTAGATATATCGTCCAAGTTATCCATGTACCCTATGTAGATGTATAAGTGTCACACCAAACAACAATTAGATAAGTACTAAAATCATCTTTCATGAGCTTCATCACTAAACACAGATCCTCCTTCACATCGTCAAATTTTGAATGAGAATATTTATAATTCAATGGAGTATGGCTCCGAAAATTTTAAATGTTATTAGATGTACAAATGTAATTTAAAAAAAAATATTTTTAACTTTTTATTTTAAACCATTTAAATCTACTTCTGTATATTTTACTTATCTAACATTATGTACTAAGTTCCATGTTTTTAACAAGCCATATTGCAAACTTTTTATTCATATTTCTTATAACTTTCTTCTCTCAAGTTTAATGGTTACAAATTTTTAAAACTTCATCCTCAAAACTTTTATCCTTATGTATCTTATAATACAAATGGTATTTCTTCGGTTAGGAATCTTGTTAACATCTACCTCAACTATAGACTTAACTTAGGATCATTCTTACACAATAGTCTTAAGGTTTCCTTAACTCTACAATCTAATAAACTTAGTGATTGCCCTTTTTACAAATACACTCGCGTAACACTCCTTTATAATACAAACTTTATTTTCCTTAATCGACTCTTTACCAGGACTTCAGGTCATTTAGTTGATACTTCTTCTATTTATAAAAATATTGGAAGTCTTCTTAAGTACTTCACACACATCTTTAACGTCTATCATTCGGAAAAAAAAATTGTCACATTACTTTGGTCCTTGTCCCTTTATACTCTATAAACATACTATTTATCAACATCACTACTTTTCACTACAAAACTATAATTAGGAGATCATGGATCCAAGAATTCATCGTTATTAATAAAAAAATTCAGAATAATAAATTATGCAACCGATTTTTAATCACTCATACTTGTCCATTCATAAACATCATGTACAATACTCATTATTCTCAGTTATGTGACTACTATAATAATCTTCTACATCAACAACTTATCATTCAGACTACTTCCTATATAATCAAAGTGCCTCCTTTATCGTATAATACTAGTAACGTATTGTTAATTACCAACATTCAAACCCCTCACCATCATCCCTTTTTAAAACATACTACTTTCAACTTTTCATATTTTTTAAGAAATAAAGGTTTTTTATGATGATCCCCTATTGGAATTATCGAGGGATTTGACGACCACATTTTTGACAGAAATTTCATACATTAGAAGAATTCATAGCATTGACATGCTTTGCTTAGCGGAAACCAAAAATAATGAAACTCCCTCATCACAGTTTTTAGGTAAACTTGGTTTCAAACACTTTACCATTTCTCCAGCTGATGGTACTAAGGGTGGTCTTTGGCTTCTTATCATAAATTTTAATGATAGTAGTAAACTTACCGTTATATTCCATGATTTTACTATTATAGTCATTCAGTATAAAGATCAGTTCAAACAGTACATTATTATCTTCATCTATGCGCCAAGTAAGGACATTGAAAAAGATAACTTCTGGAATTTCATGTCGAATATAATCTATGCACATCAGGAACCACCAATTATTAATGGAGACATGAATGACCTACTAACCCCAGGGGATAAACTAGGAGGGGCTCCTTGTACTTATCATCGTTTTTCAAGACTTAATACATTCATCAATAAGCACGGTCTTCTCCCAACCAACTCCAACGGTTTTCCTTTTACTTGGAGAAAATCTATGCATAGCTCGGTAACTACTCTGGAAAGGTTAGATAGGGTGTTCATTCATCCTACTATCATCAATTACTATAATAATATACAACTAGAACATTTACCCTTTACCACGTCAGATCATTGTTGTATTACACTCCAGCTAGGCCAAAACCTAACACCAAAAAATTATCTTTCATTATGGAAAACACATGGTTTGAAAATCAAGATTTTGGAAAAATGATTAAAAGAGTTTGGAATTACCGTATTCAAGACTCATTTATGTTCCAGGTCTTTATGAAACAAAAGAAAATAAACACTGAATGTAAAAATTGGCTTCGAAAACACACTCATTACATTTTTGAACAATTAAAACATACAGAAAACACTTTAAAAACTCTCCAAGAACAATGTACTTCCACCAATATGTCAGCTCATCTCCACCAGAAACATACTAGGCATCTACACAAATACAATAAACTATTACAATTCCAACACACATACTGGAAACAACGGGCAAAAATAAAACATATGACTGATATGGACGTCAACACAAAATATTTCCAAAATACGGTTAAGATAAGAAAGTTTAAACAAAAAATAAACTGCTATGAATCATTAGACAAAATTAAATACTACTCCCATAATGATATTACTCAATCCATTACAAAGGA
The DNA here is from genome assembly GCA_029168935.1 of Oxyria digyna. Taxonomy (NCBI): domain Eukaryota; kingdom Viridiplantae; phylum Streptophyta; class Magnoliopsida; order Caryophyllales; family Polygonaceae; genus Oxyria; species Oxyria digyna. The sequence continues at coordinate 75,953,377 of JAPVLV010000001.1, forward strand.
TTTACAAACAAGATTCCAACCTAACCATACAATTAACATTACTAACACTGACCTTAAAATGTTACCAAAATTAATCACAGCTGAAGATAATAACGAACTTCTAAAACAACCATCGGCCTAGGAAATTAAACAAGTCATTTTTGAATTACCTAATAACAAAACTCCTGGACCAGATGGCTTCACTGCGGAATTTTATCAACACTATTGGCAAATAATATCTGACAATATGGTGGCTGCTATTCAATCCTTTTTCCATTCACGAATACTTTTAGCTGACTGTGCACAATCATTTATAGCATTGATCCCAAAAATTGATAATCCAACAACTATTAATCACTTCCTCCCAATTAGTCTATGCACCACTATTTATAAAATAATAACAAAAATAATGGCAAATAGGCTACAAAAACTATTACCAAAAATAATCCACCCATGTCAGGGGGCTTTTGTACAAAATAGATCCATATTTGATAACATTTTAATTTCACGTGAAATTTTCCATTCCTTCCACAAACGGAAAAAAGGTAAGCGAGGTTAAATGGCGCTTAAACTAGACATGGAAAAAGCATATAGTAAATTACAATGGCCATTCCTACCCAGAGTACTACAAAAATTTGGATTCCACGATACATGGATTGACCGTATAATGACTTGCATTAAATTAATCAGCCTCTTTTCTGTCCTTGTTAATAATATCCCAGGACCTACTTTTAAACCAAACTGTGGCTTAAGACAAGGAGACCACATTGCTCCGTTTTTATTCATTGTCGCAATGGAATACCTAGCCAGATCATTACAAACAGAAGCAGACAAGCAACAACATAAAGTAGGAATTCAGCTCTCTCAGCATGGGACTCGTATCCCTTTTCTTTGTTTTGCTGATGATACCCTTATATTTGCCAATGCAAATAGCACAAACATGCAATTCCTTAAGAAAACTTTAGACAAACTGACAACATTATTAGGACTCACTATTAACTTCCACAAAATCTCCTTTCAAACAACACCAAACATTTCACAAACTCAAAAACAAGCACTTGCGTCTATCCTCAATCTTCATATAACTACCTCTATGGAGAAATATTTAGGAATCCCCATTTTTAGGGGTCAGGTCAAAAGTGAAAGTTTTGAATATGTTATCCAAAATATGTCCTCTAAACTCTCAAAATGGAAGGCAAACTCAATCTCACAAGCTGGAAGATCAATCTTAATCCAATCAAACCTAATGTCTACAGCCAACCATCTAATGCAATGTTTTTCTCTTCCTAACAATATATGTGAAAAAATGGATAAAATTAATAAAGATTTCTTCTGGAATAGCTCAAATCCAAACTACCGTCCACTTACTTCCTAGGATAATATTGGCAAACCAAAATCTGAAGGACGACTAGGATTACACAAAGCAAAACATATGAATAATGCTTTACAAATGAAATTACTTTGGAAATTAATGAAGGACCAAGACAATTTATGGGTTAAAATAATCCTACAAATATAACAAACAATATCCTTACTTACAAGAAAGGTAACAAATGTCAATCTTGGCAATTCTCAAGATTATTACACTTGAGGAAAATTTTCCAAGAAGGTATTTTCTGAAAAATAGGAGATGGTACTAATATAAAATTTTGGAAAGATAACTGGATCCAAAATTTAACCTTACATACATATTTTAATCCTACTCTCTCAGATATTAACGAAACTATTAGTTGTTATATAACTGATTCACGCACTTGGGACACACGACGACTCCTGACCGTGTTACCACTAGATGTTGTAAACCAGATTACAACCGTATACATTCCAAAAATCCCATGCCCAGATCAAATTATTTGGAAATTTAAAAATTCAGGACAATTCACAAACCGGTTAGCACGACAACTACACACATAGTTCTGACCAAAACTTTAACAATCTTTTTGATTGGTTATGGAGTCGTAAAATCCCTCCCATATATAAGAACTTCGTGTGTAAAGCTATTTCTGATAATTTACCAACAACAGAAAGACTAAACAAATAATATAACCGAGTTCCCAATCATTGTTCCAGATGTAACCACCCCCTTAAAAATTCACAACACTTTTTTCTCCAATGCTCGAATACAGAACACCATATTCATAAATTTTCATGAATCCTCAATCAACACTTCATCTTACCAAAAAACAAAAACCTTAATGAATATATTGAAGAGATGATTAGCTCCAACACGCAACACGTAAAAATATTAAAACCCCTTATTTTCTTCTGGTACGAACTATGGCAACTTAGAAATAAAATTGTCTTCAACAGAGTTACTTCGGAGCGGAAAGATCCTACTGATATAGCTTTTTTTAATTTACGAAATTGGGATACAACCCAACTTAAAGTTGTAGGTCCAAACAGAGACGCTTTTGTTGCTAATATTTGCGGAACCAATAATGGTAAAATTATTTTTGTCAATAACCAAAAAACAAAGTTATAGACAATTCTTCAAATTGAGGCTTATGCAACTCTTCAAGCAATCCAATCGGCAATATTCCATAATCTCAATAATATTATTTTTGAAGGAGATAATTTAACGATTATTAATTCGATTTCACGAATTTGGAAGATTCCATGGGAAATTAAGAAAATTATAATGGATTATTGACATCTCCTAAAATTCACCAAGCAACTGATTTCCTTGCTAACAAGAATGTTAATATTATGACCGTCAAACTCTCTTTGTATGGTCATCGCAATACTTGTTTACCTGATGCGAATATCAGGAACTTGCGTAGTTTCCTTATCTCCCAACGTACAAATCTATACCTAAATTAGGAGAAGCATTAGCCATATCACGAAGGACATTTGATTTGGTCGGCGACAAACGCAAAAAGAGAAAACACAGTGGCGCAATTACTGTCGAACACACTGTCGCCTCAGAAACACCAGGAACAGTCGAAGAACAACAATGGCGGCGAGTAAACGAGCAGAAGAAGGATTCGATGAGAAGAATACGATAGCGGCGAATCTGTTTTGGAGAAGTAAATGCTTCAGTTATATCGAACAAAGAGCCGAAAAAAGAAAATGAAAAAAAAGAGAGAAAGGGAACGACCTGGATTAGAATGCTATGGAAAAAATTCAAATTTTTATCCTTATTCCTTCTGCATAACCCTATCCTCACCGGATCTTTTTCCTATACTTACTACATCTATTAAACTAATCAAATTTTATGGTTATTTTTTTGAAAGTTGTGGGAAAAATGGGTGGATTAGGGGTTATAATTAAATAAACTATTATTTAGTCATATTCTTAATAAATATTTTTTGAAATGTAAATGTTTTTTCCACAATTATTCATATCATTCCAATTCTAAAAGCTACATTATTGTTGCAGTTTTTGTGTTTTAATTGGTGTAGAATTATTTTTTATTAGACTTGCTAAATGAATGAAAAATTTATTACGCGTTCTTTTCTTATTTGTTAACTGCGTGCTTGTTGTTTAACTATTTTTGATTTTGCTGTCTCAATTTACATGAAGATGTTTCAATAATTATTTAATTTATCTTGAATAGTACTCATGTTACCTCTATGATGTATTGGTCCTTGTGGTTTACTCTGGTTGTGCTTACATGGTCCTCGGGGCGTTTAACCCCGCTCCCCAAAAAATTATAACCCACATCCGTTTTGAACGCATCCGTAACGCGCCCAAAAAACGCAGGTCATTTATGATTTTGGACGCATCCTAGGTGCGCCCAAAACTGAATCGAGTTTTAAAAAAAATGTTTAGACGCATCCCGAGTGCGCCCAAGAGTGGGTGTCAGTTATAAAAAAGTGGGTGCGGAGTTTTTTGCCGTTTATCTGAAGCAATGGTATGGAATGATACTCATGATTTGTTTGGTATGTTATTTTAAGTTTTCTCTTTGTGGATTAACTTTCTCTTTCTTTGAACAAAAGTTGCCAGCTTCCTTACTGTTGGTGATCGGGTAAGATACAAACACAAATTAATTTTGAGCAGTAGAAATGTGCTTCAATTTCTTGTAATTTCTTGCTGAGAAGCATTGTGAGAGTGATGACTTACCACTACATGAGGGTACATGTGAGAGAGCAAATCTACACTACCCTCTTCTTCTTAACCTACTTAAAAAGTTGTCAAACCTTTTTTGTTTCAACAACTCTACAAATTCACTATATGCATTATCAGTATGTCATTGTGCATAAACAAGATGATCATAAAACAAAGCAGAAAAAACAACAATAAATTTTTGCTTTGAGGAACTCTGGGTTTATACAATTATGGTAATATGCATGGAAAGTCAATAATGAAGGTTGAGATAATTATGTGAGTGAGACTTAATCCATGATTTATTTCCGATCAGTCTCTGTTTCATGGATCACAGAGCATGCATTATGAGGGGTTTTAGGCGATTTCATATTTTCATTCCTTGAAGCAATCTTTCTTTCATCTCATCTTTTCACACGACAGTTATTGATCGTGTACATCTTTAACTATTTTATGTACAAATCTATGGCATGCACAACTTCATGCCTATGTCGAGTTAAATTAGTTCGAGTATGTGTCCTCATATTTGTTTATGAATATCAACTCCTTGTGTTTCTGATATATGTCTACTTGAAGAGATTAACACATTTTTCTTAAATCACATTTAATTTTGAGCAGCCAAGGAGTGGGAACACCTGTAACAAATGTCACCTTTAAAAAATCAACGAGTTGCAACATTCCGTTACTTACCAAATATAAGCAACACAATATTTGTCTTTCCTAATTACAATCGAATACAATCTAATACAGGTTGTACTTTGAAGGTCCAAATCTTCAATATAGCCTCTTGAGCAAGCAACAGATCTTCAAAAATATTATCTAGATTTCGTTGAAGACTCGTTGTTGAAGACTTGGTTTCTTCTATCTTTTCATCTGAAAGTTAATAACAACACTAGCTAATAATTCTCAAGTATTTATTATCGTCAAAACTAGAGAAACAGAAGAAGAGAACTTCATGGAAACCAAAGTTCCAAAAGTCTCGTTCCAACAAAAAAAAAATAGTAGTTAAAAATGCTTGATGTCTAAACATTGCTCACTCAAATTGCTAAATATTCCTCATTCTCGGTACATCAACATGCAAGGGCTCCGTGCGTGACGCATAGATTTTTTTTTTCCCATAAACTTGTAGAGAATTTCAATATAAACGCTTGCATATAAAATTCGTTCAATACAGACATCGTTTGCCCCTTTAAAAGGATAAAACGATTCAATGCATCATACATGGAGTTGTTTTCAGGATATGTGCCCCAAATCGTCACGCACATGACACACCAATGCTAGGCAATATTTAACAATTTGGATGGACTAACATTTAGCAAATAGTCTCTTTGAAAAACAATGTTTCGTCCTCCCATCTATCAAGAAACCAAAACAAGCTTACAATGAACTGAAAACACTTTTAACAACTTGGCCAAAGGAAATTAAGTTAATATATATATAGAATACTTGTTGAAATCTTACTATATATGATCAGTACTTACATGCCCTAATTTTTTTTTGGTGAAAGTGAGGTCCGAAGCCCTCGAATAGAATATCCTTGGCTATTTCGAGAGAACCCGGGAGTAGCCCGAACACCCTGGACTACTTCGGGATAACCCGGGGTGTAGTCCGACCCCTCACATCGTCGGTAATCAACCGAACAACCCTCGGCGGGGGTAAATCCAAAATGAAAAAACCAATAGAAAAAGAGAAAGCAAAAGAAGCAAGGTCATCCGCCACTCCATTTGCCTCCCTGAAAACATGACGGAACTGGACAAGCCAGTCCTTACTGAGGAAGTCCTGTGCCAGAGCCACAAGACTAAAGAGAGGGTGACAACGATCCATGGGTTTGCCGAGCAACAGAACCGCCAACTGCGAATCTGTTTAGAGGCAAACCCTCCTGTAACCCCTGTCCCAAGCCAACTTGAGACCCTGAACCACACCCCACAACTCCGCTTTCGGAACAGAGCAACAACCCAAGTTCTGAACAAAGCCCAACAGCCAACTGCCAGAATGATCCCTCAACACTCCACCACAAGAAGGCCTACCATCCCGGACCGCTCCGTCCGTATTAATCTTGATGCACCCCTCCTCAGGCTTAGCCCAACTGATCTGCTGCTCCACCAAGACAGAAGGCTTCCTATCCAACCTCCTAGCATTTGCCTCATGATACTCTCTCACCATGACGATCACAAAATCGCCCTTGCTCCCGCTAAAAGACGAATTCCGAAAGACGAAATTGTTCCTCCACTTCCAGATCCACCAGAGAGCCAACACAAACAAACTGCCCCATTCCATACCAAAAGCCAGCTTACTGCGGTTCATGATATTCGCCCTAAACCAAACAGCAAACTCACCTTGCCAAAAGCCAACAACCGGGTGGTGGCCCGGGACGGAGCGCCACAAACCCGCAGAATCCCTGCAATCCCTGAACATGTGAACAAAAGTCTCTGGCTGAGCTCTACACATCGGGCAAAGATCCGACTGCGCCAAATGTTTGCGACACCGCTCAGCATTGGTCATCACGCGACCCTTAAGGGAGAGCCAAGCAAACAAACCGGCACGCTCCGGGACCCCTACCTGCCAAATCCTTTTGAAGACAGGCTCATCAATTGAGAAGTAGAAATCCTTACCCATCAACATCTTATACGCCGACGCAACCGAGAAACGACCATCTCTACTCAAACCCCAACCAATGGAGTCACCGTACTCCTGGCCCTGAAGCACTAAAATGGGCGCAAGCCGAACCATCCAAATTGCCGACAGAAACGGAACCAGAAGGTCCCAACGCCAACCCGAGTCAACGTCCCAGTAATCACAGACCTTGGCGTTCTTCTGCTCCTCATTCAAATGCCCCAAGGCATGCTTCAGCAAGCACTCCTCAGAAATCCAGGCATCCCGCCAAAATCTAATAGAGGTGCCATTCCCAAGAGACCACCGAGAGCCCGGGATAACCACATGTTTCGTACCCACCTGGATACTCCTCCAAATAATAGACGGCTTAGCCGAAGTGACTGCTTCGTTCCTGGTATACTTGGAGCGAATGACAGTAGCCCAAAGGGAATTAGGCTTAGTCAAAAAATTCCAGTTGAGCTTACCCACAAGAGCAATATTCAGCTCTCTCATAGACTTAAGACCCAAGCCACCTTCAAGCTTCTGCATACAGAGCTCCGGTCCATTAACCAAATGGATCTTACGAGCCTGCTCCGAACTGCCCCAAATAAACGATCTCATCTTGCTATCAATATCCGACCACACGTTCTTAGGGAGACACATCGTAGCCATAGAATAAACCGGAATAGAAGAGATGACCGATTTAGCGAGAGTAACCCTACCAGCCAGGCTCAAATGCTTACACTTCCACCCTGAAAGCCGCTTAGTAATCTTCTCGAGTAACGGGCGACAAGCCTCCTTATCAATCTTCTTATTCAGAAGAGGTACCCCTAAGTAGACCCCGAGGTCGGAAGAAACCGGGAAAGAGCTCATTGCATGTAACTGATCCACCAAACCCCTCTCCACATTAGGAGAAATAAATAACTTGGTCTTACTCGGATTGATACGCTGACCCGACGCAGAGCAAAAATGATCCAAGGTATTCGAGATAAGCACCATCTGTTCCACAGAGGCCTCTGCAAAAATGAGGAGATCATCCGCGAACATCAAATGAGATATGGGAGGCCCCCTTCTGGACAAGCGGATCGGCTTCCACTTACCATCCTCAACAAGAGTTGTAATCATATGACTAAGTCTCTCAATACAAAGCACAAATAAGTAGGGGGACAAAGGATCACCTTGACGAAGGCCTCGGCTAGGCTTAAAACTCTTGGAGACCTCTCCATTCCAAAGAAGACTAGGGAGGAGGAGGAGATGCACTGCGAGACCCACTCCACCCAAACCTCCGGGAAACCCGCATCATACAAAGTATCCACAACAAAATCCCACCTAAGACGGTCGTAGGCTTTTTCAAGGTCAACCTTCAGCACCATCCAACCCTTAGCCCCTTTCTTATACTTCATCGAATGAACCACCTCTTGAGCGAGGACAATGTTATCTGTAATCAACCTCCCCGGAATAAAGCTCCCTTGAGTGGGGCCAATGAGCTCGGAGATAACCGGTTGAATTCTCGAAACAAGAGCTTTGGTAATCATCTTGAAATCACGTTGCACAAGCTAATAGGCCTAAATTGGCCTATCGTCTCCGGGCAAGCAACTTTGGCAATGAGAGTGATCAAAGTATCATTCATACCATCCGGCATAGATCCATCAAGAAAAAATCTGTGCACATCCCTGCACACCGTTCCTTTCACCTCATCCCAAAAATTCTGAAAGAAAAGGGGTTGAAAACCATCGGCCCCCGGGGCTTTGAAGGCCCCCATCTTCTTAAGAGAATCAAAGATATCCCCGTCAGAAAACGGGCGAGACAAGCTCTCCCAAACCTCAGGTGCCAGAACCGGAAAGTAGCCATGCGGAGTTGAGATCGGGAACAGTTCCTCCGGACGAAGGGCAAACAAATTCCGAAAATAACCCAAAGCATGACTCTCCACATCATCCTCATCCTCAATCCAGTTGCCATCCTCTCCTTTGAGAGTAATAATGCGGTTTCTCTTCCGTCGAACAATAGTAGACGAGTGAAAGAAAGCCGTATTTCTATCCCCGTCCTGAAGCCAAAGCTCCCTCGATTTCTGAAACCACAACACCTCCTCTTGCTCGAACACTCTTTCAAGCTCACCACGAATACTGCTCTCCGACTCAAGAAGACTGTTAGTCACGCTCGCACCAATCAACACTTGCGTCGCATCAAGCTTACCAAGGAGCTCCTGCTTTCTAACAAAAATGTTACCAAACACCTTTTTGTTCCACTTCATCAGCTTACTACGCAGAGAGAGAAAAGCTTCCATGATGTTGCAGTTCCTAGGCCATTCTTTAGCAACAAGACTCCGGAAATCCGGGTGCTTACACCAAGCAGCTTCGAACCGGAAAGGACGACGGTGTCTATTCCTAGGGCTCGAAGGCTCTAAACAGAACAAAACTGGCGTATGGTCCGAAGAGAACTTAGGAAGATGCCTAACCACAATCTCAGGCCAAAGTAGGCAAGCCTCAAGGTTAACAAAGACTCGATCAAGTCTCTTAGCAACATAAGCACCCACATCCTCCCCACGGGACCAAGTGAACGCCTGACTCGCAAACCCAACATCCAGCAGCCCCGTATCATCAACCATCTCCTGAAAAATACTAGAGTCAATATGCAGCTTGCCCGAGCCCCCACACCTCTCAGACGAGTCGAGAATGCAGTTGAAGTCACCGAGCACCAAAACCGGACCAAAGCAACCCATCAGATCAGCCCTCAGATCGCACCAAAACTGTTTTCTCCTACCAGCCGTCGACGGCCCATACACGCAAACAACCTGCATACAAACATTATCCTTGACAACACTAAGGCGAAAAAAATGATCACTCACCTTCAAGATCTGCACCTGAGTCGTGGACTCATCCCACAAGGCCCAGATCCCACCAGTGAGACCAACGACATCGATCATGAAATTATTCGGAAACCTATGCCTGAGCTTGAAACACACTTCATCCGCCCGAGACCCTGAAATCTTCGTCTCCTGGACAAAACAAACATCAATAGCATGAGTACGAGCTAGGTATTTAATATTCCTTACGAAGCTAGGCTTACCCGCCCCACGACAATTCCATGTAACACAATTCATTAAAACTGGAAAAAAGAGGGAGGAGACACTCCAAAAAAACCAAGAACGAACAAATCTCAGACGTGACCCTCCCGGGTCAGATCCTCGATCTCATCCTCTTCTTCCATATTCTCAATATTAATGGCATTATCACTTGTAGTATTAAGAACCAATTCCTGGCTATTTTCATCAACAATCACAACAGTATTGGACGAAAGGGGGAACCCAAAATTCCCTCAGATAAGACCGAATCGGATGGTTGCCCATTCACCCAAAATTTGGACTTAAATTCATCAACCAAATGGGCCCCTTCAGGCTGAAATTTCTCAGCAGCAGCAGATGAGACCAAGCCCACAACGTCCTCCAGCAGCACATTCTTGCTCGGCCCAGATTCCCTTCATTTGGGCTGGGCTTTTCCAATTTTCTTTTTTTGGGCCCAAACAACCTTATTCTTTTTAGTAAACCCTTTTTCAGACGTGGACGCCTCCACCCTACTGCTTCCTCCTTTCTGTGCAGCAACAGCTACCACCTGCTTCTCCCTACTCTTTTTCTCTGCACATACATTCTTTTGGCCATCACAGACCTGCTCCACCCCATCACCCTCAACCTTTTCTTTCCCTTTAGAAACTTCAACGCTCTTCTTCTGACTCGCAGACTCTACCACCTGTTGTCCTAGGACATGGAAGCTATTACCTCCTGTAGCCTTGGGACTCGCAATCGCTTTAGTTATGCCCGGATTTCTTGCCGGCGTCCATTTCCTCGCCGGAACCACCATCCAATCACCTGTTGTTCCCCTGCTAGCTTTCAATTCCGCGGTCTTCCTGGCATTACGAACTCCAGGAATCGATTCCTCCAGATCCGCAGGCTTCTCTTGCACCTTCTCCGGCGAGGCGGGAGTAGCAGGGCATTTAGACATTAAATGCCCATATCTGCCACATTTAAAGAATATCATATTCAAGCCTTCATACTCCAAGAAATACCTCTCGCCATTAATGTTCACTGATCCCTTCAATGGCTTTATAAGGTCCACTTCAACACAAATCCTTGCAAATCTCCCTCTGTTAGCAAACAGAGTCTTAGTGTCCACTCGAATCGGTTTTCCGATCCCTTCCGCTATTCTCAACAGCACACCCTCTTCATAAAAAATCATCGGGAGATTTTGGATGCGAACCCACGCCGGAGAAGTGGTAATCAGGTCAGTCTATGGATTGAAGCTAGGCATCCAAGCTTTCACGATCAAGTAGTGTCCGAACACAGTCCACGGCCCCCCGGTTAAGGCTTTGACATAATCTGCCTCCGTCTCGAGCCGCACCACAAAGTACCCATTCGGTAAGTCCATGAGTGACATTCTCCCAGCCGGTCTCCAAAGCTCCCGAAGCTTCCTATCCATGGTCTCGAATTGAGCGGACCCACCCAAAATCTTCACAACGAGAGACGACTTCCAGACTTGCGACAAAGCTTCAATGACCTCAGGCGCTATGACTATGGTTGGCTCCTTTTCCGGCTCATCCGGGAACGAAACCTCCACCTTCCCCCTGAGGAAATCATCCGACAGCACCGGCCTCTTCAGCCTGGGATCCCCAGCAACCATATCCTTCCATGACATTCCAACCGCCGGAGTAAGGTTCCCGGCTATCGGCTCTGACGCAACCCCTGCTGGTTGGGAACCCACAACATCCAGGTTCATGCCATCTGGGGGAACACCAGGCGGAACAGCTTGCTCCGGTGGCATAGGCGGGGCCGGCGCTAAATTGTCTTCACTACATGGACAACATTGTCTAATGCACTATCTACAACATCGTACAAATTTTATTAAAAACAACAACAGCATCGTACAAATTTTATTAAAACAAACAACATCTTACAAATTGGATTATATTCTGCTTAATGTGCTTCACGTGAATTATGTGTTGGAACTGAATTTCTGGCTGACTTCCGGGTAATTTTCCGGTTGGATAAGGTCACCGTTTGTGTCGGATTTTGAGTGCGTTGGCTTCGTCTGCGCGAGCACTATCTCGTAGTGTGCTCATATGCCAAATTCGGTTTTCGGGTGAATGCGAAATGAGAGTCGAAGGACAGGTGCTTACAATGCAACATTTGAGTTTTCATATGGGATAATTTTGTATCAAAAGTGGAGAGATAAACATGAGGGTATTTATACCCCATATTAACTACAAGAGATGTGTCATTTTGTGAGTGTCAAAATAATCAGAAGCTGCAAAAATAGTGTGTGACAAATTGTCATTAGAGACTACACCTTCAATCAGAAGTAAAAAACAACTAATGAAAGGTGTAGCAGGAGTGAAGATCCGAAAGAGTATGAAACAAAAACCAAATCAAAGAACTAAAAAGTTTTTGGATATCCAAAAAAATGGTTCTAATTTCCAAGAATTGTGACTTTTTGGATGTTATAATGTTTAGTGCAGCCCTCACAGATATACACTTGAATGTATATTTAGATTAAAAATTCTGTGTTAACCTAGTTCCTGCAGATGGATACTTTGAGATGATGACTTGTGCAGTTGGATTAACCTCTTTCTTCAGCTGCTGCAGACATTCAAACTCTTCTGTTTTATGACAACTGGTTATAATGACCATCTCCTCAAGTGCCACTGCATTTCTCAGTACATGTTTAGCCAACCCCATTGCATTCCAATTCTCAAAAAATCTTACAAACTCCACTCTTTTCAGCCTGTAATGACTCTTGCCGCGGTATTTTCCTTTCCTAGTTGTGTCATTTTGGTCGCCACAAAGCATCCTTATCTGTAATGTTTCAAGGCAAGGGCATGCATTTATCAGATTACTGATACTCCCAAGATCAAATCTACCCCAAACTTCAATCCTTAGCTTCTTTAAGCTAAATCTAGCCAGATATCGAGGAAACGGTATTATCTCATCAGTTCCTATCGAGAGTGATAGTGCCTGAAGGCTTCGTGCTTGAATGGGAACATTACTGAACAGCAGAGAGCAATAATTGAATGCACCCCAGGAGAGCAATTTTGCTTCTCTCAATGCAGGGACGTGTACAAACCCCATGGAATTAACAGATCCTTGGTATTCAAACTCCTCAAGACTCGGACAATTGAGATTGAGCTCAAGAAAAGTACCGCCAATTTTCAACTTCTTCAAGCGAAAGAGTTGGCCATCTGTCCACACGTATTCTGGAAGTCGGCAATCTAACTCAAGTGATACGAGATTTGTACCATTAGAAAGGATAAGATCCATGATTGTGTGGTCTAGAGTTACAAAACTCAATTCAAGTGCTATTAAATTACTGAGCCACCCAAAATCAAACGAGCTTAGATTGCAACAGGATAGGCGCAGTCGCTTCAAATAGGGTGCATCATTTTGGATGAGAGTATAAGGGAATGTATATCTTCGTGATAGAGAGAAGTTAGAAAGACGGATGTCTAATTCCTCAACTTTTAGCCTAACAGCTTCTGTGATCCACCTCTCCATATGTCTATAATGCTCTTCTTCTACAAGACAAACATTGATTTGAAGCGTATGTATTGTCTTACCCGTCCAATTATTCATAGAGTCATTAACAATTTTCACAAACTTGGACCGCAGTGCAGGGCTGCGTTCATCTTCAGAGGAAAGATTCTTCTTCCCAAAGAGATCTTCTGCAACAAACTTGATAACAGGGCCAGAATCAGGAAGATGTAGCCACTTAGGTGATGATGCCTTTGCTCTAAAAGTGTCTCTTATACTTAAAAACGAGAATATGTGACAGATTATATCATCAGGCAATTCAACTATGTTGTACACCATTGGATCTCTCGTTTCCTGACACATATGATATCAAAAGCATCTCAGCAAGAGACAGTAAGCATATAAGACTTAGATATGCAATACAAACTTGGGTGATGCTAATATCAGGTTCTCATACTTGCTAAGATTCATGGTTGATTTTTACCAGAAATTGGCCACAATTAGGGAACCAATTAAGAACATCATACAAGATAATTGATTTTATAGTAAATATATGAAAAATATGATAATTTGAGTGCTAATTTACAGAGAACGATTTGAGCAGTCAATTACACAAGACTACAAATTAGCAATACAATACACCGAAAAATATTCAAACTGAATTCAACAGCAAACCCTTAATAAGAAGAGAAACGTACTCGTAAAACTCTACAAAGAGAAGTTATGGGCGAAGAGGTGAGGGAGAGGAGATTCAGAAAGAGTGGCTTCGGAGGGCTTAGGACACGGCCCAATTGTTTTAGCTATAAACGGATTATGTTAGCACTTTTTCGAATAACTATCAATTTATTTATCAAATTCAGTTATTAAAAACTTTTTTTTTCTTCGGTTTCAAAGATATCTAATCTCTCAATAAGTTTAGAGTTGATTAACAAGGTATATGACTTCTTTTAGAATTAGAAGTTTATGAACATAGACATCACTCATCCCTTGTATCTATTTGTTTATATATCTTGTTTGTTTTAGTGCGATTAGTATTCGTTCAAAACTTCATGAGTTCGTTTAACGTACGGCGAGTCTTGAGAGTGCGGAATGCACGACTCGGATACGTAAAATCGATCACAATAACACACAGCAGCACATGATAGAAACTGCATTTAGGCTAAACAAAACTGTATGTTCACAACAGCACGCTTTAGAGAAGCTAACATCTGATATAGTACATCAAGCAAGGGGAACAAATTCAACACATCAAGAAAAGGAAGATTTTGTGGTGATAATATCAGAAATTGTTCAACCAGATGAAAACAGTAAAAACAAGTTAAGCATTCTACAGAAGAAGATTTACCGGGACAGGAGGCTCGAAATTGTGAATCCTACGTCGAGATTCAATATCCAGATTAGACGAGGAACAGATGGAGAAATATCAAAAACCGAACTTCAATCTTCCACATCAAACACCTGAAAACCCTAGATTTTAGAACTAATAAGGAATTCAAACTGGAATCGTAAGAGATGAATAGAAGGATCGCAAACCTAGCTCTAACAGAAGGGAATTCGATCTCAAACCTGAAGGAAATTTGGCGGATGCGAACTCAAATTTCACGGCCGCCTTGGTTGATCGAGGATAGCCGTAGGCCCGTAGTCGATCTATTGAACTGGACAATGTGTGCAAGGTGACGAATAATAGGTTATTGTTATGTGCTTAAATTAGAAGAACAGAGTAGAGAGTAAGAGATTATGAGACTAATAGAGAAAGAGTATGTCTTGTTCTTCTCATCTCTAAATAACCTCAAGTCTATTTATAGGTCAATATATGAGAAATCTATTTATAGGTCAATATGAGAAGATCATAAGTCATGTAGTTACATGTACATCCATAACATAAGGTAATATAACACTCTCTCTTGGATGTACAAAACTGACTGCCTCGTTAAAAACCTTATCTTGGAAAAACCCATTGGGATAAAAACCAAGATTAAGGGAAAAATAGTGCAATCGTACTCCACCTGAATTATCATACATCCTTTAGACGACACATTCCGATGCCACGAACGAGTTCCTTGAAAACTTTTGTCGGTAATGCCTTTGTAAACAAGTCTGCTAAGTTTTTGCTTGATTGAATTTGACGAACATCAACCTTTCCTTCGACTCAACGTGGTGGATATATGATCTCAACCACACACATGCTCTTCCGGCTTCGTATAGAGCAATCAACTCTGCATGATTTGACGATGTAGCTACCAAGGTCTGTTTTGTTGATCGCCATGAAATTGCTGCTCCTCCAGACATGAATAAGTAACCCGTTTGTGAAACGGCCTTATGTGGGCCAGACAAATAACCCGCATCAACATAAAACCAACCAATTCTCGAACTACCGGTCGAGTTGATATATTAAGTCGTGTATTACATACACATTATCAAGTTGATTGTATAATGGATCTCTTCTGGAGGTATGAATCAAAGGTTACACAAACTGCTTCATTAAAAACCTTGCTCGGAAAAACCCAATGGGATGAAAAACCGAAGCTAAGGGAAAAAGAGTGCAGTGAGAGCAACAAACTCCCCCTCAAAAGAACATTTACTCTTCATATGTTCAAAACATAAGATTTTGTTCCTGCATAGGATATGGTACTTTTGGACCATTCATAACATTATCTCACATCAAAAGACATTTTACCTTAATCTTTCGGATTAAGGTATACATACATTGAACATCTTGTTCCTGCATTTTACCTTCATATGTTCAAAAGACATTTTGTTCCTGCATGTAAGTTATACATACATTGAACATCTTGTTCATTCATTTGAACTTCTAGTTCATTTCATCACTTGAACTTCTGGTTCGTTCACTTGAACTTCTGGTTCGTTCAACATGAACTTCTAGTTCTTTTAACTTGAATTCTTGACATATTAAGATTGTATACCATACAAGTTCTTAGATAGTAGTCTTGCTTCCTTCTCCCCTTAAAGTTGGAATTTTCACCTTGTCAAATTGGTAATCTTAATACCGAGCAGTACATTGATCACCCATTATAAGCTCTAGGTATTAATAAACGATAAGGAACAAAACCTCTCGTATATTTCCAACTTTTCATGTGGCATTACTTTAATATATCGAGGGAGGTAAGAGGGTGTATACCACATATTTGAATAATATTTTGTTCTCTTCTGGAGACAAGTTTCAAGTAGGAGAATTGTAAGCAGTCGGTCTTAGTCGAATTTATTTCTCGACATCCAAAGTTTATGATTTTATATGATCAACGACTCTACCAGGTCGTGTACGTCATATATTAGCATTCGTCAATGTTACCTAGCCATTTTTTTCCATTTTGACTGTATAATAAGTGACACTACTAGGTCGTTTTCTAAATGTATAGGAGCTACAAGATGCTCAACTAATACACTAATTAAATAATCACATTCTCCCCCTTAATTTGTGTAGCCAATGTGTTGAGGCATCTATCAACATCATACAATATATGATTATTCTCATCGGGCTACATGCTAGTATACTCAATCCTCATTTATCTCTTGAACTTAGTCAAGGATCATAGGAAACTTTACATTCGTGGTCACCCTTATCCTTTAGGAGATGAAACTTCAGGTTTCAGGAACTTCAGGTCCTTTACTTATTAATGTAAGTAATCAAGTTTATCATGCCACATAATATTCAAACTTAACTTCAGGTTAGTTTATAATGCGTATTGTAAACATCTTTTCTTTAGACTTTCTTCAGGCTAGTCTATGAGATGAATACTCAGTCAATATCATCATATGACAACCATTTTGTCAAAATATATCTTTATAAATATATATCTTCATAAATTCTTGTATCTTCAGGTAACAAGATAGATACTCTTCCGAAGTCTTTTATGAGATCGTTCCCTTAGAACATAATATCCACACCAAAATTTCAATTTGCATGGTAATGGAAAACTTCTGGTTTCCAATTAAAATAATTAAACTGAATGACATCATCGACAAACATAATTGTCTCGAGATGGGTGATCCATTAATAATTTGGAAGACCATCAACTCAAAATCGAATAAGCCTTATATTAGATTTCTTGAAAAAATGATGCCTCGAGATGGGTGCATTCAGAACTAAATTGTGTCTTCAAGACATTCAAATGGAACCATACATATATAGGTTCGATTTAGTAATCACTATCATGACTTACGGTTGCGCGCTTAACCGTAACCTCTTTCACACCCTCTTCCGGAGGAGACATGCTTCTGGCATGCGAGAGGTTGTCGTATGTATACTAGACCATTCTTGGTGGTCAATGATAAATTGTTCGATCTGAATATGACATTATCCCATTGTTATGTACTACTACTAGAGTACATGATTTATTAGGAGATTCTCTTACTCTTCCGGAGCTTATAGTAATTCCTAATTGTAAATATCGAGTCTACAAGATCTCGTGTAGTTGATGATGATTAATTTCATGCATAACACAATTCTACCAGAATTCCAGTGTTGCATGTTTCTCCCAAAATGTTACTAGCCATAACTTTGGCATTTGAAACTCATATCAAGTTGTTTCTTCTGGAAACACTTATAGCGTGCGAATATAATAATCATAACATATATGATGATAAATACTAGACCTTTAGTAATATTTCATCAAGAATTAAAATCTCTAGAAATCTCAATTGTCAACTTCGAGTGACAAGTGGATATAAGATTCTTTCAATAACTTTGATCATCTACTACCGGAGATGATATCCCAATATTTATTTCATTAGCTATTGCGAGAAAATATGAATTTCATTGATAAATATTCACCTTCTTCAAGAGATGATATATTTCTTATCACTTACTTCTAGAAGCGAATAATCCACCTCCAGGGATAATATATACACCTACAAATCTAATATCCACTTAAAAGATTTATGCGTAAAATAATAATTAATTGCATGGTATTGTCAACTTCTGGTGACAAGAACACAACCATATATGACTAGCTACATATATACATGTGATGACAAAAATTAAAGCATATTCGCATATAATTATATGTATAATATATATACACAAAGAATAAATAATCAAATGAAAAAAACACACTTGTACGACTGTATAAGTCCTATCTCAAATTGTTCACCCAATTTATCACATGTCTTTGAAGCTAATGAATTGAGACTTGATTGTATTCAAAAAAATAAACAAACGCATAGAGGATTGATAAGAAAAATTAACGCATAGAAAATTGATTACCCATGCAATTGTAACCATATGAGCAATATTGATGACACAAAGGTAAGAAAAGAAACTCATAGAGGATTCATGAGCAATATTAACAAGGTGATTCAACCGGGCAGCACGTATTTTTACACCGGGCACCCTCCCTCCC
The DNA here is from genome assembly GCA_029168935.1 of Oxyria digyna. NCBI lineage: Eukaryota > Viridiplantae > Streptophyta > Magnoliopsida > Caryophyllales > Polygonaceae > Oxyria > Oxyria digyna. Next base: position 75,971,866 of record JAPVLV010000001.1, read on the forward strand.
TCGTTCGGAATGGGGTTCCGAACGAGTTTTGTAATTTTTTTTTTTAATATTCTCGTTCGGAATGGGGTTCCGAACGAGCCTAACCGGGTTCAAAAATGTGAAACCGGGTTAAAATAATACAAAAAAAATATCCGATTTCTCGTTCGGAATTTTTTTATTTTTTTTTAATGACGTCAGCATTCTCGTTCGGAATGTGAACCCGGTTTATTTGTTGGTATTGTGTTTTCTATATGACCCATCTCCTAATTATTTTTTGGTATTGCAGCGTGTATCGACGACACTCGGTATTATGCGGACACATCGACAACAGGGGATTGCAACTCTGGAGAATTTGGATGCCTACATTCGGATGCTCAGTATCGACGATCCGCCTATAGCTGAGGAGGTCACTCAAACTCAACGGATGTCACAAGCAGAGTCGTCCAGGAGTGCAGAAGAGAGAGCCACACATTCTATATGGGAGCGGGCAAGGATGGGTGCGGGACAAGCCCCTCCGGAACAACAAGCAGGGCGTAATGAATGGGAAGCTAACTTGGGTCACGAGTCGGACCCTTATTGGAGGATTTGATACGTTGTATTTGTTGTTTATGTTTTAATGAATATTATGTCCCCTGTGTTATGGATATTATGTTTCATTTTCGTTGATTAAGTTTTAATGGATATTATGTTTTATGTATTTGGTTTCCTTACGTTTTGATTTAATGTTATAAAGACGTATGAAGGTGAAATTCAACACTTTAATTATGCATAACGAAAGTATTACAAAGTATATAAACGTGAGCATTACTAATCATCATCATCTTCTTCCCCACCATCTTCTTCAACGTCATCATAATCATCATCATGTTCTTCTTCCGATTTGTCTTCACCGACGTCTTCATCTTCGTCTTCACCTTCGTCTTCACCTTCGACTTGACCTTCGTCTTCACCGTCGTCTTCACCTTCGCTTTCTTCATCGTCTTCACCATCTTCAACTACATGATCGTCATCATCGTCATCTTGGGGTATCGGGTTAATATTTAGAGGCGGCATTGGTTTGCACGGTTATGGCGTTAAACAAACCCGGGACATATATAGATGAAAATCCGGGACTCACCTTCACCCGCATGGCTGCCATTTGTCCGACGAAAAGAGAAGAGTGTTTGGGAAATATATGACCCAGTCCCACAAAGTCTCGTTACCTCCAACACAAACCATTTCAAACACACATTCACTATCATTCCATTATATTTATTTTCTCTCAAATTTCCTTCCTCAAATTTTGATATGTATCTGAATCGTCCAACTCTATTTCCCGCCTCTTCCTCGACAATGGATCCTGGTCCGAAATTGTGTTGGTGTCAGAAAAAGCCCACGGTGCATATGTGTACCGAACAAATAGAGTGGGACAAGGTCAAGTATGGGAGAAGATTTTGGGGATGCCCGGATGCATGTTGGGATGCCCTTACTGAAGAAGAGGAAGAGAAAGGGTGCAAATACAAACATTGGATCGATCCACCCTACACAGGTCGTGCAAGGGTCGTTATTGAAGAACTAAATGCAGACAACTTATGCAACTAGTTAAAGACTGGAGGAATTGAGGAAGGGATGGAGCTGCTGAGGATTGGAACAAAAGAATGGGCCAACGAAATAGATGAACTGAAAGCCAAAAACGCCGAGCTCATGGAGGAAAACGCTGCACTTGCTGCAGAATTGGCAACAACACTTAAGAAATAGAGAATTCAGTATTTTTAATTTCTTGCATCGTTAGTTGTTCACCGTCTGCGTTGTACTTGTCCTATTGTTTTTCAATTATGTTGTTGTTTCAATATTAATGCTTCTATGATTATGTTGACATCATTCTGAAAAAACATTACTCAAACATTTATAAATTGTCCACCAAAACATTAATCAAACATATATAATTCAACAAACATTAATCAAGTCAACCACAACATACTTAATACGAACATTAATCAAACTAATACAAGATTTAGGTCATTATGGGACTGCCACCATGAAACTCTCTCTCAGATACGTAGTTGTCGAATCTACTTTGAAAGCGTTGTTCTCATCCGTCCACCGATGGCTGTTTGTAGATACTCCACTGCCTTGGAGGGGGTGGAATTGGAAAATTGTCATCAACCAACCAAATCTGTCAACACAAAATTGTTATTGTATACTAAAAAACATATGTGAAATAAGGTACAAGAGCGGAAAATATCAATGCGTACCGGTACGTAATGGTTGCGTCTGCCTACATGTGAAATGGCGAACACCGTGGTAGGAGGCTCTGAACCGGGAGGAGCAAACATCGGAAGACATGTACAAGGACCAAACCATGATAACACCACTAGTGCAACTTGATACCTCGTGGCAAATACCAATCCCATTGTAGGTGTGCACATCCAAAATTCAGGAGAGCATGGCGATCGAATGTGATTCACTTCTCGAATGAGTTGCGGGATAGTCTTGAAACCCTCTAGCATCTCATGATACATATGCCCGTTTTGTTGGAGGTGCTTCGAAAGATCTAATCGGATTTCAACGTACTGTTGCTCTGGTTTACCTAGTAAGCAAGCAAGGGATCGATAACCACAATGACCGTCATCACCTACTTTCTCCACAGCAGCTATGTATGCGAGCATGAAAAGGTCTATATTATCTATCCCCCAGTCGAAGTCGAGATAAATGATTGAATTGCCACCGCTACATTTCGATCTAGCATTTCCTCTTGCCCTCGGTGGTTTAGTTGCACTCCCTTTTACGGTCGTGGCCCCGCTTGAAGCTCTGTTGGATGCAACCGACGATTTCTTTTGTGAATCGGCTTTCGGTGGCACAGTTGCACCCTCTTCCTCTTTCATCCCCTTTTTCCTTGCTTCTGCCTTCTCCTTATCCTTCTTAGCTTGAGCCCTCTCATCCCAACCCGGATCTCGCTTTGTACCCGTCTTCTTCGCATGAATCTTAGGCATTCCTGATCTCTTCGTCTTTCCCCGAGGGGAGTCCTGGACATCAACTGAAGAAGGATCCTTGCACTCACACCACTTATCAGCCATCCTCTTCATATCGAAATCATCAACGTTACCGGTAAACACCCCTTCAAAGAAATCATCCATAAGAACCTTATCTGCAGTCAATTGCACGTCGTCGTCAGAGTCGAAGTCTTTCAATTCCACTCCTTCCCACTTGATCTGCTTCCAGAAGATATCAATGTCGCTCGGCAACAATGGCGTTCCTTCTTCTACAAACACCTTAATCCTGTGTGGGCAAGGCAATCCGAGTGTTGATTCCCACCAAGGATCCTCACATGGGCCACATATCTTTCCCTCCTTTGCCTTAAGGACTTCTTTCAGTAGCATTCTCAAACACTTGTCGGAGTACTTCCTCAATATGCGCATGAAAATAGTCTTGATCCACCGAGGCCCGTCTTGTATCTCCTTCGGGCTAGTATGGTTGGACATTTCCATCTCAGCCCGTATTCGACGGTGCTGATCGACAAACATATTGTCAATATGTTGCACTAAAGTGTCGAACCCTCCAACAGCTGAATCAAACATATGCTTCAACATCGAGTGCTGACCTTCAACCCTGACAACAACATTCTACATGTTAAACATTTAGCCAACCAAATGTCACGATCATTCTCGTTGGAAACAAATTCAAATATCTTACCTGTTAGACGTTCTTGTGCTAAAATGGCGTATATCATCGCAATACGCAACTATAAGTTTTTCCTTATGGGGAGTAAACCATGTGCTCTCAGCATATCATACAAGATGACCATTCCTCCATGTTTTCCGGAAGTGATCAAGTCTCTCCTCATACTGCTTCTCTGTGTGAGACCGCATCACCCGTCGAATGCTAGCAGATGCACTTTTTTCGTCCAGGTTGTTCAATTTAGCAAATGCCTTAACATTCCGATCAATGTGGACATGGCAAAGCATATGACGCACACTAGGAAATACATGGTCAACCGCCTTAATTGTTGCCAGCTCTCGATCAGACATGATGCAATCCGGTCCTCCGAGTGCACGAAACAAATACTTGAGCCGTTTCAATGCCCATGCATAGTATGGGGCTGTCTCACAACAGATGAACGCTAGTGCAATACAATATGTATAGTTGGTGCAATTGAATCCAACAAACTGAAGTAACGGCCAACCATACCTATCAATTTCAAATTTAATAATTATAATTCAAAAACGGTATTTGAAGTCATAATAATGAAATTTAGTGTACCTATTAGCCTTGTACGTCGCGTCCATGATCACCACCCGAGGGAACATTCTCAACAAATGTTCACAATCCGGATGAGATATGAAAAACGCTGACAACTTTTTCTCCCCGGTCTCCGGATTCGTCTCGTAGTGAATGTCTTTACGATAAGCTCTTTGATGGAGGAAATCTAATGACCACTGGGTCACGGTTAGATTTGCCAATGCTTTCTTCCTCTCCTTTTCCCTCACAATGTACACTTGCCTCCTTGATATTGTGGAAGTCGGATTTTTCTGAAGCAACTGTGTATAAATAACCTTCGGCATTGCCCCGGCCACTGATGCAATCATTATTTTTCGTCTCTGCTCTCCCGTCATCCTCGAAACAAATGCATGGCCAATCAAGTTGCTGGAAAGACAGTGGTTGTGACACGCCTTCTCAACTTTTAGTATCCACCCAGTCGGCTCAACAAGAGTTGCTCGTCGATAATATCCTCTTAACATAGAAGGACAATTGTACTTCCTTAACCTACTAAGGTTGCTACGCTGCGACGATGGTTCTGCTACATCTCCTTCAAGATTAATCTTCTTTGGATGTTTTCTATAACTACCGGAGTGCTCACAGTGCAGAAATATCCTCTTGTTGGTCATTGATGATTTCGTGGTGATAACCATACACAAGGCATAACCGACCTTCCTAACCCACTCTCTCAGAAGATCCATAGTAGGAAATCTCTCACTAGTCGTAAAATGGGCACTATAGTCGATTTTTAAATATTCTTCATCACTACAGTATCCCTATTTAAAATTACTCAAATTTCAATACTACTATATCAATAAAATAAATTCTAATGAAACGCTATAAAAAAAGGTTTATAGGTACTTACTTGGAAATATGTATCATCTACCGGCGCAGACAAATCAACCTCCTCCTCCACCGACGTCTCACTAGAAGAACACTCCCGTCTTTCTTTCCAACTACCCGCCCTTGAAGAATTAGTTGAATCGCTTTCAGACGTCATTTTTTGTGCTTCTTCCGATTGGGTTTTATAATTTGGCCATACAACTCTGGTTTTATAGACTCCATGAAAATATAGCCGTTGGCTGTTTCCAAAAATATAGTCGTTTTCCCGTTCGGAATGGGGTTCCGAACGGGCCACGACCCGTAAAAAAACCCGGGTAATCTCGTTCGGAACCCCATTCAGAACGAGATTACCCGAATATTTATGACGTCATAAATATAATAAAAAAAACCTCGTTCGGATTATTAAATGGAAATTGATTTTTCCGGACCGGTCTCGTTCGGAACCCCATTCCGAACACAACAACAACAACAACATCAATTCCCATTTATCCCGAAAAACGAGGTATGGGGTGGTCGGGATTGGTATTTCCTTACCCCAACAGGTTGGGAGGAAGTAACCGATATGACCTAACAATACATGGGAATACCACAAGAGCTAAAAAACGAAAACAGAAAGGTCGAAACAGAGAAAAAGATTATACGACTCCAAGCCCGAGTAAAAGGATACACCACTCCAAGAATCCCAGATCAAGCTTCTGTAACTCGAATCTTTTCCCTCCACAAAGCTCTGTCTTGAGCCACGTCAACTGAAAGCTCCAGAGCAGCGAGGTCTTTGCGGATGACCTCCATCCAGCTCTTCTTTGGTCGCCCTCTACCCCGACGGTAGTCCCCCAACGCCAGAACTTCACAACTGCGAACTGGTGCACCAAGTGGCCTCCTCTGAACGTGGCCAAACCATCGAAGTCTAGATTCTCGCAACTTAGTTTCCGAAAGAGAAACAAAATTAAAAAAAAAAAAAACGGCCAATCTCGTTCAGAACCCCATTCCGAACGAGAGGGTGCTGTCGGGCACAAAAAAGGTGATGCCCGGTTGCAACCCGTATTAATAACGAAGCAAAAGAGCATACAAAACGAATCGTTTATTTTCGTATACGAAAGCATAAAACTTGCTATTCAGATTTTCTACGGGAGAATAATAATCAAAATTCATATAAACTTATCCTCTTTTGAGGGATAATAGATCAATCACACAAATTCATCTTCTTCGGGAGATAGTAATATATATCCACTTTAGGAGATAATATAAGATCAATCGCGAAAAAATCATCTTCTTCCGGAGATGATTATATATATATCCAGTTCAGGAGATAAAACGAGATCGAATCACGTAAACCCATCTTCTTGGGAGATGATTATATATATATATATCCACTTCAGAGGATAAATCAATATGCATCGACATCGGGGATACAATTTAAGCGAAATTGGATTAAACTTGTCTCTACGGGGACAAAATAATCACTCCATGGATCATAAAGAAAACTATCACTTCATGAATCATAATAACTTAATCGCTTCGGAGATCAAATGAGTCTCAATCGCTTATACAAAACTTAATCTCTTCAGGGATCAAATGAGTCCTAAAATCATTAGGATCAATTGAAATATAATCACTTCAGGGATTGATTGAAACATGATCGCTTCAGGGATCAGATTTAAACATGATCACTTCAGGGATCGATTGAAACTTAGATCGCTTCAGGGATTGATTAAAAATAAGATTGCTTCAGGGATCGCTTAAAACTTAGATCGCTTCAGGGATCGTGTTCTTGTGCATAAGACCAATTAGAATAAAATAAAATAAAATCTCTTTTTACCGTCTCCTTGTGCATAGATGATTATGCGAGGTGCATATATAATGATAGGAGATGCATCATTCCCTATGTGAGCGATATCGTGCTAATAACGTGTTACAAATCTAATGTGTTTGAACTAGAAGAAGAGAGTAGAGAGTAAGAGATTAGGAGAGTAAGAGATTAGGAGAGAAAGAGAGAAAAAGTATGTCTTGTTCTTCTCATTTCTAAGTAACCTCAAGCCTATTTATAGGCCAATACATGAGAAGATCATAAGTCATGTAGTTACATGTACATCCATAACATAAGGTAATATAACAGTTATTGGTTATACGGAGTAGTTTTTATTTTTAAAATAATATATATTAAATTCAGAAAAGAGACAGAAATAATATCACAATAAAATTTCTGACATGAAAACTTAGAAAAATCAGGGTAAATAAATATCACAATAATATTATTACATGCCATATTTTATTATAATTTCTGACATGGAAACTTAGAAAAATCAGGGTAAATAAATATCACAATAATATTATTACATCCCATATTTTAGTATATTATTGTGTGTTAAGTTTGGATTATAATCCATTAATATAATAAAAAAATTCCGGTGAGAACAAGCTTAACATAGCAGTCCACAAATAACAAGTTAATGTTCATAATTTGAGCGGTAACGTCATAATCTATGCGATAAATTTTTTTGAGGTCATTTTGAGAAAATAATTTTTAAAAAATCAAAGTTCGCAGTATTACAAGTATGTCATCGCATCCCTCATTTAAAACGTTCAAAAAAAATTGTGGCCTATATTATGAACACTACCATCCAGAATATGAACATTGACGGGTAATCTGTGAACACAATCTGTTCGTTTTTTCTACGTTAAGAGTTATTTGTAGCCGAACTTGATATAAGATCAAAATATTGAATTTAAAAAATGCATTTAACATAATTATCGCAAATCTGATCGATCAACGACACCGTTTCTACTTTCTATCAATGACCATCGCCCAAATTAAACAAAACATTTTATAAATAATTCATAGGCTATACAATATGCATGCAACATGCATAATTGTCCGTTAAAAGCTAGCTAGGTAGTTGATTTTTGGCAATCTTCACGCAATACGATTCGTTTTAGTTTTAATTAATCATGTAACTGATCATGGTCGGATTTGTACTAATTAGTAATTACCGTAGACATACACAGAACAATTCGGGTGAGAATATGACTTAACGTAGGAAAAATGAAGTTTTTTTCGTTCATAAATAACAAGTTAATGTTTATAATTTAAGCGGTAATGTTCATAATTTGGACGATAAAATAATTTGAGTTCATTTTGAGAAAAATACAAAAAACAATCGCAATAATTACAAATATGTCATCGCGTTTCTCACTGAAAACGTTCAAAAAATTTAATGGCTCAGATTATGAGCATTGACGTATAATATGTGGACGCAAAATATTTATTTTTTCTACGATAAGAGTTGTAGTCACTTCCTCATTCTTTCTTTAATAATCCACATCACATACATTCATACTACGGAGTACATGTTTAGGCAATTAGGCGTGTTTGAGGCTGAGTCTTGTGGCCAAATCCTGGTCATGTCCATTACTATACATTAAATATGAAAAAAACAATATAGTTAACCAAAGATCCTTACTACAATTAATCCATAATTTAATCAATTTTAAGACTTATAAAACACGATAGAGAATCTAATACTATGGAGTATTAAGGACTATCAAAAATACAGTTTTCAGGTTAAATAACTCATTTATATAATTTGGTATTCAAACTGCTACACTTCGAAGTTCGAAAGATTTCTAATGATAAGAAAAGTTTCTCAATATGGATGATATAAAAATTCATCTTTATACAAGCTAGATCAAATTTGTAAGGCCTAGCTAAGGTGGTTATAATTTTCCATCCATACTTGAGGAATATTTTTATCAAATTACTATACTTTTTGGACATGCGCTACGCGCGTGTTTTACGGTCTATAAAACTTCACAATAATGCATTACGGAATCGAAAAGTAGAAGATGATGATATGTTCAATAGGGATTCATTATAGACATGTGTTGGTGGGTCAAAATCTTTATTTAGACGACATATTCGTAAACGTAGGAAAAAAATGGAAAAAGAAAACAATCAAGAAAATGATAAATTTAAACAAAATCAAATACACTGCGATTAATTTGAAGAATCTGTAGTACTCCCTCTGTCCCATAATATAATTCTTCTTTCACTTTTCACATTTGTCGAGATACGTTTTGTATCGTTAAAATCTCTAACTATATGTTAATAAAAAATTCTAAAATTTTGATATGTTAAATTACTCATCAAGACGAATCAAACAAGACCGCATATAACTATGTTTGTTCTTACATATTAAAAGTTATACTACAAAATGTATTAAAAGGTGAATAGTGTTAAAAATGAAACAGAAATTATATATCGGGACGGAGGGAGTATGTATATTAAGATTGATTGATTAAAGTGTCAACACTCAATTAATAATCTACATTTGTATATATTAAGATTGATTGATTAAAGTGTCAACACTCAATTAATAATCTACAAACATACAAATGTTTTGAGTACACGTAAATAACTCATGTCCATATTATTTATTGTAATCATTCTCAGACTAATTCTTTTTACCTAGTAAACATATTTATGAGGAGGCTACGAGTAATTACGTGTTTGTATCAGCATTTGATTAAATACTGTGATTAATTTTTAACATATAAAAAGGGTCTATTTTACTTCATTTCTCAAATATCAAATAAATAATCAACAAGCATGTGGTCGGGTGGTAAGGAACCCCAACCACCCAACATGAGATCTCGAGTTCGAGACTTGGTGGAGGTTAAAAATTGTTTGTTGGGAGAACCACCCACGCAGCTCGAACTCTAGATGTAAGGTTAGTAGGGAAGTCCCCTAACCGCTACACTAGAGTGGGAAATCAAATAAATAAATAAAATTAATCACATAACAATATATTATATGAATTTTTCTAACTTTAGGATAAGAGTCTAAATGTAAAAAAATTGGTAGATTTATATTAAATTTTATTAAATTCTTTATTGTGAGAGTTTATATTTTTTTCTTGGATTTATAAATATTTTCGAGTAAGTTTAACTTGCCCTTAGAAAGACCCGTATTATATATGACATCAATGAAAATAAAAAATAAAATAAAAAAACTATCCAGTTGGGATAGGGATATAAAACGCGACTGAGAGGTGAAAGAGATAAGCCAGAGTAGACCTCCGGGAAAACTAGCCGGAGAGAGAAGGCCGCCATTTTCTCCGCTGTATCTCCGGTGTCCATTTCCACATGCCTCTTCTTTCTCTCTCCTTCCCTTCTTCTTCCTCTCTCTTCCACCCCCAGCACTGCCGCCATGCTACCAGAGATGCTTGCGGCTCTCGTTTCGCCACGTTCTTCGCCCTTAAACCTCATGGATTCAGAACTCACCGCTCGATTCGGTTCAGAGTAATGCTCTCTTCCTCGTCTGTGGATGCGACTGGGAGCGGCGACGCTTTCGGAGATGTAACCGAGAGCGACAGCGAATTGGAAGTCGATGAAGGAGAGGATTTGGATTACGAAGCTCCTATTGTTGATAGATGGGATGTTTTAGGTCTCGGCCAAGCTATGGTATCAATTTTGCTTCGCTACTTCTTAATTGCTGGAATTATCTTATCGCATTTGAGTGTTGAAAAGATGAAATTGAAAATGCTGCGTATTTGATCGTACTGGTTGAGTGATGATTCCTTTTTTATCCCCAAAAATTGTGTGAAAACTGAAATTGTTGCCTATTCGGTGTACTGGTTGAGTGATGATTTAGGATTTAGATAGAGAATGTGGGGTTGGTTGTGATGATTCCTTAGCTATCCCCAGAACTTGTGGATTATAGTTCAAATGTAAGCTCCTATTGTTGACAGATGGGATGTTTTAGCCAAGCTATGGTATCAATTTTCCTTCACTACTTCAATTTTCCTATTGATAACATACAGAATGTACTGCTGGTTGAGTGATGAATGATGATTCTTTAGTTATAAACATGAAACTGAAAATGCTCCGTATTCCATTGTACTGGTTGAGTGATGATTCTTTAGTTACCCCCAAAATTGTGTGAAAACTGAAATTGTTGCGTATTCGGTCTACTGGTTGAGTGATGATTGAGGATTTAGATAGAGAATGTGAGGCTGGTTGTGATAATGTGGGGCTGGTTCAAATGTAAGTATCTTATGGTAGTTGATGGTTTGAAAAAACATCGAGTTTTCTAGGTTGATTTCACTTCCAAATGTAAGTATCTTATGAAATTGAAAATGCTGCGTATTTGATTGTACTGGTTGAGTGATGGTTCCTTAGTTATCCCCAAAAATTGTATGAAAACTGAAATTGTTGCCTGTTCGGTTTACTGGTTGAGTGATGATTGAGGATTTAGATAGAGAATGTGAGGCTGGTTGTGATGATTCCTTAGCTATCCCCAAACCTTGTGGATTATAATTCGAATGTAAGTATCTTATAGTAATGGGTGGGGTATTTAGTGCTGTGTCTTTGACTTGGTTGTAATGGTTTGCTAGGTTGATTTCTCTGGAGTGGTGGACAACGAGTTTCTTGAAAAGTTGGGATTAGAGAAAAGCATGAGAAAAGTGGTGAACCATGAGGAAAGGGGGAAAGTCTTGAGTGCTATGGATGGATGTAGTTATAAAGCAGCTGCTGGTGGATCTCTGTCCAACAGTCTTGTGGCTCTTGCACGGCTAGGGAGTCGGAGTGTAGGAGGACCTGTTATAAATGTTGCAATGACTGGGAGCGTTGGTGGTGACCCGCTTGGTGGATTTTACAGGTAAGGTACTCTACATTCTTCAATGAAGAAATACCTTTGAGGCTTTGAGCAGCTTGTAGTAAGCTGTTGTTGATGTGCAATTGCTAATTTCACACATTTTTTGCAGTTCAGAAGGTGTTCTATTTATGTCAAGAAATGATTTGTAATTAATGTAACTATTAGACTCTTGATAATATTATGTATCCATCAATGAAGATAAAGGGAAGTGTAAAGAATTTGGTCAGCTGTTGAGTCTTTGACACTATAGCCTTCTATTATGTTGACATGATCATAGTTCTGGTTGAAAGGATAAGTAAAAGTTGTATGATGTTTATTTGACTTGTGATCATGTAGTTATATGTTCATGGATGTTATTATGCTATACTAAAACTAAACTGGTGCACACAATTTGATCTTTTCAGGGCAAAGTTGCGTAGAGCAGGTGTAAATTTTCTTTCAGCCCCAGTGAAAGATGGGACAACTGGAACTGTTATAGTTCTCACAACTCCTGATGCCCAGCGGACCATGCTTTCATATCAGGTTGGTTGTTCGTTCTGCTAATTAGTGACTTTCTGGGTGGCGGGCCGCAAGGGTATGTACAATGTTTAAGAAAAACTTCTAGCATCTTGAGCCCTTATTAGGTTGAATTTTTATATTTTACTTTTTTTCCAGTATTTCTAGTGAGCAAATATTCAAAGTAGTAATGAGCAATTCTGGAGTATCCAGTATAACTCTTCCCATTCTAGAATGTTCCTTACCATAATCCTTCTCATCCTCGGATTTGACCTTTGTTTTTCTCATAAGCACATCACTATGCCCTTCACTTCTGCTGGGTGATCTCTTATACAAATAGAGAATCCAGCATTCCTTATTCTCTCATATAGCAAATATTGTTTTACCAATCCTTTTCTCAAAAAATTTGTTAATGAATGTCTGCTCTTGATTCATCTCAGAAAATACATTGGCTTTTCTCCCCATATATATATGTTAACACAAACAATTTCTCTTCTCTTATATGTGTATACTTGGACAACCATCTTAAACTTATAAGGATTTAGTTGGCTTATTAAACCATGTCCATCATATTGTTGACTCCAGGGTACATCTTCCACCATCAACTACGATGCAGATATGTGCAGCGGAATTTCCAAGACCAACATACTAGTAGTTGAAGGATATTTATTCGAATTCCCTGATACAATCAAATCCATCATAAGAGCTTGCAAGGACGCCCGTAGCAATGGAGCACTAGTTGCAGTAACTGCTTCTGATGTTTCCTGCATTGAAAGCCACTTTGAAGATTTCTGGTAAAGATTTTCTCTTTTCTTTGCCTTCAAAAAAATTAAATTAGCATTCTATATCTCTGTTCATTGCTCGTCTTTCTTGCAGGGAAATAATAGGCAACTATGCAGACATAGTCTTTGCAAACAACGACGAAGCCAGATCCCTCTGTGGTTTCTCCTCCGAGGAAAGCCCATTATCAGCTGCAAGATATTTGAGCCATTTCGTGCCTTTCGTATCCGTCACAGACGGGTCAAACGGGTCCTACATCGGGTCAAAAGGGGAAGCGGTATACATTCCACCTCACCCGTGTACACCGGTGGACACATGTGGGGCCGGAGACGCGTATGCGTCGGGAATCTTGTACGGGATTTTGAGGGGCGTCTCGGATTTTGAAGAGATAGGCGGATTTGCAGCTAGGGTTGCTGCAGTGGTGGTTGCACAACAAGGAACTAGATTGGCGGTGGAAGATGCGATCGAATTAGCAGAGACGTGCAAGAATTCGTCTCAGCCTTCGAGGCTTGAGATTTGATTAGACTGAGTGATTGTTTACTTGTAAGTTGTAACACACTATATGTATTCTGTTTATAGCCAATTTTAAAGGGCTTCCTGATTTTGGAGGTCGTTGTTTTTTGTACAGTATAACTAGTCTGTTGTATCCTTGAATTGGAGGCCAGCAACAAGTGGTCTTTTGCAGAATTACTGGTATATCATCAATGGGCATACACTACTGAAATATTCAAAGGTCAGAAAATTACTGCTAAATAAATAAGGGGATAGAGTGAAAGCAAACAAATCAAGCTGATGAAAGGTAGCTGAATTGTGCAGTTCAGATTCAACTCACAAATTCAGCTAGAAGTGCCGAACATTCTAGTAGCTTTTTAAACAATATTTTCATCTTCAGCTTCAGCTATTCATTCAGCTCCAGCTCCAATTTCAGCTACTTATTCAGCTTCAGCTACTATTTCAGCTTAATATACCGAACGAAGTCTTAGAGTATAAACAAATCTCTTGATGGGCTAGCAACCTCCAAAACCCATCAGCCCAAATAAACGATAGTTTTAACATTTTATTGAGTATTTAATTTCTAATAGTAATAGTTTTTATAGAAAAATAAAAATACTACAACCACTCTAAGGCTAAAAAAACTTCAGCTTAAATATACGGAGTATAAGATAATTTTAACATCTTTATGCTAAAACTCAAAAACTCCTGCTTAAATATATAAGATAATTAATTGACTATTTTATTTTCAATAGTACAGACTACTATGGAGTAATAATTTTTATAAAAATAAATAGTTTTAAGATAAATGAAAGTTCCCTGTTATACAAATTGTACTCCCTCCGTCCCTTTATTTCCTTTTTGTTTCACTCGGGCACGTATGACGATGTGCGTTTTATTTTATCAATATCTTTAATTATAAATTAATAAAAAATAAAAAATTTAAATATTATTAAAGTATTCGATAAGACGAATCAAACAAGACCACACATGACTATGTTTTTATCTATATATTGGTCGAAATTACGAAGATTTTCTTAATATGAAAATAATGTCAAAAACAGAATCAAGAAGGAAATAGTGAGACGGAGGGAGTATCTTTTTAAAACTTTCGTCAAGTAGTGTAACAAAAACTAAATTCTATGGAGTCCACATAAAGGTATTGATTATACTGTACCAGTTTCAAGATAAACCATCATCTCGTACCACAGTTTATAAGAATCTTATTAATCGTTTTATGGTACCATACTTTGTAAGATTCTACTCCGTAAGTAACTTAAGTTACGTGAACCAATTTGATTCAATTATTATATACGTACGGTGATCCCGATTCCCACTCCAAAAGTAAAACCCAAAAAAAGCACTAAAATCGCCTTTTTCCTTAATATTCTGTTGTACCTCCAAGTACGTATCAGCCGACTTATCCCTCCTTCCATCACAGCCACACACGTGTCATCCATCCACACGCTACCCCCTCCACCGCGTCACACACGATCCCCGCCCCCGCCCCCAATAAACCAATAAAAAAATCACCCCCTCGCAACGGAAAATCGCGATATATAATGCGATTCCCAATTTCCATCTCCCCCAAATCCCCCCCAATCATCCCCATGGGAGTCTTCCAAGAGCGAGGAGCGATGGTGTTCACATACGGAACCCTAAAGCGCGGCTTCTCGAACCACAACCTGATGCAGGATCTGATCGCGAGCGAGGACGCTTCGTTCATCGGCGAATCGCGAGCGGCGGAGAGATTACCGCTCGTTTGCGGCCCTTACAGAGTCCCGTTCCTTCTGAACAAGGCTGGAGAAGGCGAGCGGGTTCACGGCGAGCTGTATTCGGTCTCGAGGAAGGGGATGATGAGGATGGACGAGCTCGAAGGGATTAGCAGAGGACATTACGAGAGGCTGCCGATTAAGGTGGTGGTTGATGATGAGGAGGTCGAGGCGGAGGCGTATTTCGGACATCGAAGCTACGCGGAGGAGATGTGGAGGAGGAGCGGAGAGAGAGGATACGCGAATTATTCGGAGAAGGAAGCGAAGGGCTATGTGAAGAGGAAGGATAGGCCGGTGGATCTTTCGTTTTTGGATCATATCCGGATTTTTCTGGCGAACTCGTCTCCTACTGCCGTTTGATTCGCTGCCGTTTGATACGGGTTTCAGGTGGGTGAGGTTTAGTGTTGTGGTTTTTTTTTTTTTTTATGGTGTGATTAGTGAAGTCTAAGTATGGTTGTTTGTTAGTTGTTGCCAATGATCCCATGTTGTTGTTGTACTACTACTATCTTGTGGCCTTGTGAATGGCCATTAACAATCTCGACTTCTCAACATTTGCAGGCTGTTTTCATAAATTGGGTGACCTTGTTGTTGTCTACAATCTTGGTTATTGTTAGATGCTATTATTGTACAAAAAAAACTTACAGCAATTTCAACTTGGCTGTCTACGGGCTCTTCGGATCGACAAACATTTAAATAAGTTGAAGTTGTTAGTAACTAATGTTGAAGTGTTGTTTTTAAACTAGCTGCAGTGACTGAAGTTGGTGGTGTTAAATGGCGTGTTCGGATGGGCAAAAAATAATCGAGTTGGTGTGTTATAGTTTTGTTTTGTTTTTATGAAAGGTGTGATTAGTGAAGTCTAAGTATGGTTATTTGTTAGGCAACTTGCCGATGATCCCATGTTGTTGTACTACTACTATCTTGTGGCCTTGTGAATGGCCATTAATAATCTCAACATTTGTACGCTATTTTCATAAATTGGGTGGCTTTGTCCACAATCTTGGTTGTTGTTAGATTCTAAGAACTGAGTTTGGGGTATTATTGTACAGAAAGGTTTCAACAATTTTAACTTGGCCGTCTAATAGGTTTGAATCGACTAACATTTAAGCCAGTTGTTTTTAAATTAGCTGAAGCTGAAGTGACTGAAGCTGGTGTTGTAAGTGATTGAAAGTTATGTTCGTATCGGCAAAAAATATTCGAGTTGAACGTAGTATTAAAAATGCAAAAGGATAAAAAAGGACATGATATAATTTTGTCAATAGATTTTAGATTAATGTGATTGTGTGTTATAGTTTTGTTTTGTTTTTATGAAATTCACTTATTTAATTTAATAAATCAAAATTTATATTGAAAATAATTAATTAAATTTTAATAATTCATATAGACTATTTTTTAAATTGTAAATAAAATACATTAATCTATTAAGTTAAGTGAATATTTTATTCTAGATAACTCAATATTGAAAATAGAATTTTGCATAAAAAATATAAATAACACATTCATATCCATATGTAACTTTAAAATACTGTCATTTTAATATTAATTAACACATTCATTTATATTTATATGACTTGATTATACATTAACCTACGTCGGATTCGAACCCAAATCGATGTATGTTCATCCTTTCTCATTTGCTCCCTTAAAATACTATAAGAGATGCTATATAATTGTCTATTCTTTAGCCATTATGTTTCTTTTACTCTTCTTCTTATCAACAAAGACAAGGAAAATAAAATATCAAACGAATTAATAAAACAAACTTTAAATCCAAAATCTACACCAAAGTCACATAAATAGATTTTGTGTTATTGTAACACTTTACTATACATATGAGCCTACATGAGATTCAAACCCACATTGATGTGTGTATCAGATTGTTCTTCCAATTGAGCTAATAGGATTTGTGTTAACAAAGTGAAAATAGGTGTTATACAGTTTACAAACAATGTTACAATAGACCTGAGCACATTCATCAAAAGGGAGAAGACCTAAGCAGAACATTATTAACAATGATTCATTCATATGCTTGTATATATAAATTTAATACATGTCACAAATAGATAACAAACAATAGAAACATGACATATTAGCTATTTAGAAACTTAATTAAGTCACAAATTTAAATACATACATATTCTAATAATAGAAACATGACATATTAGCTATTTTATAAGGCTTCTCTGTTATGTTAGAAACTTAATTAAGTCACAAATTAAATTAATGTGTGAGCTTCTCTTATGATAATGCAACTCTATTCTAATATTATGTTTTAAAACTACTTCAAATATAAATATAAGGAAATAAAAAACATTTATAATTAAAAACAATAATAAATTTGAGAACAACAAAAAATAGTAACAAATAATGTGTAACTATGTTAAATCACATACGAAAATTCGTAATTTTCTCGCGCGGAGCGCGAAACCCGTATCTAGTTGGATAAATAAATAAATAACCTTTTCATCCACCGAATGTCCATCCTCATAATCATCGTCAGAGGAACTCTCATTTGAATCTACCTTCTTAGGAGCTGGTGCTGCTACAGTCTTGACAACAATCTACATATAAACAAATTATGTTGCATTTCTGGACTTTCTATTTGTAGTATCTTTCCATTTTTAGCAAGTTTCCCTTTTAAGAGTTTCTACTTTTGGAGTGGTTCAACCTTGCATGGTTTGAGCCGTCCAAATGGACTTGTTTGACCCAAAGCCAGTCGTCCAACCCTGGTTCAACCCTAGCCGTCATCTTCTTGCCTTTTTTAATTCCCCCGTGTAACATAAAATTTAAAAAAAAATGGATTTATATAAAGCGTTGAGCGCGTTATACAAAGGAGTTGTTTTAAATTTTTTTCTTCTTTCAAATTTTCTTATATATATTATTATTACATAAGACTTACTCATGTTCGGATGACTTGTATGAGCTCGTTTGAAATCGGAATCGATCACGACCGATTTCGTTGGGTTCGTATTGATCTCAGCTTTTACCAGATATGTCTCTCGCTCGATTCTGATTTCGAACGACCCCAAACGAGCCACCCGAACACGCGTAAGTCTCGTGCGTACCTTCTACTGTAAATGGATATTTACAAATTTGTTCCTCCATATCAGGCGATGAGAGACATATCAGGTGAAAACTGAGATCAATACTGACCCAACGAAACTGGTCGTGATCAATTCCGATTCCGAACTGGTGAAAGAAGGTATGCACGAGATTCCGATCCCATGCATATTTCTATTGGTTGTATTTGAGTTGTAATTCACTGGCCGTTGTTCTATATAGTATTTTTCGAATCGATGTAAGGAGATTGACCATCCCACGGTTATAAACTTCATCGTAAGATATACAATGATCGAAGAATCATTGAATAATAAATAAAACTAGACTATAATATGGTTGGTCCCATGCTGAGCTCATCTACATAACAATAACATTTCCTTGGTTGTCAAAAAAATGGATCTAAACTAAGGAAGGTGTTATCGAGAAATAATTTACTCCAATTTGTAATCTCTACGTACACGTCATTGTGCATGTACATATGTATATACAGTATATGTTAACTCGTGGTGAGTGCCATCATGCAGTATTTTTTGCCTAATTAGATATACTAATTGTAGATATCACATCACACATAAAAAAAAAATCGAACTTTGTACAACGGCATGGTGAGATGATCGACTTCATGCATGGATGACGGAATAATATGCATGCCTTTGTACTCCATCGTGAAGAAAACTTCAGCAGTTAATTTTGGTCAAAATGTGTGGAGAGAGATATACGGAGTATATAATAATTAAGAACTATATATGCGTCCATAAAATAAGCAAATCAAAACCATCCAACCAAAACCGAAAACTATACGTGTGAACCAAGTTAAAGTTTCGATGACATTTGTGAATTAAGCAAAAGAATTGAAAGGTGAAAAATGCTTCAACACATATATATTCTTCCAAGTTGCAGAAAATGAATTGCTTCATCACTCGTGACTCATTCCACAATATAGCTAAGCACTAATTTGTGATTCATTTGACACCATTCACCTTTGGTGCTAATTATGTGTCTGAATTTGCCAAAAAGAGACAACATAATTTATCACGTACTACTCCTAATTAGTACTCCCACTGTCCCATTACCATAGTCTTATTACATTTTCTGACACTATTTACAAACCGAGAAATATAGTCGTTTGAGGTCTTGTTTAATGAGTTTGAATGAGTACCTTAACAATATTAAAAAATTATAATTTTAATAATATATAATAAGAGATATTAACGATACAAAACGTGTCTCGATATGTATAACGAATTTGCCAAAAAGAGGCAACATACTGCGTACTCCCTCCGTCCCAATATATAGATCCCATCTCCTTTTTTAACACTATTCACAATTCAAGAAAATTTTGTAGATTTCTTTCGATATAGTGTATAACGTACGAAGAATATAGTCAAGTGAGATCTTCTTGCATTCGTCCAATAATATTTAAATTTTACATTTTTTACTAACACGTAATTACAGATATAGGCGAAACAAAACGCGCATCGACATACGTGCTTAAATGAGAGGATATCAATATTTAGAAATGGAGAGTACTAGCTAATTACTGTAGTAACTACCTACTCCCTCCGTCCCATAATATAATTCCTCTTTCACTTTTCACATTTGCCGAGACACGTTTTGTATAGTTAATATCTCTAATTATATGTTAATAAAAATTCTAAAATTTTGATATGTTAAAGTACTCATCAAGACGAATCAAACAAGACCCCATATAACTATGTTTGTTCTTACATATTAAAAGTTATACGACAAAATGTATTAAAAGGTGAATAGTATCAAAACTGAAACATGAATTATATACCGGAACGGAGGGAGTATTTGAACCAACGTAGCATATCCACCATAACCATGCATAAAGTACCAACTCCACTATTTGAACCAACGTAGCATATCGCTAATTTCTCTCCCTCGTACTCTCTCTGTCCCGGTATATAATTCTTGTTTCATTTTTGACACTATTCAGCTTTTAATACATTTTGTCGTATAACTTTTAATATGTAAGAACAAGCATAGTTATACGGGGTCTTGTTTAATTCGTCTTGATGAGTACTTTAACATATCAAAATTTTAGAATTTTTTATTAACATATAATTAGAGATATTAACGATACAAAACGTGTCTCGACAAATGTGAAAAGTGAAAGAGGAATTATATTATGGGAGGGAGGGAGTAACTCAAAGGATGAAGATCTCATCATGAAAAATACAATCAATCATGTAAAGGAATAATAAAAGCGTTGACTCTGTGAAGGTGACAAAAAATTAGGCCTTCTATTAAAGTGGGCCGGTTTAAAAAGGGGCTTCTATCAAATTGGGCCTGGCCCAAAAAAGTGATGGTCCAAGAGGACTGGCCAGCCAAGGCACTAGTGGATCGAGATGGCACCGGCCCGTGATCCTTCCACTGACAAGAGCGGGAGGTGATCGCTGCTCTGTGAAGCCAGCCTCACGCGTTGCCCTCCACTCTACGAACCGGGTTCACCCAAGCCTTCGCCCGAGCCAACCGGTTCAACTCCCTACTTGGAGAGGGCGAGCCAGTCAGCCTCACGCGTTGCCCTCCACTCTACGAACCGGGTTCACCCAAGCCTTCGCCCGAGCCAACCGGTTCAACTCCCTACTTGGAGAGGGCGAGCCAGTGATTGCCACCAAAGACCCGACCCGGATAACCGAGACCCGGTCCCATCACCTTATTGTCCCCACTCGGGTCACAAGCCTACGTTACCAAGCTCGACGGTAATCACTGTAATTTGGGCATATATAACGAGCTCTTGCTGCTTTGCAATTGTCGATGTGGGAATGTTTTATTTCTGGATTTTGCTGCACAAACAGTGTTCAGAGGAGCTCGGTTCAGCCCTTCCAATCAATGCTGATATCACAACCGAGAAACTGGAAATTTGTTGAATGGACCATGAACATAGATTTTGATTGAATTCACAACAAGCCAAACGTTGTTCCAGAAGAAAAGCAACAAGTATGCTAAATGAACTAACCTAGAGGAAGAAGCTTTTAGGAGATGGTTTGCTTTCTGTATATTTTTGGACACCAATGGTTAATTCATCGAACGACAGACCCAAAGGACGTTTCTGTAAGGGCGTTTAACCCCGCACCCGTTTTAGACGCATCTGTAACGCGCTCAAAAGACCCAGGTACAACAAAAAAAAAACTTTTTTTTGCCTTCAAACTGCTAAAAAATCAGGTGTCGACCGGGTTTTTAAAAAAGGTTTGGACGCATCCCGGATGCGCCCAATAGCGGGTGTCAGTTATAAAAAAGTGGGTGCGGGGTTTTTTTGCCGTTCTTTAATCAAGAAACTATTTTGCAGAAACAGTTCAGAGGAGCTCGTTCAGCCCTTCCAATGCTTTCAAATTATGAATTTTGTGACTAATTCACTATCATGAACATAGATTCTGATTGAGTTGTCCACAAACTACACGTTCTTCTAGGAAAAAACAACAAAAAATTACCATTGAATGTGTATGGTACATGAATCTTACTCGTTTAAATGGAAATCCTAGTTAACAGTTGACATCATTTGAGGCATAGTCTCGTGTTGAACAGATCTTCTTGTTTTTTGTACCTATTTCACTTTGCTGAACAGATCATGGATATTCCCCCAACTCAAAACTTTCAGCATAATAAACTTCCCATTATAAGAATGAACAACCTGTTGGCATTCATTTGTGGGAATACTCTTTTTTCTTCCAATGCTTATATCACAACCGAGAAACTGGAAAATTGTTGAATGGGCCATGAACATAGATTTTGATTGAATTGTCAACAAGCCAAACGTTATTCCAGAAAAGAAGCAACAACTCCAACAAGTATGCTAGATGAACTAACTTGGAGGAAGAAACTTTTAGGAGATGGTTTGCTTTGTGTATATTTTTTTGTCACAAAAGGTTACTGCTGATCAGTTTGATTGTTCTTCACTGGTTTTTGTTCATCGAACGACAGTACCCAAAAGAAGTTTCTCTAATCAAGTAACTATTTTGCAGAAACAGTTCAGAGGAGCTCGGATCAGCCGTTCAGCCCTTCCAAGTTCCAATGCTTTCAAATTAACTTATCTTCTTTAATCAAGTAAAAATGTGAAGCTAGGAGTATGAATTTTGTGACGAATTGACTATCATGATTCATGAACATAGATTCTGATTGAGTTGTCCACAAAACAAACGTTCTTCCAACAAAAGCAACAAAAAATTACCACCCTGTTTTCGGTTGGGTATGCTACATGAACCTTACTCATTTAAGTGGAAATGGATTTCATAGTTTGCTACTTTGCTTTGTGTATATTTTGATAGCATTAAACATGTTTTCGGTTATATGATGGTTTAGTTTAACTTGAATAAGTTGTTTTTTTGTCGTTTCGATTCAGCCTTTCGATTTCGTTTATCTCTCTACATCGTGTTGTAGACTTTGTAACTATTTCACTTTGTTGAACAGATTATGGATACTCCCCCACCTCAAGTTTCAGCATAATAAACTTCCCATTATAAGAATGAACAACATGGTGTGGCATTCATTTGTTGATACTGCTAGCAAAGTAGGAAGACAAAACTTAGAATAATGTAAAACTTTCCTCTTGACATTGGCATTGATAGTTGTCACAACACTACATACCTCTAATAATATTTTCCTTTATCTAAATAGATTCACAATTAGCAACTCTTTATCTCAACAAACTTATACATCATTTTACCCTCTCTATAACCTCGTTAATTTGGCACAAAGTTTCATTCGTAGGGACTTGAATACTCCCAAAAACGAACATTGTTTTTGATGATCTTACCTCCCTATCTTTTTTGTAGAAGTTCATGTGCCGTTTGATCCCACGATGAGAATGTCGTAGCACACTTGGACTTGCTCTTTTGCATTTATCTATTTATGAGTCTTGTTTTTGGTAAAAGAAGTGGAAAACACCGTATGCATAAAACGAAACAAGAGTTTTACACATAACCCCAACCAAGTCAACTAACATGAGAATCCTAGAGTTTGGAGGGAGCGTAAAATTGACAAATGAGTCAGCGACTCGATTACCGTCAGTGTAGGTGTGAGAAAAATGGACAAACCAATCGCGTCCGATGAAACCATGACATTTAACAACTAGGTAGTACAAATGCAAGAGGCATAAGTTCTATATAGTGTTGGAACTGATTTTTACTGCTCTTTCGGGCACTTTTCTGGTGGGCTGCGGTCACCGGTTGTGCCGTATTATGGGAGTGTTGGTTTCGTCTCCGCGAGCACTACGCCGTAGTGTACTCAAATGTCAAAATCGGGTTCCGTTTGAATGAGAAATGAAGGCTCAAAGTTGGTTGCTTGACTAAGTTCAAAGACCAATTTTAGAGCTGAATTTTGATATGGGTTTTGTCCCACATCGAAAATTGAGGTGAGAATATGAAGGGTTTATATACCCCAAACCCCATACCTTTGGTAAGCCCTTGGGAGAGGTATGGAGAGAGGACACGGGGGGCCCTCGCGCGGTCCCTCCGTCCGGTCCTGGTCCTGGCTCGTGGAATGGGCCGGCTTAGCTTCTCTTTTTGAAGTGGGCTGAATCTGAAAGTTTTGGGCTTCCAGATTAGGTTTTGGACTGCCTCGTTGGGGACGCCCAACTAAGTCAGCAACAACCTCCCTGTTTTCCTCCATGTACTCCACAACTGACTCTCACCTCGTTGATGTCGTCAGATTCGAAATCTCCTCCTCTGCAACAAACTCAGACTCTTTTAAAGAGAATTCTGATTCTCATTCTCTGCATCCGAAATCAATCTCCCTCTTCTCTTCTTCTCCTTCTTCGAGAGTACTGCACAAATATTAGTTCGTTGTCTTCTGTCTTTTGATTGTGCAAACCAGAAGTGATCGTAGTTGTATCCTGGGATTCTCAACGCCGGTAACCGTCACATATACGGGGCGTTACAGAATTAAGGAAAGAGATCTAATCTCGACTCTACGCAACAGTTTCGTCAAGAGCGATTCGGTAAAATTCTTTCTTAATTTTGTTCTTCGTTTCAATAATCCAGCGGGTCGCGTACAGATTTTGACTCGCCGCGTCCGTTATAAAAAGGTCAAGAACCTCGGGAACCCTTTTACGACCCTTCCTTCTGAACTTACCCTTCGCGACCTTTTCACCATCGCAGATGCTTATCCCTTCCCAGAAGGTACAGTTTTTGCTCTGTCATCTTCAGACGGAACTTCCCTTGACGAGTATGGCACTTTCTTCCCATTGAGCATCTCGTCCCTCAAACTAGGCTTTAGACTCCCCTTCTCCAACTTTACTAAAATGCTCTTGAGAGAGCTGACCTACAACCCAGCTCAGATGCATCCTAACTTCTGGAGGGCCTTGGTTATTTATGTGATGAGGTGTCAAGACATCGGGGTAAAACCCAATCCTTGCCATTTTCTTCTTATGTTTTCTACGCGAAGGGCTCCTGAGGAGATGGGGATGTTTACAGCTGTAAAGAATGGTAAGTCGGAGTGGGATGGTCCGCCCCGAATACCGAAGTGGAAAGTTGATTGGTTTTTGGTACGACCTCCCCCAGGTTCTGGGATCTCGACCAAGATATCGATGCTCGCGACCCAACCCAAATCTGGTGACTGGTCTCAGCTTAAGAAAGATTGTCTTTCCCGTAAGTTCCACAATTTCCCTGATCTCGTCTCGACGCGCATATTCCTGAAGTGTATTACCCACGAGGTGTTAGCCCAGCGTGGGCTTAGTCTTAAGCACCATTATGGTATTCCTTACGTCTTTCGTCTAATGATTTACTTGCATGTTGTCATTATCTTTTCTTTTTATTGTTCATTCTTGTCACTGCTTCGCGATGTCATATGCTTATAGATTTTTGATGCTATTCTCAGAGACAGGATACTTCTCCCGTCTCCCGACCCTTGATGGCTCTGACGATTCTTTTGACGAAGAGCCAATTGACGAACAGGCTCCTGTTCCTCAAAAGAACAAACGCCGAAAACAATTCGCGAACAAGAACAAGGCTCCTTCTAAAAAGAAGAAAATCTTTGCCGGCGGCATTAACATTCGTGAGTCCGTACCTCAAGCTGTAGAGACTGAGACTTGCGTGCCAGAGTCTCTAAATGACCAATCCCCGATTGGTCCGACAATCCCTTTAGGGGCCGGCGGGACCCCTACTTCGCACCGAGCAACTCCTGCAGAGAGGGCCTCGAAGACTGCCAAGGGTAAATAGCCTATGACTCTTGAAGGTGGCCAAGATACCCCTTCTCAGGACCTGGCTGAGCTCTTTCCCGAGGAAGAGGTGGTGAGGACGTTCTTTCGTCGCGACCGACCAGGCTTCCCAGAGATGCCTGAGTTCTTAGGGGGTATCGCTCGGGGTAGAGTAGGGCTCTCGCGACTCAATTTGGTGGTGGGTTTCCCTCCTTTTCTTTCTTAGTGGTTTTCTTCCTTCTTACTGATAGCTAATTTTAACCAGTATATTTTGTTTATTGTAGTCGATTCTTCTTAACGAGGCATCGGGGCAATATGTCATCGCCCTTGAAGATGGCTACGTACAGATGGAGGGGGACTACAACCAGATGGTAGATTTTGCTAACAAAGCCCAAGACGTCAAGGAGGCCGCGAAGAAGAAACTAAGAGAGGAGAAAGAGAGGAATGTTGCTTTGGAGAACAGGGTAAACGAGTTGACGGCGAAAATAAGTGATTTGGAGCTTTCGGCCAGGACTATGAAGCGCAATCATAATACAGAGTTAGGTTTGCTTCGTCAAGAGAAAGACCAAGCTTTTGACAAGGGTCGTCGCGAAGGTGCTAAGCAGTATGCTTCTAGCTATCGCGAGAAATGTCGCATTGATTTTATCAGCTTGGCTCGTGACACACTGGTGATCGCCGCACTCAAGCGTCAGCTCAGGAAACACGAAGTGGCTAACTTTCCTTATGATCCTACGGATCTTTGTGGCCTTCCTGCCGAGCTCCCCGCGTACGCCTCTCCTCCTTTTGGGACCTTCATTGACGACGACGCGAGCCTTCTTGAGGGTTGGGTTGTCGAACCCTTCTTGCCGAAAGGCGAAGGATTCGTAAAAGGGATGGAGTCTCACATTCCTTTAGTCCCAGCTCCTAAAGTGCCCAAGAGAGTAATTTACTCGGAGGAAAGGATGAAGAAAGCAGCGAACCCTTCGACTCGTTCTCGTACTAGGTCGTCAGATGTGGATGGTGGGGACAATATTGTGAATATCGACCGCGAGGAGACTGATGCTGAAGAAAACATCACGTCGGCTAAGGACGTTGGTGGTGCGAAAGGGGCTCGCGATTCGGCGCTGGTTGAGGCTGATGGGTATCTGGACCTTCCTGACGAAGTTTAACTCCTTTTTCATGTGTTTTTGCAAACTCTTGGGTTGATGTTACATACAATTGCTACTTGGTTCTGTGGCTCGCGGATCGGCATGTGATCGCGAGCTTAAATATTGTTTTTTGGGGTCTCGTGAGGAGACCGTACAATTATTCTCCTGCATGACTTTGTGTTTATTGCTTTTGTTCTCCCAACTACTTTTCTGCTTTAGTCATTCAATGCATTAAATGTGGGTTAAGTGATTTTCTTTTATAAATAGCGTTACCTGCCTTCTTCTTCCTTGTCCGCTTTTTTCAAAGAATTCCAATATGGTCAGGACACGACGAACTCGAGAGGGGTCTTTGGATGAGTCTTTCACTATTACTATGGATTCTTCTGCCATTACCGTGAGATGCTTGGTAAGTATCTTTCTTTGTCTTTCTCTGTTTGCTCGTTTCTTAGATCTCTTTTTTCCACGTATAGCGTTTCCACTTCCGTTCTTCTCTTCTTCTTCTTCTATGAGAGTACAACACAAAACTGGTTCGTTGGCTTCTGTTTTTTGATTGTGCAAACCAGAAGTGATCGTAGTTGTATCCTGGGATTCTCAATGCCGGTAACCGTCACATATACGGGGCGTTACAGAATTAAGGAAAGAGATCTAATCTCGACTCTACGCAATAGTTTCGTCAAGAACAATTCGGTATAATTCTTTCTTAATTAAGTTCTTTGTTTTAATTCTTTACAGATTGTTATTCTGCGGAATACAGGTCGTACATATAGCACATATCCAACCCAAAATATTTATGGCTTACATTCCATATGTTTTGGACTTGATATAGACCAAATTCCATATACACAAATATAGCAGCAACAAAAAATGAGAGTGCATTGTATTTTGGTTCAGTTATCTTGTTTGGTAATGGCGGCCTGTATAATTCCCTCATTGTATCGTCCTCGTCCTCGCTTATTTTCAATCCCCCATTTCTATATCTCCAAGTTCTCTCCTCCTCCTACTCGCTCCATCGCTCTCTTTCGCCCTTCTTCATCCTTCAATCTTCATTCATCTTCTTCCTCCTCCCGCTTCCAATCTACTGCCAAATTCTGCAAAATCCCCACTCTCTCATCCTCCTTCTCAGTCTCTTTCTCATCGTCACCAATGGCATCTAACCCTAATCCGTTGCTACAAGACTTCGATTTCCCTCCTTTCGACTCCGTTACGCCAGACGACGTTCGCCCTGGGATTCGCGCCTTGCTCAAAGATCTCGTACGCAATAATACACTACCGTCTCTTCTTTGATTTGATCTCTCTCGTTTCTTTGATTGTTGTAATTTGTTATTACAGGAGTCTAGATTGGAGGAATTGGAGGCGACAGTGGAGCCTTCATGGCCGAAGCTGGTTGTGCCATTGGAGAAGCTAGTTGATAAGCTGGCGATTGTGTGGGGGATGATTAATCATCTTAAAGCTGTTAAGGATACCGCTGAGCTTCGATCCGCCATTGAAGAAGTTCAGGTTTGGTTCTGCTGCTGATTTAGTGTTTGAAGTCAGGATACTGGATTTATGTTTCTTTTGTGTTTTGTAGCCGGAGAAGGTGAAGTTTGAGCTCAGATTTGGCCAAAGCAAGCCGATTTACAATGCGTTTAAATCTATCCGAGAATCTTCTGATTGGCAGGAGCTGAGTAATTCACGTAAACGGATTGTTGAATGTGAGTGTTTGATTGATCGATCGATCTTAGGATCCTTAATATTTGAGTCAAACATATCTTCATCTTACTTGAACTCTACTGTATGTGCTTTTGCAGCTCAAATCAAGGAGGCGGTACTCAATGGTGTTTCACTTGAAGATGACAAAAGAGAAGAATTTAACAAAATTCAGCAGGCATGTTTTTTCGAATAAAAGAGTTTGATTTCTGACCCTACTTCTTGAAAATTAGTTTGCTGAAATGATTGGTCCATCTCTGCTACAGGAATTGGAGAAGCTGTCTCAGAAGTTCAGTGAGAATGTTCTGGATGCTACAAAGAAGTTTGAGAAACTTTTAACAGATAAGAAAGACGTCGAAGGATTACCAAGCACTGCACTGCAGCTTGCTGCTCAAACAGCTGTGTCCAAGGTATATTTTTTGCCGAAACTTTTCTGTACTCAATAGTCAATACTGGTGAATTTGTTGAAGCCCTAACTCCTAAATTCAGTAAAGCTAATAGTGTTCCAATTTTATTTTGTTTATAACAGGGACATGAAAATGCTACGGCTGAGGATGGACCATGGATGATTACTCTAGATGCTCCAAGTTACCTGTCTGTCATGCAACATTCTAGAAATCGAACATTACGGGAGGAAGTATACCGTGCTTATGTTACTCGTGCATCTAGTGGTGATCTTGACAATACTGAATTGATCAACCAGATATTAAAGCTTAAATTGGAAAAAGCCAGACTTCTCGGTTACAACAATTACGCTGAGGTATAACTTATATAATTTTCTTTCTTTCTTTCTTTGAAACAGCCAAGTACTTTTTAGCCTTAGTCCTTACTCCTTACTGAGGTATTAAAGCTGAGGTATGATTGGTGTAGGTGAGCATGTCAATGAAAATGGCTACTATTGACAAAGCACAAGAACTTCTTGAAAAGCTTCGTGTTGCATCCTGGGATCGTGCACGTCAAGGTCTGTAAATTTGTATTTTCAGTCCTTGTACTTCACATGAACTATCTCTATTTTGACTCGGTGACCCCAAAAATAATACCTTAATCCATTCATATATTGTACATC
This sequence comes from Oxyria digyna, assembly GCA_029168935.1. Classification (NCBI taxonomy): domain Eukaryota; kingdom Viridiplantae; phylum Streptophyta; class Magnoliopsida; order Caryophyllales; family Polygonaceae; genus Oxyria; species Oxyria digyna. Next base: position 76,001,204 of record JAPVLV010000001.1, read on the forward strand.
TTATGTCTTGCCTAAATACTTCTGTCTTATTTGCTTCTGGATTTTATACTTATGCAACAGATTGTGCAATGTGCCTCAAGTTTTGTTATTTCTCCATCAACGTCAAACCTTAACTGTGTAGTTCATATTGAAAAGTGAAAACTTATATCAGCAACTGCTAAAAGGTCATAGAAGGTTGCTCAATGCAATTTGGATAAATATATTTGTTTCAGATGAATATAAAAATGTAATTACATTGTTGAAATGTACTCCCTTTTATTAATAATGCCTACTCGACCCATGATAGCAGCATTAATCAATCTTTGAGGTCCATCATGAAGTTCACTACTTTGATTGTCTGTTACAGCTTCTCGATTTTTATTTGTAGTATGTCTTACTTAGCTCACTCCTTATCATCGTCCAGATGTGAATGACATTAAAAGCTTTGCCAAGGAGCAAGGTGCAGCGGAGGCTGATGAATTAGCCCTTTGGGATATTACTTTTTGGAGTGAAAGGCTTCGTGAGTCCAAGTATGACATAAATGAGGTTAGTTCTTAATCATTGCTGAAGTTGTTCTTGGATTCTCACACTAAATGGAAGTAATTCTTTAATGAAATATGCAATGCCTCTGAATGTGTTCTTAAGCTTATAGTTGTTGATTTTGACTTCTTCAGGAGGAGTTGCGCCCATACTTCTCCCTCCCAAACGTTATGGATGGATTATTTTCTCTAGCTAAAAAGTTGTTTAAAGTCGAGATTGAATCTGCTGATGGTCTAGCTCCCGTAAGTTGACACTGTAAGGTTAATTCATGTTTCTATTATGAAAAAAGTTCTTTTGTCTGATTGAAAGAATTGATTTTTACTTTTCAGGTCTGGAACAGTGATGTTAAATTCTACCGCGTCAAGGATTCAACTTCTGGAAGTCCAATTGCATACTTCTATTTTGATCCATACTCTCGGCCATCTGAGAAACGAGGTGGTGCATGGATGGATGAGGTTGTCTCCCGCAGTTATGTATGCTCAAGCGATGGTACCTCTGTGAGGTTGCCCATTGCTCATATGGTGTGCAACCAAACTCCACCAGTTGGAAGCAAGCCAAGTCTTATGACATTCCGTGAAGTAAGATAATCTGTTGGCCTTGTTGATGTTTATATATTCATTATATTATAGCTTCTTAACAACTTCAAAGTGTATATGACTATGCTATAATTGGCCAAAACCTTATCTGTGATGGATACCAATTTGAGCTGTAGTATATTAGTAATGTCATCTGCATGGAATTATGTGGTCAAAGTACCGTCATGCTGGAGGTTATGTTTTTTTGTTTGTTATAATGTTGAAATGGCTTTGCTTGTAGGTTGAGACTGTGTTTCATGAATTTGGACATGCACTTCAGCACATGCTAACTAAGCAAGATGAAGGTCTTGTTGCTGGCATTCGAGGGGTCGAGTGGGATGCTGTTGAGCTTCCGTCTCAATTCATGGAAAATTGGTGCTACCAAAGGTAATATAGCCTGTAGCCTTAAATTGGTGGATTAATCAAAGTTTTTATTTCCTGTAAAGTTAATTTATATAACATCTAATTTCAGCCTTTACCCATTCCTTAGATATTTTTTGTTTTCGTGTAATTGGTTTAAGCCTTGTTTGGCCATTGTTTGGTATTACAGGGACACACTAATGAGCATTGCAAAGCACTACGAAACAGGAGAGTGCCTTCCAGAAGAAGTGTATCAGAAGCTTCTTGCAGCACGAACTTATTTTGCAGGCTACCAAAGCCTGCGACAGGTAACATCTCCTCTTTGGTTCTTTTATAAGGACTTCTGACTTCACCTTTCCCTCTGCTATCTTGGCGAAAGAATAGATTTTATCTTAATTCACCACTCACTTTCATTCGAGTAGGGTTAAGAATTTTTTATTGGAGGTTAAGATATTTTTGTCTTTTTCATTGCTATCAATTAGAATTATTTGTGGAAATATAATTGCCGTCTTCATTGTTCTACAGTTGAAATTTGCCACATTGGATTTGGAGCTGCATAGTACATTCATTCCTGGAGAATCAGAGACCATTTATGATGTTGATCAACGAGTCTCCCAGAAGACACAAGTGATTCCTCCTTTGGCTGAGGACCGCTTCCTATGCAGTTTCAGCCATATCTTTGCAGGTTTTTGTTTGTCTCAATGAATTAGGATCTAATCTAGTTTAATTTTAGAGAGGGTCGCATACTAGCTAAATTTGTCTCTTTTTTTTCAATTCTGATTTGCAGGTGGATATTCTGCTGGATACTATAGTTATAAGGTAAATATTCTTAAGTATCACTATTGTTACTGGTTCATTTATCAATGAAATTGTTTTCCGGTCTCGCCTTAGCCCGTTGTTTCAATCAAAGATCTTTAGTATAAAAGGATGCCTCTATTCTTATTGTGAATTTGTAGTGGGCGGAGGTCTTATCTGCTGATGCCTTTTCTGCTTTCGAAGATGTTGGGTTGGACAATGATGAGGTATATCTACTATGTGAACAACATATGTTTCTATAGCTTTTGTATTGATGATGAAATCGTTTTTTTCAGGCTGTGAGAGCGACGGGGCAAAAGTTCAGGGAGACGGTTCTTGCTCTAGGTGGTGGCAAGGCGCCGCTTGAGGTGAGTCTCCTTATGGACACCAAATAATTACCATATCTTTTTGAATCTCATTCGCACTGTTTTTATGTATCAGGTGTTCGTGGAATTCCGAGGGCGTGAGCCATCACCTGAGCCGCTTCTTAGGCACAATGGTCTCTTGCCTGCAGTAGCATAAACTTTGAATACTTGCTTTGCTAATTGTTTCCGTTGAACGATCAAAGAAGGTTAAGTTATACATGCAATGACAGTCACAAACTGAAATTAAATTAAAGACTCAGTTTTGATGTGGTTAAGTTATCTCAGCATCCTTTATGTGGCAGTGCTGTTATTCTATCGCTCACATGGCTTGGAAGCCTTCACATTTCAATATCCTTCTCTTCTTAGGCGGCGTTTGTTTAGATTGTCGGAAACGAAAACGAAAAGGAAACGAACCTAGTATTAATGTAGGGATATTTGTTAACCTCATTTTGGGGTGGGTTTCCCTTGTCAACTCATCTCCCCTCCTCGCCAACTCACCTATCCCTTTTTTCCTCTTTCTTGGCATACAAATTTTAGAATTCAAAATCAAGTTGTTAATGTATCATCATTCAATGATTGTCTAGATTCATTTACGTTTCTTTTCCGTTTCCGAACACTATAAACAAACGGGCCCTTAGTATATACAATACTGCTAATGCCTATAATAAAACTCTAGACTAAGCATGGCCCTGGTCGACTGGCCACTCATCCAAGGAATATTTATATGTGTATTTAAAAAATAAAAAAAGTGAGAAAAAGACATGGCGTTATTGATTGTATGTTGACATGTGACACATTAAAGGAAGGAGTGACATTTGACATGAAGGAAGATTTGTTTTAATATATATATATATATATATATATATAGTAGATTGATGAAAACTCTTCTATTATATTTTTGTACTTTTTCTACTTCAGAAATTCCAGGTGTTCCTATTATACAAAGCTCAAATACAATTACTCCTAGGTTGTACATTGCAAAACTTGTGAGTTTGATTTCTTCTTGCTTGTGAGTTTGATTTCTTCTTACTTGTGAGTTCGATTTCTTCTTATTTGTACTTTTATGTGCGATTCATCTAATTTCTGGATATTGTTTAATATGCTCAAATTCATGGCGAGAAGCCAGAATGCTTAATCTTGCCCATGCAAATGGTGAGGACGTTGGTGACACGATGGAAAAGGTTGATATATTGTCAGCGTTGGCTGAATCCCTCCAACAAATTTCATTCAATAATAGTCTACTTTTTTTCGACTTATTCATGAGCTCTTTCTGTTCCAAACTTTAGGCCAAACCCATAGAAGGGGATTCTCAAGATTTTACTCTCTGACGCTCACGTTACAACGCTCAAGTTAGGGGTCAATTTGAGTGAATTAAAGGATGGAAGGAAGGGAGAAAGAGAATGTGCTTTGAGGCTATGAATTTTGATAAAAAAATACTCTATAAACAACTCATGAAGAGCTAATTCTCACACGTAATTGATAACATGCAATGCACGTACAACAGCGTATTGACACTGTTGTAGATCTACAAGGAGCTCATGAAGCATTGCATGAATCAAAGAAAGCATTTGACCTTCGAAACGACTCCTTTAGCCTGTACCTGGCCATTGAGGAGTTTGATGAAGAAGATTTTGATGAAGAAAACATTGATGATCACGACGATTGATTGATCTTATGAAGTTTAGCTATAATTAAACTGTAGGATCACTTTCTTTGTTAATAGACGAGATTTAAGAGATCTTTGAAATTGAGAGTAGCATGATTTTCCTGTTTGGTCTTTTGCACTATCTGGATGCTCTTAGTAAGAACTTACTAATGTACAAACATAAGAATTTACTGATGTAAAAACATATTGCATTGTCATTTGGGTTCATGATGCTTACATTCCGTAAAACACTATGAATTTTGGCAACATGCAATGCTGCAATACACGCACAACAACGTATTGACACTGCTGTAGATCTACAAGGAGCTCTGAAAGCATTGCATGAATCAAAGAAAGCATTTGACCTTCGAAACGACGCCTTCAGCCTGTACCTGGCTATTGAGGAGTTTGATGAAGAAGATTTTGATGAAGAAAACATTGATGATCCCGACGATTGATTGATCTTATGAAGTTTAGCAATAATCTGTAGGATCACTTTCTTTGTTAATAGACGAGATTTAAGAGATGTTGGAGATTGAGAGTAGCATGATCTTCCTGTTTGGTCTTTTGCACTATCTGCATGCTCTCAGTAAGTTGCACTATCTGCATGCTCTCAGTAAGAACTTACTGATGTAAAAACATAAGAACTTACTGATGTAAAAACATATTGCATTGTCATTTGGGTTCATGATGCTTACATTCTGTATGTGATTTTAGAAACGGAGCTTTTTATCATGAGTACATAACTACATAGTAGTGTTTGAAAGAGTCTTTCGTTTTATCTATGTCTATAAATAAACTCGCATTTTCAACATCGAGCTTAGTCTCTGGTTCTGCATTACAACAAAGTGAAAATTACTAAGCATGATAAGCAATATTATAGTCATAGGCGTTTGAGGGACTTTACATAGGTCGAAAGAGAATGTGCTTTGAGGCTATGAATTTTGATAAAAAAAATACTCTATAAACAACTCATGAAAACACTCAAAAGGAAGCCAAATCAACATGAAACCCACATAAATAGATTTTGATTATGAGTAAGGGAGATGGAAGCCCTCTTTTTTTCTCTTAATCTTGTTAAAACTTGCTCAAAGGAAAAGGTCCCTCAAGCTTCATCATCCACCTCCTTATATAGCCCCTTCTTCGAGCCCCACTTGGCCAAAATTGGGAATATTTGATGCTAGGTCATTGATGATCTTTTAGTAGCGGGCCTCCAATATGGGGCTCCTTTGTTTGAAGAACGGGCCTTTGACTAAGGTTCAAATAAACCGGGTCCAATAGTTGCAAGTGTTCATTAACAATATGTTTGAGTATTGGAAAGTGAGGGGGAAAGAAAGGTAGAGAAGATAAGAGAGGAAAAAAAGAAAGAAGGTGAGGTACAACGACGGATTTTTATATTTTTATTGTTTGGAGAAGAAGAGGGTTAAGAGAAAAATTTAATTGAAAAGTAGGGAGAATAGTGAATTTCATGAAGTTGTGTCAAACTTTCCATCCAAATTCCACCAATTTGGTGCGATTCATTTATTCTCTTATTTTCTATTAAAAATCTTCCAGTTTTCTCCATTTATAGCAACTAAACAAGAGAATTTATTTTCCCTCATTTCCCTCCTCTAAAATCCCCTCAAATCCCTCCAAATAACACACACCCTTAATAGTAGCTAATGTCAGGTGTTCATTTGCACTAGTTAGATTTTGGCTTCAACCGCATACTGCGTAGGTAACAAGTGAGGTTAGCGGATCAATAGTAGCTTGACCAACACATTACCACATCCTTCATGACGAGAGTTGCCCACGAAACTACGAATTTTACCTCGAAATAGCGTGTTGCTAATGTTACCAAGAGTATCGGGCTTGTCCAACTACGTGCAACACTTGATACAAGAAATTGACTCTGTTGGAGCCGGATCTCGATGGGCTCGCGAGGCCCATAGAGAGTTGGGTCAGGCCCACGAATCGCGTGCCGGGTCGGTCCAAGAAGTCAGCCCAGAAGAATAAAGCGGCCCATAAACAGGTGAAGCCCAATAAGAGGATACAACGGGACTAAGTATCGAGGGGCAAAACGGTAATAGACTCGCGTGGGTCCCAGGTGATAGTATAAAAACGCAACCCTATGGATAAGGAAAGGGATCCGGATCATAAGAGAAAAACGCTTCACCTCCCTCAAAAGAAGAAAGAAAGCATAAGAACAAACCCTAACTTCAATCTTCCGAAACACTCATCTCCTAGAGGAATTTAAGCATAAAGCACTTGTTGTATCACTTATAGTTTGGTTGTAAAGCCTTAGTGTTATTGAGAGTGGTATCTGAGTTATTCGGTTTATTGTAAAGCTTAAAACGTGAAACGTCTTTGATAATATACTCTTCTTTCACGTTGCTTTTCTTTACCTTTGTGTATACTTGCGTTGTTTCGGTGTGTCCGGTTTTACGTTAATCTTTCTTGTCGGAGCTTAAAAGAACCGGAGCCGGTTTCCTTCTCGGTTAAGTTACGCAAGTGTCAAGTTGTCGAGAGTGAGGTTAATTTCGAGGAAGAAGACGACTAATAGTATTACATAAGTTGATTGTCCAGACGCCCTGTGTCACGCGAAGTGTTGTGTCGCGTGATCGCAATTTCTGGGCTCCAACACTGGCGCCGACCGTGGGGACCTCCTCGCACAAGTAAGGCTTACTATCTATACTCGCGAAGTGTTTTCTAATACAACTATCTGAGAAGATGAATACTAGTGGCGAAAGAAGCGACAACACCCCTCCCCAGATGAGAACTCAAGACATAAGTAGCACGCGACCACGTTTTTCACATGTACATGAGGAGGAAATTGTTCTGGCAGGACCCGCACTGGTACAGTATCGTGCTTTCCTACAGACGATGGGACAAAGTGCGGGCGGAAGCCGAAACCAGCGGCAACCAAGGACTCGATCACGCGAGCCCGAACAGAATCAGAGCGGACGAGAACAGTCGGTCGCGGAAGAGAGTGCTGAACACGTACCTGACGACGGAATTTCAGTGTCGCATGGAACAAGGGTCGGAGGACGCGAAAGGCCTTGTCACTCTGGTAGATTCGATCTGAATCAACCCCCTGCGAGCCACGCGGAAGATCAATCTTACAGGGGGAGAACCGAAGGAAGAGGACAGGGGATTCGCGCCGAACAAAGACCTTCCCGCCGCCAGTACGAGGGGGAACCTTTTTGCAACCAGGCCACCCACCCGCGGCAAGCCTTTGAGGCCTATCCTTCCGTCAACCCGACACTCTTGTTCGGCCCGACTGCTTTCGCGGGGCATATAGTCAGGTCAGTCCCTCTGCCTAATTTCAGATTTCCTATCATAAAAGAGTACAATGGTAAAGAGGATCCCAGCGAGCACCTAGCACGCTACAAGTATGCTATGCTCGCGAGGTGCCCTGATGAGGCCACAATGTGCAAGGGTTTCCCAGGCACGCTCGCGGGACCCGCCATGACCTGGATGCTCAACCAACCGTCAGAAAGCATCCATTGTTTCGCCGATCTAGAGAAAAGCTTCTTGTTGCATTTCGGCTCCTCGAGGAAGAGAAAAGTGACAATGCAAGAAGTAGTAGGGGTCAAACAAGGGCCGCATGAATCACTGGAGGATTACGTTAAGAGGTTCGCGGAAAAGATCTTGGAAGCTGAAGATTTCCATGATAAAACCGCTCGGGTCGCGTTCCTTGACGGGCTCAATGATGAAAGCACCTTCAAGCAATACCTATACCGCAAGAGAGATTTAGACTACCAAGGCATGCTCGAGAGAGCGTACACAGAAATTAATGTGGAAGCACACTCAGGAGTCGCTTTGAAGGGAAATAATCAGAGCAAGCCCGCTCAGGGTCATAAGAAAGAAAACCCGAACTGGGGGAATAAGCGTCATCAGGGTAATCAAGGGAAGGAACAGTTCGATTCGCGAGCACCCGGTTTACAGATTCAAGATCAGAATCAGGGTCAAAGACAGTTCAGGGGCCAAAATCACGATCAGAATCAATTTCAATCGCAGAATTTTGTGGCCGAACAAGACGACCGACGCGATGTGGAGGGGAGAGGTGGTCGCGGTCATAACCGCCAGGGGCCTACCACCTGGTGCGAATACCACGGGGTGAATACTCACTCTACATTGGAGTGTCGGTCGCGACGACATCACCCAAGTGAGCAGGAGGTCCTGACTGCTCAGAGGGGAAGCATTGATGCAGGTCACGGCGTCACGTACAGAGGAGCGTGGAGTAAAGGGGGAGGCAGTAGAACGCAAAATGAGACGAGACAGCAAACCCCCGCGAGAAATAACCAGAATCAGGGGCCTAATCGCCACCCGTCCCAGAACTTCCCTCGCATGGACGGCCATGTAGGCACGATCGCGGGCCGCCATGAACCCATACCCCTGGGCAAACGAGAGCGAAGACTCGTTAACAACGCACCCAAGCCTCAGGGAAAACCGATCTATAGTGTCGCGAGGTCAAAGTCTGAACCTTACACGCTTGCCTTCAGTGACAAAGAGGTAGATACCTGGGCTGTCGAGGCCGCTGATCCACTGGTCATCCATGCTCAGATAGGAACCAAGCTGGTAAAAAGAATCCTCGTCGACACTGGGAGCTCAGCCGATATACTATACTGGGACGCGTTCGAAAAAATGGGAATTGATCAGTCTACACTCAGGCCCACTAAAACCACGCTGGTAGGTTTCGCGGGTGACAGCGTAAGGGCCTTGGGCGTCGTCACCCTAGATCTCATCTTGGGTGAGGAGAAAGGGTCAAGGAGGTCAGAAAAGATAGATTTTGTGGTGATCCCAATAACATCCTCCTACAACGCGATACTGGGACGCGAGACGCTGTGCAGGTTTGAGGCGGTCGTATCGATCTGCCATTTTTGTTTAAAATTTCCAACATTGACAGGAGTAGGGGTCGCGAGAGGAAACCAAGAGGAGAGCCGTATCTGCTACGTCTCGTCCGAAAAGGGCAGTACCAAGACCTTGCTTGCCAACCAGTTATTTATTCCAGGGTTGCCACGCGTCCTGGAAGAAGCTGAGTTAGAAGTCCGCGCCTCACCTAGACCGCGAGATACTGAGGGAGAGGGAGAAGGGCATAAACCGCATTTTGATGGGTTTGAGAAACAGGTAATCACTCCTTTCCCCAACAAAGAGGAGAAACTTTACGTAGGGGGGAGACTGAATCAAAAAGTCGTACAAGAGATCGAGACCTTACTCACCCGCTCCCGGGATGTGTTCGCATGGACACCAAAGGATTTAAGAGGGATCCCGGCAAGTGTCATGACCCACTCCCTGAACATTAGTCCAGAGGTTAAGCCGCGTAGGCAGAAAAAAAGAAAACAGGCGGGACCAAAGAACGCGGCAGCTGCGGTAGAGCTCGCGAAGCTGATTAAAGCAGGGTTTGTAAAACCAGTGCAATACCCAACGTGGCTGTCAAACGTTGTAATGGTAGAGAAAAATCCCAAAGGGACGGGGAAGTGGCGCATGTGCGTAGATTTCACTAGTCTCAATAAAGCATGTCCCAAGGACAATTATCCATTACCCTCGATCGACCAGTTGGTAGACTCCACCGCGGGTCATGAAGCTCTAAGCTTCCTGGACGCGTACTCTGGATATAATCAGGTTATGATGAACCCAGCCGACTCAGGGCACACTGCTTTTATCACAGACAAAGGAACCTTCTGCTATAAAGTAATGTCGTTCGGTTTGAAAAACGCGGGGGCTACATTCCAGAGACTGGTGGACATGATCTTTAGCGACCAAAGAGGTGACACCGTAGAGGCCTATGTTGACGATATAGTGGTAAAAAGCAAAAAGCAAGCGGATCATACTCGCGACCTGACAGAGGTCTTTGAAACCCTGAGAAAGTACGGTATGAGCCTCAATCCAGAGAAATGCGTCTTCGGAGTCACCGAAGGCAAGTTCCTAGGCTTTCAGATCAGTGCACGCGGTATCGAAGTCAATCCAGACAAAGTCCAGGCCGTGATAGATCTACAACCACCAAGGTCCATTCACGACGTCCAAAGATTCGTGGGAAAGGTCAACTATTTAGGAAGGTTTTGCGCAAAACTCGCGGAGCGAAACCTTCCCTTCTTCGACATACTAAGGAAACCTAAAAACTTCGAATGGTCTGAGGAATGTGAAAGGGCATTTACGAGTCTTAAAGAACATCTGGCTAAACTCCCAATCCTCGCGTCCCCAATACCTGGTGAAGGCTTGCAGCTACCCGCGTGGGTAATGCACATTGATGGATCGGCAAACGTAGATGGTTGCGGGGCGGGAGTCGTCCTGACTTCCCCAGCTGGGGATAAGATAGATCACGCGATTGCGCTAAGATTCAAAGCTACGAACAATGAAGCAGAATATGAAGCACTCATCGCAGGGCTGGAAATTGCCGTTAACGCGGGTATTCATGTGGTAAAGTGCATAAGCGACTCCCAGATCGTCGTGAATCAGATCAATGGGACCTACGAGGCCAGAACAGGCAATCTCCCCAGATATCATGCGAGGGCCACAGCCCTGATTTCGTTGCTCGGGCATTTTGAAATTGAAGCTATATCGAGAGAGGAAAACACGCGAGCTGATGAACTCGCGAAGCGCGGTTCCCAAATTCAGTATGCAAATATAGAATGTACTAGCGAGGGTCCCACCGCCATTACTAAAGAAGGAAAGGCCCCATACTTTTGGTTCGAGAAGTCTGAAAGCGCCATAAGCAATCAGGTGGAACTGATGGAGATAAGCGAGCCAGTCGCTGACTGGCGCACCCCTATAATTCAATATCTTGCTAGCGGAACAGGGCCTTCAGATCCGAAAGAAATGAGAAAGCTTGTCTCCATGGCTGCACGCTTTTACATGTGTCGTGGAGAACTTTACAAAAGGGGATACGGACCACGCGAGCTCAAGTGCTTGACTAAGATAGAAAGTGACGTGCTGATAAAGGAGCTTCACGCGGGATTATGCGGAACTCACGCGGGTTGGAGACCAATGGTCTATAAAGCATTAAGGCAGGGAAGCTTCTGGCCCACCATGAAACAAGACGCACAACGCGAGTCTCAGAGTTGCAAGCCATGCCAGTATTTTGCCCCAGCTTCTCATCAACCAGGTATTGAGTTGCAGATAATGTCGAGCCCTTGCCCCTTCGCGATGTGGGGACTAGATCTATTGGGACCTTTCAAACCAAAAGCGCCAGGTCAACTAGAGTACATCATTGTAGCAGTTGATTATTTCACCAAATGGATCGAAGCCGAAGCCCTCGCGAGCACCACCGTCCCGGCAGTTAAAAAGTTCCTTTGGAGAAACATCATCTGCAGGTATGGCCTCCCTCACGAGATCGTAACCGACAGGGGACCACAATTCAATTCGCCGCAATTGTTTACATGGTGCAGAGACATAGGGATCACTTTAAGGATTGCTTCAGTCGCTCACCCGCATTGCAATGGCCAGGTAGAAGCAGTGAACAAGAGCATTGTCATGGACTTGAAAAGACGGCTAGAAGGCTCCAAAGGCATGTGGGCCGAAGTGTTACCCCTAGTACTCTGGGCAAACAGGACCACAGTAAAGAAAGCAACTGGAGAAACGCCATTTGCTCTCGCTTATGGAATAGAGGCCACAGTACCAGTCGAGTTCATTGTGCCTACGGACCGCGTGATTCAGTATAGTCCGGACGACAATGACGAAAAAATGCAGCTAGAGTTGCAAATGCGAGAAGAGACTCGCGACCTGGCCACCATCAGAGCAGCCAATCATAAAGCGGGCGTTGCAAAATATTATAACAAGCACGTAAAACTGAGGAGATTTGCCAGAGGAGACCTTGTGCTACGTAGAACGGAGGGGGGAAAGCTCGACCCCAACTGGGAAGGACCTTACATTATAGATCGCGAAGTCGCGCCCGGGGCTTATCGCCTCAAGGACCACTCTGGAAATCACATCGCCAACTCCTGGAACGTGATGCGACTTCGTCGTTTCTACGCCTAGTCCTCCCGTAAAACTCAGGTACGTTCACAATACTTATGGTTGTTATAACATGAAAAGCACAGGTAACGCAGTCGGATCGCGTGTCCTGCTTCCAGCTTCCAGGGCTGAGCTTGAAAACTCCCCCTGGTCGCGAAAGCGTAGACGGCTGGGCCGGGTTTGGCTAATAACCCCCCCGGTCGCGTGTCCTCCTTCCAGCTTCCAGGGCTGAGCTAGAAAACTCCCCCTGGTCGCGAAAGAGAGGACTGCTCGTGCTTCCAGCTTCCAGGGCTGAGCTTGAAAACTCCCCCTGGTCGCGAAAGCGTAGACGGCTGGGCCGAGTTTGGCTAATAACCCCCCCGGTCGCGTGTCCTCCTTCCAGCTTCCAGGGCTGAGCTAGAAAACTCCCCCTGGTCGCGAAAGAGAGGACTGCTCGTGCTTCCAGCTTCCAGGGCTGAGCTTGAAAACTCCCCCTGGTCGCGAAAGCGAAGACGGCTGGGCCGGGTTTGGCTAATAACCCCCCCGGTCGCGTGTCCTCCTTCCAGCTTCCAGGGCTGAGCTAGAAAACTCCCCCTGGTCGCGAAAGAGAGGACTGCTCGTGCTTCCAGCTTCCAGGGTTGAGCTTGAAAACTCCCCCTGGTCGCGAAAGCGAAGACGGCTGGGCCGGGTTTGGCTAATAACCCCCCCGGTCGCGTGTCCTCCTTCCAGCTTCCAGGGCTGAGCTAGAAAACTCCCCCTGGTCGCGAAAGAGAGGACGGCTCGTGTTTCCAGCTTCCAGGGCTGAGCTAGAAAACTCCCCCTGGTCGCGAAAGCATGGGCGGGTTTACATCATGTGCAGTGCTACTACCTAAGGATAAAAACCAAAAGCTAAATACTCCTCTACATGTGCAGTGCATGGTATCCTACGCGAGAGCAGCACCATGACTAAACGCTTTACAAAGACCAAGAACACTCCGTGACAATCACACCAAGGAAAAGCTATCCTACTGCGCCACGGCTAACAAAGGCTAAAGATGAACCTCGCGAGTATCAACCGTCATTTAGAGATCGCGTGTAAAGATCATGACTAAATGCTTTGCAATGCTCACTCACAAAATTATGTAACAAGACAGTTTTGCCTTACTATACAGGATGGACCGTAGTTGTGACTTATCTCTTTGCGTTTTCCTTTTTCGCAAAACTTTCTCATTTTTCCGAAGCGAAAAACGGGGGGAGCGAGACGAGACAAGTATGTACGAAACAAGCAAACGAAAGCAAAAACAATAATATAGAAACAGCATAAAGGTCGCGACCATTATACCCGCGATATATATAAAAGTTGATTACAAAATGTCACAATCCCTAAATACAGAAAACATTGTTCAAGACAAAAGACATTACTTAGAAGCAGCAGTCCATGCGTCCTCTACACTATCCGCATCCAGATCCACGACGTCGCGAACACCAGCCACTCGCGAACCTGAGCCTCCCGCTTGATCTGAACTAGAACGCTTTGAAGGCTGAATGGTGTCGAGAAGGGCATCAGACGCGAATACCTTCCTCTTGCGAGACGAGAGGGATGGAGAAGGAGGGCTCGGAACTGACTTCTCAAGCGAAGGGGGAGCGACCACCTTCGGGAGAGGGGGCTTGAAAACCTGACTCTCTTTGCCCTTAACAATACCCCTCTCAGGCGCAAGACGCGTAATCCCCCATGCCTCGAGTGGAGTCTCCCCGTCATCAATGAAGGTTCCGGGCAATGGGGGCTGGTACTCAGGAAGTTCAGTAGAAAGCCCGCACAGGTCCTGAGCATTAAAAGGGAAGTCCTTAACTTTGAACTTCAGCATCTGCATCTTTACCATGCAAAGGAGAAGCGTGTTGGCGGCATTCTTGTAAAAATCGACGCGAGCACGCTGGCGATAACCCCCACAATACTCCTCCACCGCCATGTTCCTCTCGTAAGCGATTCTCTCAGACATCGTCGCGTGGAGCTTCTCGTTCTCCTGTCTAAGGTCGTTCAGTTGCGTATTGTACTCGGTGACGATGTTGACATGAGTGGACCTCTCATATGCAAGCTGAGCTTCCAGCTCCTTTATCCTCGCGTCTTTCACTGACAGGAACGCGAGCTCACCCTCCATCTCCTTCATCGTCGTCTTGGCTCTCGAAAGCTCCTCCTCCAAGGCTTTCTTTTCTCCCATAAGCCTAGACTTGGCCGCTCTGTGGGCATCGCGGGTCGACTGATCCTCTGCCCTCAGCTCCTTAAGTTCATCTTCAGCGGCAAGCACCTTTTGAGTCGCGCTCGCGATGAGATTCATCCCCTGCAAAAATGAAGAGTTAAAAACACCCCAAGAAAGCAAGAAATAGGTAGAAACAGGAGACTTATGGCGAAAAGAAGTTTGGACAAGCCGCCAGGCCTTTCCGAAATTTCCTCGTAGAGGCTAGGTGCGGGAGGGAAAACGGTCGGTATCGTCTCAACGAACGCACGCGTCGCGGATAGGCTATGGATGAAGGTCGGGTTCGCGACATGGGTATCAGTAGGCTCTGGAGAGGAGACAAACTCCACTTCCGTCGTCCTCTTGCGTTTTTTCTCGACAACTTTCTGCTTCCCCTTATCGCGAACGGAAAGTACGCGAGACGCCTGGACCGGAGGAGCGTCCTCAGAAACTGTCGTCGCAAGCTCCGTTGGTGTTTCCGAAGCAGCGGCTGGGGGAGTAGGAGTCGGATCGGGGACGGATGGAACAATGCGGGTAGGCGCCTCGGTGGTTGTTAGCGCGCCCGACTCGTCAAGGGCCAACCCCCCCAGATCCGGAAGATCGGCGAAAAAGTCAGCATCTACAAAAGCCACCACAAGTGAGTATAGTGTAAATAATCGTAATAAACGCGAGTGTCGAAACAAAAAACGAACAAAAACCTAAGGCATGAGCTTTGAGACTAAGTCCCCTGGCGACCAGTAAAGAGTCCGAGATAGCCAGCTCAAAACGTTTTTGAACTGCTTTGTCGGGGTAATCCTTGTAATCACGAATGAATCTGTCACGAGTCTCCTTGGGGAAAAAGCATGGAGCCCTTCTCGCAGTGGGCTCGCGTACCTGGACGGAAATTTCAGAGCCAGGAGGGGGACAGACTAAAAACCAACAAGTTTTCCACCCCTCGATCTTCGAAGGCAATCGGAAGGCGCTAGGAGTCTTGGCTTGAGCAGTGTAAAACCCATCCTCGCGTGAGTTCTTCTTATACGAATTGATGAGCGCGTAGTGAGGAGTATTAGGAACTATCCCAATGTCCTGACATCGCATGATGTAGACAATCAGAGAGCTCCAGAAGTTTGGATGCATCTGAGAAGGGCTGAAGCCTAGATCTGCCATTACTTCAGTCTGGAAGGACGTCCAAGGGAGACGAAAGCCGGCTTCTAAAGACTGCCTACTCAAAGCAAAGAAAGACCCATACTGGTCGAGAGAAGTGCCTTCGAGATCGGGGAGGGCAAAGACGGTCCCCTCAGGGAAGGGATATCGCGTAGCAAGACGACGAAGATCGTCAAAGGTAAGACTGCTACGTTGGGCGGTGTTGGGAACTAGGGTGCGAGAATGCGTAATTCTCTTTGTAAGGATACTCACGCGTCCGGGACCCGCGAGAAAGGGTTTCTCTATAACTACGTGGGGCAAAGACCCCTTGTGAGAGAAAAAGCTAGCGAATTGACCGTAATTGGTCTCGGCTCGCTCTTGAAGGACGCGAGACGGGAGTCTGGTTTTGGATCTTTTGGGCGTCTTCGCTTTGCTCTTCTTATATTTTCTAGAAACGCGAGATCGTCTACGAGAGTCTGGCTCGCGATCACCAGAACCCCCTTCAGATCCGGATGTGGTACGCCCCGAATACTCAGCCCGAGCTGAGCGTTCATAAAAATCATCGCTACCTGAAAGCATAGGCAAAGTAAGTTTCAGTTTTCCAGGGATGGAAAGAAGGAAAAAAGAACATCAAAATTAGGAGCAACGCGTGTCTAAAAGTAACTAACGCGAGGCTATAACAAACAAGAAATCCCTGGAAAAGCTGAAACTCAAGAATCAAAAGGGAAGCCAAAACGACATCAGAATGGACCAAGCCCAAGAACACGAAGAACACCACGAAGGTCGAAGATGGCAGAAATTGACCAAAACACGTTTTTTCCCAAACGAACGCACCAAAGAATAAGAGTCAAAATGGGATACAACGCAAAAACACCCAATGAACAAAAGATGACCTTCAGAAGCCTCGCAATTCTAAAGAACCAAGTGAAATTTCTGCGGGCGAGAAGAAAGGGAGCGACGATGGAGGCCCTGAAAAATCGAAGAAACGAAGTAGAAAAGAGAAAGGAAAGCGGAAGACTAACCTGCCATGGAGAATCGACTGCGAACGACGGCGAAGATGACGATGGAGAAGGAAGGAAAGCACCGGCGAAGAGCGTTGCAGAGAAAATGGAGGTTACGGCGGGTTTGAGAAGTTGCAGAGAAAAGGGAAGTTATGGCGGAAAGGGGAAAGAGGAAGACGAGAATGGGTATATATAAGAAAAAATCGAGGGAAAGAGGGGTGCAATAATGAGTCAACACGTGGACGACATGCGCTCAGCGCGGGAATTCGTAAAGTTTTCGAATTCAAAACGTCGCCCAGAGAAAACGAAACAGAAATACACGCGACCCTATCACGCGATGGGAACGTGCAAAGTTTAAGAGCCAAGCTTACATCGAGAACGCGACTTCAAGAGGACAGGCCCAAGCCTTCAGCTATTCAGCATGAAAGCTTGGGGGGCTGGATGTTGGAGCCGGTTCTCGATGGGCTCGCGAGGCCCATAGAGAGTTGGGTCAGGCCCACGAATCGCGTGCCGGGTCGGTCCAAGAAGTCAGCCCAGAAGAATAAAGCGGCCCATAAACAGGTGAAGCCCAATAAGAGGATACAACGGGACTAAGTATCGAGGGGCAAAACGGTAATAGACTCGCGTGGGTCCCAGGTGATAGTATAAAAACGCAACCCTATGGATAAGGAAAGGGATCCGGATCATAAGAGAAAAACGCTTCACCTCCCTCAAAAGAAGAAAGAAAGCATAAGAACAAACCCTAACTTCAATCTTCCGAAACACTCATCTCCTAGAGGAATTTAAGCATAAAGCACTTGTTGTATCACTTATAGTTTGGTTGTAAAGCCTTAGTGTTATTGAGAGTGGTATCTGAGTTATTCGGTTTATTGTAAAGCTTAAAACGTGAAACGTCTTTGATAATATACTCTTCTTTCACGTTGCTTTTCTTTACCTTTGTGTATACTTGCGTTGTTTCGGTGTGTCCGGTTTTACGTTAATCTTTCTTGTCGGAGCTTAAAAGAGCCGGAGCCGGTTTCCTTCTCGGTTAAGTTACGCAAGTGTCAAGTTGTCGAGAGTGAGGTTAATTTCGAGGAAGAAGACGACTAATAGTATTACATAAGTTGATTGTCCAGACGCCCTGTGTCACGCGAAGTGTTGTGTCGCGTGATCGAAATTTCTGGGCTCCAAACCTATTCAAGTTTATGGTCATTATTGCGCAGAAAAAGGAGGTATGACAGTGGATACTCAATTTCAAAAGTTCTACTTCATGGGTCAGAGTCAATTAGAAATTGATCCTTTTTCAAAGCATACAACAAGTGGCAAACTGGCAAAAACACCTCTCCACCCTATAAATGCCCAGAAAAAGGATGAGATTTTTGAGAAAAGAGATTTTCTTAGATAAAAACTGATTTGTGTATGATTCCCTTCGTTTGAAAGTTTCTGAAAAGTGTAGAATTGTGAAGTTTTCTCATGAATTAAGAGTTTTATTTTATACTTGCATTTATAAAAAAAAAAGTCATTTTCAAAACGCTCCTTTGTCTTGGATTTTTGTCTTTCTTAGGGTTTGTTTGGTGAATGGTTTATAGTTTATAAACCGTTTTTCACGTTTTTTTATGTATGAGGATAACGTTTATCGAGAAAAAAAATAGTTTATGTAAAAAAACAGTTTATAATCCCATAACCAAACAGACCCTTAGTTTATGAATAACTCAATTAATACGGGAGTCGTCAAGTGTTTTTATAGACTAGAAGCTACTTCCTTGTCCCAATTTGTTAGTCTTATCCCAACTCGGGACATATACCGAAACACGTTTTGTATCGTTAATATTTCTAATCATATGTTAATAAAAACAATAAAATTTTAATATTGTCAAAGTGCTATTTGAGACAAATCAAACAAGATCTTACACGACTATGTTTTTTCTTATATATTAGAAGAAATCTACAAGATTCTCTCGATTTGTGAATAGTGTGACGAAATCAAATAAGACTAATATTTTGAGACGGAGGGAGGATGTTAAGTGCTGGACTTGGTGCATAATCTCGGTTTTCGTGGTGCGGCCAAATTCTTTTAGTTTAGAGTGGAGCTCTCTATAACTTTGAAACTCAAAAGGGAAAGATTATACATATTGATCGATTGCTTTCAACTTCTCTCCAATTTTTATTTTTTTGAGTCTGCTCTTTCACCTCTATTCGGCTTCAGAACACTTGTCTGGATCGACTTATTTGATTAGTGAGCCGAATAAGTAAACGCTCTGCGATGACGTTAATATATTTCCTTTGAATTTTTTTAAACGCTACACACTGGCGTTTAATTCAATAGCTCAATCATTAAAATTATGGGCGTTTAACCCCACACCCGAAAAATTATAATCCGTACCCGTTTTTTTTATTTTTACCGTCAAAATACTCAAAAATCCGGTTTAAGTTGGGTGCACCCAGGATGCGCCCAAAACTGAATCGGATTTTTAAAAAATGTTTTGAACGCACCTGAGATGCGGTGGGAATGCGGGGTTTTTCACCTAAAATTATCGATGCAAAACTCAATCTCCTTCTGCTTCCATTTGTACGTTTCTCTCTATTCACAATTGAAATCAATTTGAAATCTTCATGGATTATTGATAGTATAATATCTCACTGAGAGGATAAATTTCAACATGGGGATGTAGCTCAAATGGTAGAGCGCTCGCTTTGCATGCGAGAGGCACGGGGTTCGATCCCCCGCATCTCCATTTTTTTTATATTCTTTTTCAGGTTTCACGATAATATGAATTTTTTTTATTTTTCCGCCATTACTGAACCTTGTTGCCACTTCTCTCCGCATCTCGCACTCCTTCAAGGCTTCAACTCATTTGCAACAATGGCAGTTCCAATGTTCAACCTCGTTCCTAATCTCTCCGTTTCCAGATTATGCTACGGTTAGGGTTCCAAATTACATATTCTTCACGTTTCCTTTGCTAGTCGCTTCCTCTTTGACACAAATTCATCTTTTTTGCTTCCAGGGACTATGACTTTCGGAGAGCAGAACTCGCTTTCTGAATCATGCCACCTCCTTGACAAGGCGTTCGCTTCTGGCATCAACTTCTTCGATTCAGCCGAAATGTAATTCTACTGATTTCTCCTTTTTCTGCCGATAGTTGAGAAGTTTTGTGCCTTTTACAATTGAATTTGGCACTGGATGAAGGTATCCGGTTCCTCAGCGGGAAGAAACTCAGGGGAGGAGTGAGGAATTCCTCGGCCGTTGGATTAAAGATCGAAGGATCGCTAGAGACCGCATTGTTTTGGCTACCAAGGTCTCTTCTTAATTGCAACTCTTTGTGCTGTTAATCTCAGGTTTGAGTTACTTAGAGCACAATTGAAATTGTGAGTTGCTAGATGTGTAGCATAATCTTCAGATAGGTTTTGATGAATCTTGCTAGTCTCTACTAGTACTAGCTGAAGTTTAATTTGGTTGCATCTTATTGAAGGTTTCATCAATAATCTAACTAATTGGAATAATTTTGGTGCACAACTATGTTTGTGATATTATACATGGCCTCACTCAATTTTCCTATCCTTGCGAAAAGTGGTGTTGAGTTTCATGTGTATGAATATGTCCGGAGATGATAATAACAGATTAAGCGGAGTTAAATACCGAATACTGAGACTGAATTTACTATTTATGCTCAGCGCAGCATATTTTGTTCTTGCTGCTCCTGAGTTCCTCTTTTGTTGTGACAATCTTTATTTGTGAGTGATGAGATTTAAGTTGATGATTTGGATTCAGGTGGCTGGACCTTCTGGTCAGATGAGCTGGATTCGGGATGGTCCACAATGTTTAAATTCTAGTAATATTTCAGAAGCAATAGATAATAGGTTGGTTTTGTATGAGCATAAATCAGATTGCCAGATAATTTAAGCTTCTTAGTACCTTAGTGGGTTTATTGGTGTGTTGTGTCCTCTGACATGATTTTTCTGTATTGCTGTGCAGTCTACTGAGATTACAAACAGATTACATTGACCTATATCAGATTCATTGGCCTGACCGGTTTGTATGATGGCCCTCCATTCTCTACTTGACATGAAAATCATTATCCAATGACTGGAGATATTTATTTGATTTTTTTTATTGTTGTATGGTTTTATCTTCAGCTACGTCCCCATGTTTGGAGAAACTGAGTATGACACAAGAAGAGAATACTCTTCTGTATCTATAGAGGAGCAACTTCAGGCCCTTAGTAGAGCTGTTGATGCTGGCAAGGTATTTAGGTCTCAGCAGTTATTTTGGACTTGGTAAAACATGTATCATAATAGACCGATTGCTAATTTATAGATCAGATACATTGGACTCAGTAACGAAACACCGTATGGAGTGATGAAGTTCCTACAAGTTGCTGAGAAGGTTGATAGTTTCCATAGGATTATTACTGTACAGGTATTTCTCCCTTTTTTTTTTTTTCCCGTGTGGCCGTGTAGATTCAATTTCTTATAACTGGAAGAATAGATAACAAACAGAAGGTTGCAGTTATACTGTTTGTTTTTTGGTGGTTGACTTTACACTTCCGTAGCTAACGTTGTTAATGCTTTATGATAGAACGCATACAACTTGCTCTGCCGCAATTTTGATTCTGGTCTCGCTGAATGCTGTCATCATGAAAGGTAGATCTAAAATAAATATTTAGAAACTTTCTTGAGTGTTTTTGGTTGTAATAACTGATATCAGTCGTGTTTAAAGCTTAAATTGCTGTCTCTGATAAATAAATGCACGCTAAAAAGGTTCAACTGTCACTTTTTCAGAATTTCCCTGTTAGCTTACAGCCCATTGGCAATGGGAATACTCTCTGGTAAATACTTTTCCGGAGATGGAGCTCCACCTGATGCTCGATTGTCTCTTTTTAGAGGTGCTAATTTTAATTTCAGTTTTGGCAATGATTTCCTCTAGGATTAAGTTCTTGATTATACAGCTTAACAATTTATTCATGTTTGACAGGAAGATATTCTGAAGGAGAATCTAGATATAGTCTATCCAAGACTGCTATCCGGGAAGCAACCTTGGTACGGGATTGTATATTACACCTTAACAATTTTCCATTTCTCTTTTACTCTTATGATGGAGTAATAAACAATGCCCTGAGCTTAATTAAAAGATGATTCGATTCTAATATGCAGGAATATCTTGACATTGCTAAGAAGTTTGGTGTTCATCCCATCTCTCTTGCACTAGGTATATGACCCCTCTTTTTTTAAACTTTCACATCATATTATCTAAAGTGTTAACTAAAATTTTGTAGTGCTATATTTATGATTCTGTGAGCAGCTTTTGTGTTGAAGCATCCTCTTGTTGCAAGCGCTATATTTGGAGCAACCAAGTTAGAACAGCTCCAAGAAGTTCTTGATGCATGTCAGTTGATGCTTGACGATGACGTGGTTTCTGAAATAAACAAGGTGCACTCCAGATTCCCGAATCCTTGCCCCTAAATACATCACTCTTAGTTGAACATTGCATATAAAAACAGATAGTTGTTGTACAGTTTTCAGCTCCTGAATCCAGTTCTTACCATTTCTTATCATAGTTTGACTTTGAGCAAGTGTTTGCCTTTCCCCCCCTGTTTGCTACAGTATTTCATGACATAGACAGCTCCCCAAATTTAGTTTTTAAAGAAAAAAATCTCTTGATTGGAGATCAACCCACCTTGCAATTCTTTTTCCTCTCCTTCTCTCTAGCAAAAAATGACAATGTATTTCGAGCCTTTCACCTTCACTCTTGAGCAACTGACTTCTTTCATGGAAAATGAGTTCAGAATACTATCCATGGACACAAGAACTGCTCTTGACAGCTTAAGAAAAGAGCTGCAGATGGTGGAGAGCTATTTGATGGATGTCGATGAAATCGAAAGGCGAGCAAGCATAAGCCATGTTCTATCCTCCCAGCTTCAACACCTAAGAGAGATCGCACTCGACGTCGAAGACTTACTTGAAATCTTCTTCCGAGAAGCTGAAGACAAACACAGTAGAAGTTTCTGGAAGAAATTAAAATCGGTTTTCTCGGCCTCAAACCCTATTGTGCGCACACATCAACTGATTGATCGGGTTGAAAATCTCAAACAACAACTGAAAGAGACAATCAACAGGCCTAAAGGGTATCAGCTCCCAACAAGTCTTCTTCTCAAACCAAATTCTAGACGCAGGCCTCGGACTTATCCTTATACAACTAACGATGAGTTCATCGTTGGATTAGATGAAGATATTAGAACCCTAGTTTCCAAATTAGTCGGTGGAGAAGATGATTGTGCTATGGCTTTGGCAATTGTTGGTACAGGTGGTTCAGGGAAAACAACTCTGGCAAGAAAAATTTACAATCATAAGGAAATTGGTGAACAGTTTTCTACTCGAGCTTGGGTTTGTGTATCTCAAGAATGGAGTACTACCCACCTCTTGAATGAGATTTGTGTACAAGTTGGTGTTAGGCTTCAATCTGAAGGTGAGAGATCTATCCCTTTTCATAAGCTGCATGGATTTCTCAAGAATCGTTGTTATTTGATTGTTCTTGATGATGTATGGAGTGTAGAAGCTCTGCAGGAACTTCTCCCTGTGTTGTTGTCAACAAGGAGCAAAAATAGTGGTAGGATTTTGATCACAACTCGTAACAGGAAAGTTATTAGCTTTCCACGTTTGGGTGGTTTGTATATCCATAGAGCAAGATATCTCACCATAGATGAGAGTTGGGAGCTGTTTTCAGCTATAATTTGCAGGAATTGGGAAGGAGTGTGCAGTTTCGAGGGTGAATCGAGCTTTGCTCGATTAGGAAAGAAGATGTTAGAGAAGTGTAAAGGTTTGCCGCTTGCAGTAGTGACTCTTGCTGGACTTTTGAGCACAAAGGGGACAATACAAGAGTGGGAATGTGTTAATAATGATGTGATGTCCAGGATAAGGAAGCATGACAAAGGCTCTCATGATTATGGGGCAGTGGAGGAAATGTTGCAACTATGCTATTTTGATTTGCCGTATTATTTGAAATCATGCTTCCTTTATTTGGGTATTTTTGAAGAAGATGATCGTATATGTGTTGAACAATTGATCCAATTATTGATTGCAGAAGGGTTTGTAAAACAGAATCTGTGCAATGAAAGTGAGACACTTGAGGAATTGGCTAGGGATTTTCTTGATGAGTTGGTTCAAAGATGCTTGGTCCAAGTTGATGGTAGAGACTTTGAAGGAAAAGCTCAATATGTTCGGATTCATGATTTGATGCGAGATCTTTGCATAACTAAGGCTAATGATTTGAGCTTCTTTGATATCTCATCTGCATCAAATATAGGTCCAACCTCCATGAAGCCAACGTCTCACCGTATGGTTCTTCATAAAGGGTAAGTCTTACACGCCTAAGTATATTTCATTTTTAGCTTTGTAATAAAATTTATTTGGCCTGAGTTTAGTAAGATCATCCAAGGATTCAATGAACTTCTATTTTATGTTGTGCTGAATTCTCAGGAAGTCATGTTCAACATACAGTCCACGACTGAGATCTTTTATTTGCTTCGGAAATCAGGGTGGAGGAATGACAAAGCTAGAGTTGCCTTACGAACCGATGAAGTTGCTCAGAGTTTTGCATCTTGTAAAGGTCGATTTAGGAGACTCAGCAGAGGCAGTAGAAAACTTGACTCTCCTAAGATACTTGAGAATAGAGAGGTGTTGTGGAATCAATAAGCTTATACAATCCACAACAACGCTCAAGAACTTGTTGACCTTTGTATACATTAATGTGAATGATGGCCAAAGTTTACCAAACAACATGGTGTGTAGCATGGAGCAACTCAGACATCTTTCTTTGTCCTATGTTTATAAAAATGCAGGGAAAGCATTAGGAGTGGACAAATTAAGAAGTTTGCAGGTTTTGCGAGCGGTAGCTGGTGAATGGATAGCTACAGAGCTCTGTTTTCTTACAATTGGGTTGCAAGAACTGCAACTAACAACTATAAATAGCCAAGCTCAGTTGGATGCTATATCTAGTTTCATGAGAAACCGAAACAACAATCTTCGAACGCTCCGTATAAGTCTACGAGAGGATCTGAAATTGGAGTTTCATTTGGAGAAGTTGAAATTTGAACGGGCTAGGTTCTTGAAGAGACTTGTCTTATCAGGAAAGATAAGAAAGCAACATTCTCCTTTGGTATTTCCTCCTAATCTCTTGAGTTTAGAGCTACGTTTCACGAAAATTGAGAAAGAAGATGATTTGAAGTACGCACTCGGGAAACTAGATAATCTAAGGCATCTTATTTTGGATAATGAGGCATACAATGCAAGCAAGCTGACAATGATTGGACTAAAACAGCTCGCAGAGCTTACGTTGTCGAACATGTCAAATTTGAAGGAATGGAGAGTTGAAAATGGCGGCTTGGCTCAATTGAAGATGCTGAGTATCTTGAATTGCTACAAGTTGGAAAGGATTCCGAAAGAGATAGGTTACATGAGAAATCTCCAATGCCTTCGGGCTTGTTTTGTATCCAAGAGTTTTTGTAAGAGACTTCAACGGCCGTTCGGGAAAGAAGACAGTGGTGAAGAAGGACAAGATTTTCATCTCATTCAACATATCCCTTTGGTTGAAATTAGAAATCTGTTCAAATTTCATAGTAAGAAGACTTATTCACTATAGCTTGTTAGCATTTCAATCGGGCTCTTTTGAAAGGTATGTCTTCTCTTTCTCTTCATCTATTATTTCCTTCTTCAAAATCTGTAGCATTTCAGCTTATTCAGGTTTAAGTTACTCAGTTTCACTACCAAAATTTTCGCACTAGTAAGTTCAAACATGATCATCCATATTTCTTAATTTCTTCCTTCTAAAACTTTTTTGTTTGGTGAAGTCCTTCTAAAACTCTTAACAACCCTCATACGTATTTAAATGTGTTTGAATATGGTATGTATTGATGTATCTATATCCAGTCTCGATACATTGATGCCACTTATACCTCAGGTCAATTTGTGTTTCATGTTTCCTTCTGTGTTCCTATTCTTAAAATTGGTTCTATATAAAGAATCCGGATCAGGTACGAATTATTAATATTGTGCGAATATACTAATATGCACATTTCTTTACATTTACATTTTACATGCACATTTTCTTCACATTTACATGTACATTTCTTCACATTTACATGCACACACAACATGTGCATGTATTTTCATATGTTGTCAAAGACATGCACACATCTGCGAATGTGAATGTATATGTGAAGAAATGTGCACATGTTTGTGTGTGCATGTAAATGTGAAGAAATGTGCATGTAAATGTGAAGAAAAGTGCATGTAAATGTGAAGAAAAGTGCATATTCGTATATTCGCACAATATTAATAATTTGTACCTGAATCTTTTCCTTATTTAAAACCCTAAACACTATCCCGTAGACCCTAAACATAAATCCTAAACCTTATGATTTAACCCCTGAATTTTATGTTTCCAGAGAGAACAGTGAAGAAAATAGAAGATTTGAATTGCTCGTACCTATAATATTTGAATCTTATTTGTTTATAGTTGACCACTTATAACAAGTTCCATGTTGTATAATAATGATGACTACTCTTGTTCTGGTATATGGTAACTTCTTTCTCTTTTTGGTTCGGTTATATACTAGCAGTTTTAGCAGACTCATTCCCAGTTACCTTCATCAAATGAGAGCCTTCATTGAATCCAACGATCCTCAAGTTTGGCACATAATTGATAAAAGTCCACCCAAGTGGAAAAACACGAAGAGGGAATGGACGACAATGACTGCAGGATTCTTTCAAAGAACGTCCGGGCAAACTGGCAAAGATAATGTTCTTATCTGCCCTAACCAAGGTTTAAGCTTATTAAGATGAATAGTCGATGAAGGAGAAATGGCAAAGGAAGATTCATTGCATGTTTAATTTGGAAAAAATTTCGAAGAGGGGGAGATCGAGCAGCTGCGAGCCTCTCGAAGGAGAGTGAAGACTGAAATCCATGGATTAGGTTTAGATATTGGGCTAAGCTTCAAGTCAATATTTTAAGAACTAGTAGAGACGATCTTCTCAAAATAAATAATCCAATCTATATATAACGGGCTTATTATTTGGCACACCCTAAAATTTTATTTGGCACACCCTTACCTTCGTTACGAATGTATTAGAGACGATCTTCGTCACGAATGTATTAGAGACGATCTTCGTCACGAATGTATTTCACAAGAGATTCGTCACGGAGAAACGGAGGACTTCCGTCACGAAGGTTCCTAGGAGTTCCGTCATGAAGGTTTCAAGGACGGTATTTCACAAGAGATTCGTCACGGAGAAACGGAGGACTTCCGTCACGAAGGTTCCTAGGAGTTCCGTCATGAAGGTTTCAAGGACTTCCGTGACGAATCTATCAGAATGTTGTAGAGAATTTCAATACGAGTCCGTGCATATAAAATACGTCCAAAACGGACATCGTTTGCCCTTCCAAAAGCCCTAAAAACAAAACAGTCGTTTTCGTTAAATTCGTAATATTTAAACATAATGCATAATTATACTTTATAAGTAATAAACTAGTGATATTAAATGATAATATATAATTATAGTATATAAATTTAATTGCATGATTTTTAACTATAATTAATAATTATATTATACAAATACTAAATTTATATGAATCCGGATCGGGTGAGAATGATTATTATTGTGCGAATTGCGAATGGATGCACATTTAGGCGATTGACATGCACTTTCTTCAGTAATGACATGCACATTTAGGCCATTGACATGCACTGGGTCAGATTTGCATGTCATTGATAATTTGTCATTGACATGCATTTTTGGGGTGTGTGCATGTACTTTTCACATATTATCAATGACATGCAAATTTGACCGAGTGCATGTCAATGGCCTAAATGTGCATGTCATTACTGAAGAAAGTGCAGGTCAATCGCCCAAATGTGCATCCATTCGCAATTCGCACAATAATAATTATTCTCACATGAATCTTTTCCAATTTATATATGTTTTTGCTTTTACGAACTTAACTCATGCGACTACTTTGTTTTGAAGGCTTTTGGAAGGGCAAACAATGTCCGTTTTGGACGTATTTTATATGCACGGACTCGTATTGAAATTCTCTACAACATTCTGAATTTTTTTAAAAAAAAAATAGATTCGTCACGGAAGTCCATGAAACCTTCGTGACGGAACTCCTGGGAACCTTCGTGACGGAAGTCCTTCGTTTCTCCGTGACGGAAGTCCTTCGTTTCTCCGTGACGAATCTCTTGTGAAATACATTCGTGACGAAGATTGTCTCTAATACATTCGTGACGAAGGTAAGGGTGTGTCAAATAAACTTTTAGGGTGTGCCAAATAAAGACTTTGTATATATATTGAAACAGAGACATTTCGGCACCACATGTCGAAATGCTTTCTATTCCCTTTCGGCTCGTATATTTTAATGCACATTAGTCATTCTCACGTTCTCATTTTAAAAATTGTTCTCATCGGAACCACACCCATAAATAATTAATCTCGAAACTACTTAGATTTTTGTGTACTAACCCCTTTGTAATCAGTTTGTTTCCTCTAGAGACGATAATCTTTATACTCTTGGATTTGTTTACTTCCTCATATTATCTCTCATCAATATCTACATAGAGTAATCATAGTGTGAATTATATCGGGTTTGGTGACAGTGATGTCTAAGAGCATCCACATCCATATAACTCATCTTGAATAACACTATTTGTTTTTTAATAATTTTTTCTCATTCACATCATATTGTGTTATTATATCACACATTGGTGTTACTCTAGTGTTACTCTAGTGTTACTCGTTTTTTGAAAAAAAGATGGATGGTGGGGACCATTTATTATTTAAGTAGTTTCTTTTTTATTAAAATACATTTGTGATCAATTGTGGGGGACCATTTGACATAAAATTGCAAAATTTGCAGGGAGAGTAACACTAATATGTTACTTCTCTTCACTCATTATCTCTTCACTCTAACAATGATTCAATGAAGTGTTTAAATGAATTTGCATCCTCATATAGGGTGTGTTAGCATGGTTTAATTGATTAATTCCATAGACTTGAATTTGTCAAGCCTCTTCTGAATGTTTTTGTTGAGTGATGAATGTTCCAACTTCCCTCTGAACAGCCCCTACTCCAAGAAAACTACTCTTTTTTCCAAAAACCTGGATTTCAAATTATAAGCTCATTGATTCCTTGAATTCCTCAAACATCTTGAATCATTTCTTCTGTACATAACTAATTCATTACAGAAACTAACTAACATGAGCTCGGACCCTTCCTTCTTAGCAAACAATGTGTATTCATACGGGCACTTCCCAAAACCAGTCTTTAGACAGAGCATATCAATCTTGCTATAACTTGCTTTATCATCCACCAACATTTACCTATAACGACCCCGATATTCGAGGTCTCAAAGTTGGATGACAATGGAGTCTACGTACCGAAACTCTTATGCGAATTGGACAACATTGAATACGAGAAGATTTCAAAGAACATACGTGCAATGAAAGTGATCTTTTCTGGCCTAGAGAAATCAGGATTAGCTCACTGCTAGAAAATATGTCTATTTTCGACATATATAAAGACATCATTGACACCAAAAGGTATCGAAATTAATATTACCGACACCTTGCTATGTTGAAATTAACATTTTCAACGAGCAGTCATTGGAAAGAGAGTACGAGGAATTTACGATGAAAAGAGATGTTTGGTCGGTTCTTTACTATCGTAGGTCAACTCGCGTTGCTTGGAGAACAAGTTAGTATGCATGCATGCCCAGGTTCATAAGATTCTTATGAGTAAGAGGTGTTTGTCCATTTGATTGAAGAAGAAGAAGGGACCAAAATGGCCTTGAATGATCTGTTTGCTAGGCTTTTGATAAGAGAAGAAGAAAAGAAGATGTAGCAACTGATAGGTAGAGGGAAATTAAATTCTACTCGTATTCTATAAAATACAGGAGAAATGCACAAGTTCATATCTAGGTAGTTTGATAGCCTCGTCTCTATGGAGCTGGCTTCATTCGCAGGACTGAGATGCTCACGTTCGTCATATCTTCATCGCTTTTTTTTTCTTTTCTTTTCCGTTAGGTTTTCATGTTCTTGTTGTTCCGCCCGATCGGATGTCCTTGTTCTTGTTGGATGGTGTGAGGGATAAGTCTACGCCTCGCCGGGTGGCAAAGTAACATTTTTTATTTATAAAATTTTCGAGAATGCCGCCTCTCTTTTATATAAAAAAAATGTCTCAGTAGTTTGTTTAATTATTTTTATAGTTTTAATTATTTTTATAGTTTTTAATTGTTTAATTATTTTTATAGTTTGATTGAACTTACTCAATTATATTGTCATACACACAGTTTGACTGAACTTACTCAATTATATTGTCATACACACGGTTTGATTGAACTTACTCAATTATAACACGCCTTAACTATTTATGTTTATCTTCAAATGCAGTTTTGAAGCTTAAATAACATAACATTTTTCTAATGTGTGCCATACACAACTAATAAAAGAATAAAAGAAGAAGTGTTTACATTGAAAATATAATATCTTTTTATTGTAATTAATGAATTTATGGCATTTTTCTAACAGAGAATAATTTGATATCCAGAAACTTGTCTTAATCAAAGACCCAATAATCTTCCATTAAACAAAAAGTTCATGACAATAACAAGGAATAACTTTTAACACCAAGCTCATAGCGAGATACTCGTAGAAGTAAAACAAACTACATAATACATTATTTGTAAACAAACATCTCCTCAATCAACATGATCAATTTACCAGCTAGCTTTCATCAAAGGATGGCTCATCATGAAACTTACGCTTAGCATGAGTTATATAACCCGAAACTCTATGGTTGAAGCTCTCCCTTCTCATTATGCTAGGCTTCCAACTTTCACGAGCACTCGACGCACCTCGAATTCTAGATCCCGCGCTATCAATATAGTCAGAGAACTCGTCGTCTACCTTGAAATACGAGTCGTCCATGACCGGAGCCGATGAGTATGTTTCTGGTCGAACTCTTATGACAGGCTTGTTTCGTTTTGATTTGGTGTGTTTGCTTCCCATATTGTAAGAAAGTGTATGATTTTTTGTATGTTTTTGAAGCTAAGGCGTGTTATATAAGCAGAGAGATGAAGTAACGTGTGATTGGCGCTAATCTATTTTATATCTAATATATACAATATTAAAGTCCATGTCATGTCTTCACAAAAGTTTACGCCATTTGACAAAATTTGAGTGGTTAATTTTTTTAATTCACTATCTCACTCTAACATTTGAAAAAACCACTATTTCATTAACTCGAGTAGTCAAGTCCACCATTCCACTAACTCAACTGATAATTATGTTTGATCAGTACCATAAGTAATTAGTTATTGTATAATATATTTATATATAAAAATATATCATACTTAATAAAAACAAAGCAATATCGAAAGTTTATTTTAACTGTCAAAAAACTAGATAGTTAGTTATTATATAATATATTTTTAATTTATTATGTTACATAATTATCGTTTTACTATCCGTACACGATGATCACTAGTTACTTAACCAAAGTATGTCATTTTGGAACAAGACAGGTGGAATTTATTCCAATATTCAGTGCTGAAATTTAGGGGAAGAATATAAATTTTTGTGACAATTCTTGACTTAAGGCAGGTTTCTAGAGGAGAAAACTTTTTTTTATCACCAACTTGTTGAAAAAGGGACCTAATTCGAGCCTAACTCTATTAAAAAAATGGTACATTAATTTCATGGAAACCTGTAGGAAATGTGGGAAATTAATCACGTGAAGTAATACTATTTTATGTTATTCACAAGAATCACGTATGTACATTAATGTACTATGTTTTTTTATTCTTAAGAAAGAATCACGTAGTACTAGTAGTAGTAATACTGTAGTAGTAATACTGTAGTAGTTTAAAGTGTTGATTATGCACTTCCAACACCTTAAATTAGTATTGGATAAATTTCCAACACACCTTAAATTAGTATTGGATAAATTTCCAACACTTATTTTAGTTGGTCTTTAGGTTTTATATTTTAAAGTGTTGATTAAGTGTGGAGAAATTCACACATGCACTTCCAACACCTTACTTGTAGTTACTAAATTTATCCACACTAGATGCCTACATTTTATTGATAATTGTCTCTCATATTATTTAGTTGGATATTATATTTTATAATTGATTACATCTAATAGCTAAATTATTTTATATAATAGTCTCTAGACAAATTTATAATATGAAATTCATTCACATTAAAATAAATATAAATATCACACCTATATTATAATTGATACTAGTGAGTAGAGAATTTATATTATCTATAAGTTTGTAATTTTATAAATATATATGTCCAACTAATGTACCTATTTTACTATTGATTATTAACTCAATCAAACTTATTATCTAATAAAATATAAATTATATATAAATCATGTTCACGTAAAACAATATAAATATTATGTTAGCTAAACAACTTAGAACACATTACATAATAATTTTAAACATTTATCCGACGGTTTTTTCTAAACTCCTTCCCCTTCATATGAACACGATCCCACGTTCTCAAACTGCTAACTATTTCTTTTAATTTTTAACTCTTCAATTCTATCCAATTCTTTTCATTTCTTCCTTGGTTCCCCCTCCATCTCGCTTAGTTCAAGCCGGTGCCCAAAGGTTAGATAAATATATATACAATGCTCAGAATCTCTTCTTAATCCAGGTTTACATATTTTGGTTTTGCTTTTTACCTCCTAAGTGATTTTCTCACAATTTGAATTTTGTTAATCTCCTCCCAGATTCTTGCTCCTTTTCTCCAATCTCTAACCCAGGTTGAGTACGTATTTTAATTCTACTAATTGTTCTTTTGCATTATTTATGCAAACCAACCAATTCTTGCTCCCTTTCTCCAATTTTGTTAACCAACCAATTCTTGCAGGACAGTAATAAAGTGGGTCTTGTACAAGCAAGGTGGTCATTGTAAAACCTGCAAAGCACAAATTTTTCATTGCAGTTCGAGGTGGAGCAACCAATTGAAGACATCTTCCTCAATTTTTTGGATCGACTTGCATTTCTGATGTGTGGAGAACTAAAGCTTTGAGAATTTTTTTCTGAAATGGGCTTTTTTTCAAAAAAGACGTAGGCTCGTTTCAAAACAAATTCCCAATATAGGCACTTATGTCAGCTTCGGAATTTTTTTATGTGCGAGAGACGCTGGTTCTACCAGCGTCTCTCGTCCGAAGCTGGTAAATTTTTTTTTGAATTTTTTATGTATAAGAGACGCTGGCCCGACCAGCGTCTCTTATACGTTCAAACATAAAAAAAAAAAAAATTATATGAGACGCTGGTCGGGCCAAGAAATTGGGCATTTTGTACATGGCTTGTATAAGGCGCTGGTTCTCCCAGCGCCTTATGCAAATAATTATTTTTTTTTTAAACATTTTACGTGTAAGAGACGCTGGTCGAACCAGCGTCTCTTACACGGGGGAATTAAAAAAAAAATATGTATAAGAGACGCTGGTTCGACCAGCGTCTCTTATACATGTTCAAATAAAAAAAAAAACCATTTATATGAGACGCTGGTTCGACCAGCATCTCATATAAATTTTTTTTTTTTTATGTTTGAACGTATAAGAGACGCTGGTCGGACCAGCGTCTCTTATACATAAAAAATTCAAAAAAAAATTTACCAGCTTCGGACGAGAGACGCGTCCCTCGCACATAAAAAAATTCCGAAGCTGGCATAAGTGCCTATATTGGGAATTTGTTTTGAAACGAGCCTACGTCGGGAATTTTTTTTGAAAAAAAGCCCATTTCAGAAAAAAATTCAAAGCTTTGAAGTGTATAAAATATTTGTAATAAATATTTGTAATGCATATTATATATTCTATAAAATAATGTAGTATGTTATTAAATTTCTGCTTAGGTAATGTATATTTGTAATGCAGAGTATTCTTTTTATGAAGTTGTAATTAAGTTTCATCTATATGAATTTTTTTATTAAATCATTTTTAGTAGAATTTAATTTTTATAGTAAAAGTTATTAATAGTGGTTCAAATAAAATCCATATATTTGGCATATGTAAAACTAAAATCTATTGATAACTACTATATATATTTAATAATTAATGATAATTTAATATTAGATTAAAGTGTGAAAATTTGCAACACTAAAATTTGTAACTTTTTTATTACATATAAAAGTGTAGATGTCTTCTACACTTAAAAAGTGTATGATATTTATCCACAATCCATATACTCACACTTCACCTGCACATAATTAAGTGTTGGATTTATCCATACTAAATAAATAAGTGTAACTAACATCATTACTTATTAGTGTGGATATACCCAAGTTCTCTTGTAGTGTATAATTACGCATTCCATATATAGATTAATATATTTCTGCAACTTGCTTTTATATTCTTTTAATTATTTAATATATTTAATAGAGATTCTATTTTAATGTAGGATAATAATTTTAAAATAAAAAATTTCTATCACATATGATATTTGTGGCAAATTTGTTTAAAATAGCTTTCGACCTTATGTTATTTTGTCTAAATTAACCTAAATTATTGCTTAAGGTATATCTTGTTTTTTTGAGCAGTTGCTTAAGGTATATCATTACTACCATTTGATATTGTTACATATGTTTTGATTACAAACAACACCATTCAATATGTTTTAATTGTAAGACCTTGCACGGACGATCTACGATTTTTTTTTTCCTGAAATAAGCATTTTTAAAAAAAAATACTTTTCGACAACAATATTTGGGATCTATTCTTTTTTTTTCTGATGAAATTTGGGATCTATTCTTGTGTGACTCTTTGGTGACTTAAACGCTCCCTCCAATTTAAGCTTCTGACACAATATCGACCGACCGAGCTTCCCTTCTTGTTTATCATTATACTGTATTATTTTATATCTCTAATTGCTTTATCTGATTCTATGTCTAGATTAATAGGTTTTGAAGCTCCAAACCTTTTATATTTTGTAATCTGATTGATTGTAGTGATCTTTTATGCTCTTGGATTTGATTATTACTTCCTCACCTTTATCATTACTAGTTTTGAACTTCAAACTCCAAAGTTTCAATAGATTATTGTGGGCTAGTGCACTGGCGTAGCCAGGATGGTGAGTTACAGGGGGCTAAATAATATTATATCGGGATAAGATTAATTTTAATATTAAACATAAATTATAAAAAATTATATTTTATATATTATACCTCTTAATCAATACACAACTAATCAACATTAACTTTAAAATTAAAATCTGATATGACTATATGTATTTGCTGATCAAAGTTGAGTAAATTTATGTAAAACATTTGATATTTAGGTTAATTTTTTGATAAAAATCAAATATATGTTAACGATATGTAGTAAAAATTATTGAACTATGAAAAATAATATTAATCTCGTTTACAATAATAGAATTTATAGTTATGGAGTTTTTTATAATAATATTTGTAAAGAAAAAATTAGAAGGGAAAATTTGAGAGGGGGAAAAAATAGAAAGAAAATTTGAGCAAAAATGAAAAAGGAAAGAAAAATACTTAGATTGTTACTATTCTATATAAGACTATAAGTGTATAACAATATTGAAACATAAAAAGAAATAAAAGATAAAAAGATTTTGGTTATATAAATAAAAAAAGAAAGGGGTCTGGGAAGGAGATAAAAAGGAACGAGCTGTTGTGCAGAAGATTCGAACCTCTGTCCTTGATATAGTGAGCATGTACTCCACCGCTGGGTTACAACCTCAATTATGATTTCTACTTGATAATAATTAATTTATATTATTTCATCGGCACTATGTGGATCCGCCACTAGGCTAGTGGGCAAACTTAAATGTTATAATTGTAGGTATTGCTAGATTATCACAACATCAAACAAGGCCAAGATTGTGACTCGTCCAAAATAAACAAATGCTCACACCATATGCGGGCCATTTGATGATCTTTGTGGAGAATCCACGCTCGAATTGCCTTGTTTAAACAAAGTTAAGTGTTTGTAGAGGAAGGAATATCATTTTTGTCGGGATACATTGATAACTTCTGTAAGCAGATCAAGTGGAAATGAGTGTAATTGATTAAGCATGGTTTTTTTTTTTAAATTAAAATTTAGATACTTTATATTGGTTTTATTAGTTCAACCCGGTTCAAAGTCTAAACCAAACTGACACAACGATCGTCCCCTAAACCCGATTAAAAATAATCTGACTGGTCGTCACGTCGTGACGATCGTTTCAGATGATGCAGAGTTGCAACCCGTGTTTTAATTGTAGGTATTGCTAGATGATCACAACATCAAACAAGGCCAAGATTGTGACTCGCCCAAAATAAACAAATGCTCACACCAAGCAAATGCACCCATTAACCAAACAATCTTTCTCAATTCCATTCATGTTCATATCGCACCTTTGCATTTTCTTAAAGAAGCAACAGTCACCTACTTCTTGCTACACATCTCCAAAAACATCATATATACACACACACCCTCCATCAATCCATCATCCCAAATCACTAAACCCAAATCATGAACACCAAAATGGTCAACTCAAGAAGTTTGACTCTTCTCATAATCACCCTAACCTTCCTCCAAACCACCACAAGCAACCCCATAATCCACCCAACTCCCCCCACAATGCAACCCCTTTGCATTTCCCAATTCGCCCTCGCCAACCACGCGTGCGCCTCGATCCCCGCCTTCCCCCTCCTCCCTCCCTCGACCCGCCACCCTCCCTCTCCTCCAACCGGCCTTCTCGGTCCATCTCTAGTGGGCCCAACAACTCCTCAACCCCCGGCCCAACATGCCCAACCCCAAAATCCAGCCCATCATCACCATCACCATCACCACCACCACCCTCACCCTGACATTGTCCCCAAACCCGAGGAAGACGAGCACCGCCACCACCACGAGAACCACCACGAGGTAACCGAGGCGCAAAGAGAGTGTTGTAGGTGGTTGAGGGCGGTTGATGATATGTGTGTGTGTGATCTTCTTGTCTATTTGCCTGTGTTTCTTTCTAGGCCGGTTCATGACTTCACCGTGGTGGTTGATGATCAGTGTGAGGTGAGGTTTCAGTGCCTTGGCAGGAGATTGGTGCATGAAAACCCTAAGGAGTGATTGAGTTTGATGCTATAGTATGTTAATTTAATGCATGATATGATAAAGTTAAGGATAATAACAGGATTAAGATTCGGTTATACGTATACTTAGTGAGTTCCCAAGGAACAATCTACACTTGTAATTCTTATAGTTCATATACATGAAATTTGGATTCTTTCAATGGCATTTGTAACCAACTAGCAATTAAAGATGTAACGAAAAGAAATGATAGAAAACGAGATTAAGTATAGAAATCTTTATTGGTGAGTAAACCGATTGTATACCACCGGTCCACCGCTGATATATACACTTGGATAAGCAATATTATTTAAGCATCACACAAACCAAAACTCACGAACCACTGCTTAGAGCATGCACGTACATTCTAAAGTTAGTGTTGTAACAGAATCGAAACGAGAACAAAGTAAACGCAAGAAAGACACACAGATATACGTGGTTCACCAATTTGGCTTCGTCCACGGGAGAGGAAGATCAGATTATACGGAGACGGTATTACAGCGAGACCCCGTGCTACCTGTCGCAGTGTGATTCAGATTCAAGGCATACTAACAGTCAGTAATATTTCGGTCATAAAATCAAAACGATAGGTGCACTTTATTTATTATATAAACGTCTTTATGGATGATAGACATGGCTCACTCCTTCTTGGAACAGCACAATCAAACCTTTCTCCTGAAGTTGGCCAACACTTGGCAAATTGTTCTTCAGTTCAAGTACTATATATGTACACATCTTTTATGATGTATTGGACTCCTCTTGTTGCCAAATTTGACAACCTTTTTTTCCAGTAACTCTGATCTTGTTGTTGTCTCCGAACTTGACATAGTGAGAAAAAGAGCTATCTATGTGAACATCTCTTCGCACATATGATTTGAGCACCCTGAATCCAGAAATCAGATATCCTCTTTTCCATGATCACCAACATACGCCATCAAAATCACATCTTCTGTTTTTATGCATAGTTTGCTTCTTTGTTCCAACTAGGACATTCATATTGGTAAGTTGGGACATTTGTAGCATTCTATGGTTGCTCTGTTTATAATGGTTATGCCTCTGCCTCGACCTCTTCCCCTAGGAGATCATCTTCCTCTGCCTCTCATGTTGTTTCTTTCTTCTGCTTTAAGAGTCTGCTCTTCTTCCTCCTTATTGACAGGATGAAACTTCTGTTCATGCATCACCAGAAAGCTTTGAGGTTCATCAATGGATATCTCATCAGTGTCCCTTGATTCTTCGATATGTAAACTGCTCAACCAATGTTCTCAAGATTTTCTTCACAATCATTAAGTCTGGCATATCCTCTCCATTGTTGCGCAATTCATTTCACACCACCATTACCTTTGCAAAGTAATTTGTAATGGTTTTTCCCTTCTTAGAGTGTTGCGGAGAAATTCCTTCACTTTCTCATTCCCTCCAAACTTCCTTTTCATGGAATCTGTTAAGACTCATGAATCCACCTGGAGACATGATCGAATGAACAGATTAAGCATATGAGAGGAAGAGAGATCGAGTGATTGAGAGCGGGAGAGGAGAGAATGGAATAATTTGGGGTTATCTGATATTACTCTCAATCATCTGTAAAGGGAAGCAGATGACGACTTTATATACAAGGGCCTACCACCTAACAAGCCACATCAGTGGCAATATGAAATATAAATACATACTATCCTTCCCATACTCCCCCATCGGGAGAATGAGGCCAATCTTGCGAGAAAGGAAAAGATGCCGCTGCGCCCCAAGTGCTTTAGTGAACAAATCAGCAAGCTGTAAATGTGTGCGAGTGAAAGGACACTACTAGAAAAATGAAGTTTGGCGACTCTTGTATTCGTCACAATTACCGACATTATTTTTGTTTTTGTCGGGAATACCAACAAAGTCCAAACCGTTGGAAAATGGCGTGTAGTTGATACCGACGAATACAATTGTTAATTACATAAACGATGGTATTTATCGACTTCAAACTCACGACAATAACATTTATCGGATCTCTAGACAATTATATTTGTTGGTAATTTAACCGACAAATATAATCATTACAAAAAAATATATAAACTAATCTATATGTACAACTAATATATAGTAACAATAATAATAATTTATAATAATCTGAAATTTAATATATAAACCAATATAAAATACAAAACAACTCATATCTGAAAAGTAAAGGAAATAAATTACTTAGAAATCACAAAGTTTCAAACCTAAACAAAAGCAACATAGTTCCAAACCTAAACACAACCAAAAGATTTACACACCAACAAATTGTACGTAGAAGGGAATTACAATAACAAAAACCAAATGTCATTGTGAAAGCTACTTCGCTACAGATCGCTGCTAATTGAAACGATCATTTTCATATGCATCATATGATGAAGAAGTACCCCCAGCAGCCTCGTCTCCGCCGTACACATTCGGTCCATGTCCATGTCCATGGGATGAATTACCTCCAGCAAAAAAAACAGTAGCCCTGTCTCCTCCGTACACACTCGGTCCATGGGAGTTCAAGAGTGATTGAAAGTACATGTTGGAAGGAGGGATAGGAGACCTACTTGTATCCATTCTTGGCATTCTCTCTTGGTATTGTGGCATCAACAACTGTTGAATAAATTCACGTTGTTGTTGTAATTCCCTTCTAAGTTCAGCCACTTCGCTTGGGGCTGCAGTTTCATGGCTCGATGGAGGAGTACCGAGAGTGCGTGCAGCTTGAGAAGAATTACGAGTCACCGGAGAAGGAGCACGAGGTACTGCAGAAGAACTTGGAGGAGAAGACGGGGTCACAACTGCTGGATTTAGCACATCATCTTTCTTGTGGTACAACGATCCTTGTCCATAAACTCCTTTCTCAGAACCTCCAGATGAATTAAGCCATAGTTTGTTGATCTCTTCTTGAGAAATTCCACCAACTAGCACCCCAATTATTGAAACAAGGTAGCTACATCACAATCCACTAGCAAAGTCATTTCAAGTATTATAATAACTTATCTTTAATTACCTACATAAACACTAAGAGACTTTAAACATCATGCACATAGAATAGACTTACCAACTCAGGCCCTACAAAACCCTAAATCCTTCTTTAACAGAGGAAAATCAGTTTATGAAGTAAAACTGGAACTTCAAATGTTCATCAAACAGCTAAGGGACGAAATAAATTCCCACCAACTATCACCCCAAATATGAAAACAACGTAACAACATCACAATCCACTAGCAAAGTCATTTCAAGTATTACGATATGTCATACAGCTAGAATGATGTAACGTAGATGCCCAATATATACATGTTTAGCTAGAATTTGAAGCCTACATGAACCGGCATGTCAAGTCACATTATTCTGCAGCTCATGTATATAAATATACACACATATATACATTTATAACCAGTTAGGCCTACCATGACAAGACTAAATGCAATCAATGCCAAAAGTATTACGATTCATGTGTGCATGTTGTTGCTTATAAACATATAGTAGTACGTAGTGTATATGTATACATAGATATTGATAATATTAAAGGTA
Source organism: Oxyria digyna (assembly GCA_029168935.1). Taxonomy (NCBI): domain Eukaryota; kingdom Viridiplantae; phylum Streptophyta; class Magnoliopsida; order Caryophyllales; family Polygonaceae; genus Oxyria; species Oxyria digyna. The sequence continues at coordinate 76,041,335 of JAPVLV010000001.1, forward strand.
GTTGCAACATGAATCGACCAACCCAAAAATTAATACTATTATGGATTTGTGGTTGTACAAAGAGCATACTTACAATAGTCTTTTGAGGTCGCTCGCCTATGTATTTTCCTTCTTTTTTCTATGATACATTGTCATTATAAGCTCTTCTTGTGTCATTCTTCTACCACTCTCTTTCTCCTAAAGAGAACAAAACTTGAGTACTAAAAATAGCATTAACAGAATACATCATTAAAATAAAGTAGATAATCTACTTACAATTTTTTTCACATGCTTAGCCACAGGTTTAGATCCTCCACAAAATAGAGAAGATCTGTCAGATCCTTCTGAAGCTCAGCTACGCTTATTAGTCACAGGTTTAGCCACAGGTTTGAAGTCGTCACATGCTTGAAGTCGTCACTTCGCTCCCAACCTTGTGACAATTCAGCCCAAAGTTCAGCACCAAGCCATGCTGGCTTTTTGTTAGCTTTCCGAGGATCACAAAATGCAGTCCTAATAGACTGACTACACTTTGATTTCCATAAGGCCTTTATCCTTGTTGCATGACAATCTTTCCAAAAGAAGTGTTTCTACACACATAATCATGTCAGCAAATCAATGTAATAAAATTCTGAAAAATTACAAGCATTTCTGCAAACCCGAGAAGTAGAAAATAATGACAAAAATATTCGTCGATACACCTCCTACACTATCATATGTCGGTAAGGATACGTTGGGAAAATGCATTTTTCTAGAAGTGGGAGTGGTGATGAACCCTTCAGCAATGAGCTCGCGAACAAAATGGACATCTATGCGGATATGATTCGTACGTTAATGAAACACGGGATTGGCGCCCAAAGCAATGGCAGCTTGGTTATCACAACGAAGAGTAATAGGCAAAGGCGTATGAATGCCGAAGTCCTTAAGAAGTCCCTCGAGCCAGACAATCTCACTGCCCGTGTGAGACATGGCCCGGGATTCGCTTTCAGAGGTGGATTTGGACACGACCTTATGCTTCTTAGTCTTCCAAGACACTAAGGAAGACCTGCTTGAGTATGAACAAGTGCCCCAGTCTGCATCACAATAGGCATGTAAGGTGAGATCTGTGGCAGCTGGGTAGAAAAGGGATGCATTGATTGTGCCCTTCAGATAACGCAGAAGATAAACATCGGCCGACATATGAGGAACCCGAGGCGAGGAAAGGAATTGACTCAGTTGTTGGACACAGTAAGAAACATCTGGCCGTGATAAGGTCAAATATAGGAGTTGCCCAACAAGCCTTCGATAAACCTCTGGTTCAGGAAACAGGGCACCTTCATCAGGTTTGAAATGAAGGTTTCGTTGCATCGGTAAAGGGGCAGGTTTGCAATTGATCATGCCAGCATCAGTCACCAAATCAAGCACGTACTTTCTCAGGTTCAAGAGTATGCCAGTAGCTGAATGCGAGATCTCAAGACCAAGAAAATATCGGGCAAGACCGAGGTCTTTAATAGTGAATGTCTTGTGTAGCGAGACTTTGGTGGCGACGATCTCACTCTCAGAATCTCCAGTGATTAACATATCGTCGACATAGACCAAGGCAAATGTAGTGGATGACGCAGTACGCTTGACAAAATGGGAATAGTCGTGTTTGGATTGTTGATAACCAAGCTGAACGAGGTGTTTAGTCAATTCGATGTTCCTGATAAGCGGTGTTTTACATACCGCAACTATGGATTATTAGCTAGTTTTGTATAGGATTATGCTATTTGTTTCTATGTAATCTGTATCATGGAGCTGTTCGAGAGAAGATTTACATACGAGATTCCAAGAGATATACGAAGCATTGGAAGCATTGAAGCATAAGGAAGAAGTTGCTGAAGATGAAGACGAAGACTTGAAGAAATCAGTAGCTGCTACCTCAGACAACATAGCCGCACCCGCGGGTCTCAAGCCGCACCCGCGGGTTTCATCCTCAGCCAAGGATCCGAGAGAGCTCAAGCCGCGCCCGCGGGTCCCAAACCGCGCCCGCGGCCCTCTGCCATCCTGAAAATCTGGAGAATCCAAAACCGCGCCCGCGGCTATCAACCCGCGGGTGCGGTTCCTCGACAGAAGAATCAAATTGATGTCTTAGCCATTTGAAGTAATTTGTGTTCAATTCTGTAACTTTCTACACGTTTTGTTAACCTTAATTCGGCTGTTACAATAGCTGAATGCTATTTAAGTTGTGGATGATCATCCTTGATCATCTTACCTTTTGTTTTGCTTAAGTTTTTGGAGAGTTTTTCACAAACTTATGAGTTGCTAAAGTTCTTTGTTTGACTTGGCGTTTGAAGCTTTTGGATTCAACAAGTTGTGAGTTTATCCTTTCCCTTTGTCTACTCTTTGATTGTCTCAACTCTCTTGTTTGTATTGTCCATGAACTAGATTTACTACTTTAGATTGATCACCTAAGTTAGTTTTATCTTGTTCATATTGCTAGAGTTTGATACTTCTAGTTGAATTATCATACTTGTTGTGTAGCACAATCTATTTGCATGAGCTAGTTGTGATTGTTATTAGAGAAGAGATTTGAGTACATGTCGAATATCCGACTAGTTGTCCATGATATTGCATGTATCTATCTATTCCTGAATGCATTGCTACTTTGTTATTGAACTTTGATAGTTTCAAGGTTATAATCGAGTAAGGGTTATTAGGACTAGTTGGACTAATAACTATTCAAGAACAGGAATTAGAACGATCACTTGAGAACTTGACATAGGGATAAAAAGGATTCTAAGATCAACTTGTTAATCTAATTGTGGATAATCGCTAAGTGGAACACTTCGCTTAATATTGTTATAACCAAGCTGACATTCGATACTTCATATCAAAACCACAAAAAAAAACCCCTTTTGGTTACGATTATTGGTTAGTCATTGTAATAACTTAAGAATTTGATAAACTGATTCTCTTGGGATTCGACCCTTGCTTGCGCACTATATTACTTAGTTTGCATGTTAGGATTACTTGACTTGACACACGACAAATTCGCCTCGTCAGTTCCATTGACGGCTGGCTTGCTTTAAGCCATAGAGGGAGCGGCGCAGACGACATACCTGACCCGACTTGGCTTTGGAATAGCCCGGAGGGGGAGTCATGTAGACTTCCTCGTCGAGGAAACCGTGCAAAAAGGCGTTATTGATGTCTAATTGATGCAAATTAAGATCAACGTCTAGTTTCAGCCATAGCCAAGAGTATGCGAACGGTGCAAAACTTAGCCACAGGGGAGAAAGTCTGCTTATAATCCTTCTCCTTGACCTGAGTAAACCCTTTTGCAACTAAACGGGCTTTGTATCGTTCAACACTGCCATCGGACTTGAACTTGATTTTATAAATCCATTTGGATCCAATTGCCGGCTTGCCAGAAGGTAAGTCTGTAAGATCCCATGTATGGTTTTGTTCCAATGCAGCAATTTCTTGTGCCATAGCAGATATCCATTGAGGATGTTTCTGCGCCTATGAGAAATGGGCAGGTTCTGTCTCTTGAAAAACATTAAACAGAGAATGCACATAATCGGGTGAATGCCGATGAAGATCCTGTAAGTTGATGATGTGGAACGCTTTGGTAAAGGAATCCTTAAGGTGTATATAGTGAATGTCCCTGGTTGGAAGAGGAGCACAAACAAACTCTTCCAAATGAGCAGGTGCCCGAATAGGTCGAGAAGAGCGGCGAATAGGAACAATTTGAGAAGTAGAAGCAGGTGGAACAATTGGTTGGACCACTGGTAACGACTCATTATGAGTAGAAGGACTTGTATTAGTGGACAAGTCAGGAATTGGAGGAGGAGGCCCAAGCAAATCATCTGAAGTAGGAGATACAATAGACCCATTAAGAGTAGAGTCATTAGGAAGTCCAGATGGCCCAAATGAGACTAAAGGAAGAGATGGGATAGATGGCGGAGAAGAAGGTTGAGTTTGTTGATAAGGAAACACGTCTTCTCGAAATTTGACATGGCGAGCAACAAAGAGTTGCTTGGAATCCAGATCGTACAATTTGTACGCCTTTTGATCCATGGGATATCCCATCATAATGCAACGATGACTCGTGGCTTCAAACTTATCTCTCGAAGGTCCATGCTTGAGAGCATAGCACAAACATCCAATGACTCGCAAGTGATCATAACTTGGAGATTTACCATATAACCGATGATGAGGTGAATCCCATTGGATGACAGAGGACGGTAGAATTTTGATGAGATACGTAGCAGCTAATATGCATTGATCCCAAAATTTAGCCGGTAATGCAGAATGTAGCTTTAGTGCACGAGCCATCTCAACAAGATGGCGATGCTTACGCTCCACTCTACCATTTTGTTGTGGTACACTAGGGATAGATCGTTGGTGTACAATTCCTTTTCTAGACAGTAATTGAGACATGGCATGGTTAACGAACTCGGTGCCATTGTCCGAGCGAAAATTTTTCACTCGGGCCTCAAACTGGTTGTCAACATAAGAAAGGAATTGCTGAATAGTCCCAAAAACCTGGGCTTTGTTGTTCAAAAGAAAGGTCCAGGTTCCTCTGGAGTAGTCGCCGACCACTGTAAGGAAGTACCTGGCACCTGAAATCCCTGGAGTTCTGTACAGACCCCACAAATCAAGATGCACACGCTCAAAAATCCTGGAAGCCAATGAATTACTAAGAGCAAAAGGTTGCCTATGATGTTTAGCAAGATCACATGTGTCACAGGCATAATGCTTCAAAGAGATACAACCAAAATCAAGATGTTTCATCTTTGACAAAGATAGGTGCCCTAGTCGGGCATGCTGCAAATCCAAAGGACTGCTTTTATTACAAAACGAATGAAGAACTTGAGTGACCAGTTCAGATTGTATTAAAGGAACTTTGAATTTGGTGAGTATCTTGTTGCTATCTTCATGCTGCACAGTAAGCTTGTATAGACCTCCATCCTTAGCTCCAGCAGCAAGCACCTTATTGGTGATGAGGTCCTGTAAAGCACACCCATGTGCCCCAAACACAAAAACAAGGTCATCATTAATAAGCAGCTGAGATACTGATAATAAATTGTGCTTGAACTCTGGCATATACAGCACTTTGGTGAGTCTCAAATCAGATGAGATGTTCACAGATCCAAAGTGCTCCACCAGCTAAACTGAACCATCTGGTAAACCAATCCGGCTTGGCTTACTCAGGTGCTCCAATTCATTGAATAAATCTTTGTTGAACGCAACATGATCAGTAGCCCCCGAATCAACTACCCAAGTACATGGAGTAGCCAAGGAACCATGCTCATGAGTAAAAAGAGTCAACTTACCAGCAAAATTAATGGCTGAATTATCTAGACCATGACTGGTCCCTTCCCCACCATTAGCTCGAGACTGAATCTGCTTAAGTACCTCAGTAACTACTGCATTAATCAGAGAAGATTCAGGATTAATCTGTCCTGAATTGTTCCCTTTGGCACTCTCCTCAAAATCCAAAGGGTTGCCAAACACATTCACATCCTGAATATGAGCTAACAACTTTCTATTCCCATCAGTTTTAGATCCCTTCCACCATTCTGGGTATCCTACTAGTTTAAAACATGTTTCTCTGATGTGACCAGTCTCATTACAGTAAGAACATTTCCTGGTGTCAAACTTAGTTCCCTTGCCTTCTCTGTCAGATCCAGTCCGAGAACCTGTGCCATATCCATGGCTCAGTCCACCAGAATTGCCATGACCTACACCTGAATATCCCCCAGACTGCCTGCCATTCTGATTTTTGTAATTATTCTGCGTATTAATAGCCAAGATATCATGACTAACAGGATGTTTACCAGTAATTACTTGCTGCCTTTCTATCCTAAGAACAAGTTGATATGCCTTGTTGACATTAGGCAATGGCTCAATAGATAATATAGAACTTCTCACATTTTCATAAGCATCTGTGAGTCCCATCAAGAATTGCATGACCTTAGTAGTCATGTCTCTGTCAAATACTCGCTTAAGTAAGATACATGAGCACTGCTTAAGGACACCACAAATACAGACTGGAATTCCATCTATGTTTTCCAATTCATCCCAAAGGTTTTTCAGTTTGCAATAGTACATAGTGACAGTCATATTTTCTTGACGAAAATTACTGAGATCACGACGAAGCTGATATATCATAGGAGCATTAGATTCAGCATAACGTTCAACAACTTCAGTCCACAGTTCCAGTGCAGTATTTGTAAAGGAAAAGGTCTGAGAAATCTCTTTAATCATAAAATTAGTGATCCAAGCAATGAATATAGAGTCACAACGCTCCCATATCTCAAACAGATCATCAGATTCATCAGGTTTAGGAATTAAGCAATTAATAAATCCTAATTTCATTTTAGATCTCAAAGCAACTTTAATGCTTTTGTTCCAACTGAGAAAGTTAGATCTATCAAACTGAGCAGAAACAAGCTGCATACCTGGATGATCTAAGTTAGATAGGAAGTAAGGATCAAATTTCTTGCCTCCAGGAAAATGGCGATCGTCATCGCCACCGCGAACTGCAGAAGATCGATCATCCACCATCGCAAAGTGAAATCAAAGAGGAAGACAAAGACAGTAGCAAAGTCGATTAGCTAGAGAAGTTGATCGAAGGACAATCGGAAGCGAAACACTTGTGGAAAAAACACTTGTTGCTTGCAAAACCTCAACAAATACAAAAAATTGGACTTGTTGAGGCGGGCAAAATTTCGCCCGTCTCAACAAGTGTCTGTTGAGGCGGGCAGAATTTTACCCGCCTCAACAGGTCTTGACTTTTTGAGGCGGACGGAATGTTGCCCGCCTCAACAAGTGTGGATAAAAGGGGGCACATTTTTGGAATTTGCCCGCCTCTGATATTGAGCTCATGCTTCTTTGAGCTGTAACTTATATGGCACGGATTGCCATTTCTAACCATTAGATGAAAACATATCCAACGGCTCACTTATATAAAAAAATCTCAAATTAAAAAAAAAGAACCCCCCCAAATCTTCTTTTCGTTACAGATCTGGGACATGTTTTGCAGCCTCATGAAACCCTAACTCCTAACTCTTTGTTTTCTGAATCGTTCAACCACAAGCAGCCTCCTCCTCCTCCTCGTAAATTCAGATCTGGACAACCCCCTTCTCCCTTTGTTTTCTAATTCTTCAACCCAAAGCAACCTCTGTCTTCTCACTTGATATCTCCAATTGAAGCCTCGAGAAGGTTGGTGATTGAGAGCACCTGCTTTAAAAACCCGCCGCGGCGGCAGCCGCGAACTAGGGTTAAGGCGCGGTCGAGATTGTGGGAGACCATTCGACGAACGGGGCGGTCGTAAATGGACTGGGAAGGCGTGGCGGTGGTGAGGCGGACGATTGAACCGAGCATCTGAGAGAGATTGTCGACTTGCTTTACGATTTCGATGCATTCGAACTTGGAGGATTCAACTTCTTTAGCGGAATTGCGGATTCTGTCGATGAGGAGGATTGGGAGAGGGAGTAGCTCGGTCAGTGTCAGGAGGATTGGGGGTTCAGTCCGACTACTCTGCTTTCTTGGACCACCAGCGGATTCGCTAGCGGCGCGGCTCCTCTTCCCAGATCAACCCATCAGTTCTTTCTACACATCTTCTGGGTCTTATTCCCCATCCCTAATCAGGTTAATTTCTCTGAAGCTCTCTTTCCTTCATTGTCTCACTAGCCTCTTCGATGCTTCTGTACAGCGAGGTCTTGAAGCAGAGAAGGCTCTTGTTTGACTGATTTTTTTGATTTTAGGGTTTCTGAAAATTGGGACGACCATTGAAGACCTTCAGTATGCTCCAAGTGCAGATCTAGAATGGTTCGCCTTCGTCCTCAGATTTGCTCGTCCTTCAATTCTGCAGGCCATTTAATTTGTTCTTCCAAATTGTTCATTGAAATCAAATTGTTCATTGAAATCAATTTGTTCATTCCTTGTAAATCTTTTCTCAGATTTTTTTCATTCACTGTAAATCTAGTTTGTATAGGTCCATGTACTAAAATTTGTTCATATCAATATATTTGTCAGATTGTTTATTCTTATACATATTATAACATTTCAATTTATCAGAGATTATGTTCTCCATCTTGAATTTCAAGCAATTAATTTCACAAGAAAACAAAAACGGGTGTACGAACAGAATGACGTAAGTGAGAGGCGGGCACCAATATTTAGAGGCGGGCGCAACTTTTGTTCGCCTCAAATACTACCAATTTAGAGGCGGGCACCAACATTTTTGAGGCATTATAATTGCCTACTTGTTGAGGTGGGCACCATTTTGACCGCCTCAACAAGTATTTATTTGTTGCAGCCCCCCTGTTGCAGTGCCCCTTGTCCGCCTCAACAGGGGGGGTTTTGCCCGCATCGACAGGTGTTTTTTCCACTAGTGAAAATCAAGCTGAACAACGATCGAATACTATGAACACGTCAGCAAGCCCTAGATCACGAGAGAGAAGAGTAAATCCTTCACTTTGTGCTCTGATACCATGTTAAGACTCATGAATCCACCTGAAGACATGATCGAATGAACAGATTAAGCATATGAGAGGAAGAGAGATCGAGTGATTGAGAGCACGAGAGGAGAGAATGGAATAATTTGGGGTTATCTGATATTACTCTCAATCATCTGTAAAAGGGAAACAGATGATGACTATATATACAAGGGCCCTACCACCTAACAAGCCACATCAGTGACAATATATATGAAATATAAATACATATTATCCTTCCCATAGAATCCCACACAATTTTTGAAGTTTTTCTATCCATAATATGCTCAAACACATTTCGATCAATGGCTTGGAAGAGATAATGCTTTACATGATAGTCTTTAGTCCTGACATCTTTGTGTGGTGCTTATTGTCCATCAGTGAGCAAAGTTCCTTCCAATGGCGCCTCAAAGCCATGCTCCACGAGACTCCAGAGTCCTTTAGCCCTCAAGAAATTTTCCATCATTTCACTCCAATGATCATACCTAGTGTCCATCCAGTTGATGAATCTTCGAGATTGTTTTGTGGGTTATTTACCGGAAATCACCCGTATGATGACTCATATTGCCCAAAACCACCCCTTTAATTCAATATTACCGAAAATCACCGTATAAAACACTCCGTCACTCAACAACCACCCCTCATTAACTTCCGTTAACTTTTGTTTGACATGTGTCATATTATATAAATTTATTATTCGAAATTACAGAAATCACCCCTCTAAATCTTGTAAGGGCATTTTTTCCATTTCTTCACTCTTTGGACAGTTTATGCAATTTTTACAAAAGTAATTAAAAGGCCAAAACTACATCTTCCCCAAATAAATCGATCCACCAGTTATCCTTATTCCACCTTCATATATCCCTCTAATGGTGAATCCACTGTTGGAACTGATTTTTTACTAGACTTCCGGGCACTTTTCTGGTGGGATGCGGTCACCGGTTGTGCCGGATTATGGAAGCGTTGCCTTCGTCTCCGCGAGCACTACGCCGTAGTGTACTCACACGTCAAAATCGGGTTCCGTTTGAATGAGAAATGAAGGCTCAAAGTTGGTTGCTTGTCTAAGTACAAAGAACAATTTTGGAGCTGAATTTTGATATGGATTTTGTCCCACATCGAAAATTGGGTTGAGAATATGAGGGGTTTATATACCCCAAACCTCATACCCTTGGTAAGCCCTTGGGAGAGGTATGGAGAGAGGACACGGGGGGCCCTCGCGCGGTCCGTCCGTCCGTCCGGTCCGTGGTCTTGTGGAATGGGCCGTAGGCCCAAGGAGCAGCTAAGCTTCTCTTTTTGAAGTGGGCTGGATCTGGTCTGTGGTCTTGTGGAATTGTGGAATTGTGGAATGGGCCGTAGGCCTAAGCAGCAGCTAAGCTTCTCTTTTTGAAGTGAGATGGATCTGGCAGTTTAGGCTTTCATATTAGATTTTAAGCTGCCTCGTTGGGGACGCCCAACTGGGTCAGCAACAACCTCCTCGTTTTCCTCGACGTGCTTCACAACTGACTCCCACCTCGGTGGTGTCGTCAGATCTGAATTCTCCTCCTCTGTAACAACCCAGACTCTATTTAACAGAAGTCTAGTTCTCATTCTCAGATATCCGAAATTACACAACAATCTCCCATCTCTTCTCTTCTTCTCCTTCTCTGAGAGTACAGCGCAAAAAAGTGGTTCGTTGGCTTCTGTTTTTGATTGTGCAAACCAGAAGAATTCGTAGTTGTATCATGGGATTCTCAACGCCGGTAACCGTCACATATACGGGGCGTTACAGAATTAAGGAAAGAGATTCTTTCTCGACTCTACGCAACAGATTCGACTTCAACACTTCGGTAAAACTCTTTCTTAATTCTGTTCTTTAGTTTATTCTTTACAGATTGTTCAAACAGCGGATTACAGGTCCTACATCCACCTCTCAAAGCCATAACCCAACGCACGTCCGTTACACTAAGGGCGACCGTCTTGGCCTCTTCCTCGCATGGATCTCCCTCGTCCCCGTCTTCATTAGCTTCGCCGGCTTCTTCTCCCGGCCAAATCTAGGTAAAATTGGTTTGAAGGGAGCTCTAACTCGACATGCTGCGAATTGAACCCGAAACTGGACAAGCTAGGCGGAATAAAGAATCAGGAGGATGATGGTTGAAAGAGAAGAAAAGAGCAGCCGAGCAGGAGAAGGGAGGGAAGTTGGGTCCAGGACGTTGGGATTTGAAAGAGACAGGTAAGGGCGGCGATGGCGGTGAGGCGAAGCCATGGAGGAGAGAGACGTGATGATGCGTTAAGGAAACCAAAATACAGAAGCTTGGGCTTTTAATTACTTCACATTACGGGCTCGTTTGTTTGTAGTGTTCGAAAACGGAAAAAAAACGAAAATGAATCTAGACCATTATGAAGTGATGATACATCGATAACTTGATTTTGAATTCTAAAATTTATATGCCAAGAGAGGAGAAAAGAGGGGGGAGAGGTGGGGGAGGTGAGTTGGCACGCAGAAAAGTGGTTCGTTGGCTTCTGTTTTTGATTGTGCAAACCAGAAGAATTCGTAGTTGTATCCTGGGATTCTCAACGCCGGTAACCGTCACATATACGGGGCGTTACAGAATTAAGAAAAGAGATTCTTTATCGACTCTACGCAACAGATTCGACTTCAACACTTCGGTAACCGTCCGTTACACTAAGGGCGACCGTCTTGGCCTCTTCCTCGCATGGATCTCCCTCGTCCCCGTCTTCATTAGCTTCGCCGGCTTCTTCTCCCGGCCAAATCTTGGTAAAATTGGTTTGAAGGGAGCTCTAACTCGACATGCTGCGAATTGAACCCGAAACTGGACAAGCTAGGCGGAATAAAGAATCAGGAGGATGATGGTTGAAGGAGAAGAAAAGAGCAGCCGAGCAGGAGAAGGGAGGGAAGTTGGGTCCAGGACGTTGGGATTTGAAAGAGACGGGTAAGGGCGGCGATGGCGGTGGATTTGGTGGCGGGTGAGGCGAAGCCATGGAGGAGAGAGACGTGATGATGCGTTAAGGAAACCAAAAAAGAGAAGCTTGGGCTTTTAATTACTTCACATTACAAACGTAGGGCCCGTTTGTTTGCCGTGTTCGAAAACGGAAATGAATCTAGACCATTATGAAGTGATGACACATCGATAACTTGATTTTGAATTTTAAAATTTATATGCCAAGAGAGGAGAAAAGAGGGGGGAGAGGTGGGGGAGGTGAGTTGGCACGGGGATTTTGAAACCCCTCCCAAGGGGAGGTTAATAAATACCTCAACATTACTACTAGGAGAATGGGGGAAAGGAAATAAAATCACAATTTTGATCAATGAACAATTCCACTAAAATGGAGTAGGTTCGTTTCCTTTCCGTTTCCGTTTCCGACGTTATAAACAAACACCACCGTAATCTGCATTGGATTGAATTTAATTGAATTTTTAGGGTTCTCTGATTGATTTGGGAAGAAGATGGAGTTTGGGGTTTTTAATTATTTTTGTAGAAATTACATAAACTGTTCAAAAAGTTTGAAAAAATGGGAAAAATGCCCTTAGAAGATTTAGGAGGGGTGATTTATGTAATTTCGAATAATAAATTTATATAATATGACACGTGTCAAACGAAAGTTAACGGAAGTTAGTGAGGGGTGGTGGTTGAGTGACGGAGTTCTTTATACGGGTGGTTTTCGGTAATATTGAATTAAAGGGGTGGTTTTGGACAATATGAGTCATCATACAGGTGATTTTCGGTAAATAACTGTGGTTTTGTCTTCTCTCATTTTTCTGTGTTTTGATATTTCACAGGCTTGCTTTGATACCAAATGTAAAGATCGATTGAAACTGTAATCCAATATATAGCCACTTACTTAAACTGAAAGATATACCTGTTTTGGTAATTCAATGAAAGATATCATCCATTATATAGGCTAGATATAGTTACAGAAATCACTTGCCAAAACTAAGGTTAATATATAGCCACTGAGCTACTTCCTAGAAACTAGGCTGTTATTGGAATATTCAAACTAGGCTGATCACGACTAATTAAACAACAAAATCCAGTACCAAGAGATTCATGAGTTAATTATGTATTCTGAATTCGGTTGCTTAATCCAAAATGAGCCATAAGCATCCAAACTATGGTGAGAAGCTGTCCACCTTTGCATAACTGAGCAACATGCTCACTCGCCTTGCAATTACACGCAGCATAGCACAACAACTCCATCCACACTTTGCTCATCACTTCCCACATACTAATCCCCTCATCATCCAATTTCTTCAACTCCTTCGATAGCCTCCGCGCGTCTTTAAGAACAGAGTCTTTCTCTTCCAGTTGATCATCAGCTTGAATAAGTCGATACTTAGCTTCCTCCATTAACATCCCACAAGCTATCTCCAGTTTCGCCTCATCCTTCAAACCCTTCATATCAGCCTCCCCAGCATTCAGAATCTCAGCCACCTCCTCCCATGTGCTCTGGAGCGTGATCACCCTAGCCTCAACCGCCACTTGAGACAACATTGTTTGTTCCTGGACTAGAAGAAACGCGACGTAGTCCGATATAGCCTTGCTGCACTTACGCTGCTGATCTTTCTGTTCAAAGTAATTTCTGCTTGAAATAGTGTGGTAGCAAAGATCTGTAGCGACATGCCAGATAAGGACGATCTTTCCAAACTCCATTGAAGAAGAAGAAGTGTCTGTAAACCATGTTTCTACAAGCCTCGAAACCGAGGAATTGTTGCTGTAGTAGCTACGGAGAACCCAATCACCCTTGGACGAATACATTTCCTTGGCGACTTGGAGGTCTATGGCCTTGGAGGAGCGGTATTTGAGCTCTTCGAATAGAAAATCCCTCAGACTTTCGTCAAAGATGGCAGGAGACATCTTGTTGATCAAACCGTATGCTAAATCCTTGATCTTGAACCAATCCAACACTCGGTCAACCTTGGGACGACCGCAACTCTTGGTGGACATGGTTATCAGGCTGTACTGAGATACGCATCCAGACCACCTGCCATTGAAGCATAACCACTAGAATTAATTCATAGAAGACGGTCAACACCTGACAATAAAGAGAGTAATCCATATACTTATATACTGGGTTTATTTAGTCTCAAACTTCCAATGACTTTAACAACGATGCTAGACACAATGAATCAATGAAAAACACAGCATTCATATCATTCTTTTCTCCGTTTTCTATTTACTGTTATTTGATCCTTTACCTGCGTCGAGGCATGATTAACATTCTCACAAGGGAGAGGATCAGCCTGACCAGAGAGCCAGATCTATAGTTCCGGGTAATACTCCAATCTGAAAGCAACATCCTCGAGAAAGAGAGGTAATCGAAAAGTATAACCGAGAGAATGAGAGTGTAGGTGACTCGTATATCGACTTTTTCGAACGGGGTCTTGTCGAGAGAAACCCATACAGAGAAAGAGAATACCTCGAGGAGCAAGCACATCAATCGAGAGTAAAACCCGGCTAGCTGTGATAGCACAAGGGTCTTGGTATAGAGCACATCATAGGCGAGATTGAGCTCTGTTTCCACGACCTCGAACGCCACTTCAGCTTCATTCGTCTCGAAATACTCACGACTGTGGCTGAGCTGCGTAGTAGTGAAGATGACATTGGCGAACACTCCTTTGAACGTCTGGAAGAACTGGAAAGCGTCCCTGAACACATCAGTAGCATCGGTCGACGTGGGAAGAGTACCATCATTACTACAACTTTCTAGGAGCACAAAGGGCTTAGTGAAAGTCCCGAATCGAGTTAATTCGCCTGTTGTAAGTGACTGGTTACGTTCTATGTACTTGAACATCCCGGCTGCGAAAATGGTGTAGAGGGAAACGGCAAGCCAGCTACGAGCACCGAGGACGATGATGGATCGGCCTAAAACGAAGCAAGAGAGGTAGGTGCGGAAGCTGGTACGGTACACAGACTTGCTGTCTTCGATGGAGAAGACGGTTATAGTGTCGGTCCCCATGAGTTGTACGATTAGCAAGGCGGCCCATAAGGCGACCATGGGCCGGTTGGTGTCGTTAGTCTGGCCCATTGCGGTTCGCGTGACTAGCCCAATGGTGTAGTCAACCGAGAGGCCCGCTACCGTGTATACGGCCCAGAGGAGGGTGTTTACTGCCGAGCTGGCAGTCGTCTTCCTCAGGGGTGACATTAGATTGAGGATGGTCTGGAGGATGAGGTTCAATATCATCAAGTTCCGGATTTCCAGCACTTCCATCACGAGTCCTATGCTCTTCATCTTCAATGATCGATCGAACTAGATTGCCTGGGTCAACTCCAACTTTTTGTTGAGATAGAGAGAGGATCGATGCTTTATTTTACTCGTATTTCTTTGGGGAGAGGACGAGACAAGATCCTAATTACGGAGTACTACTCTTTTTTTTATTTTTGTCAGAGATCCTAATTACTCCGTACTACTCTTAAATACGTGCACACTAGTTGTATATACTCACCTTTTTTAGCGGAAAGTAGTACTGATATTTAATTACTCTGCACATTAGTGACTTTCAGATCAGATCCAGATTCGGATCATATGATTTTATAGTAAAAGACTTCAACGTGTTTATAATATTAAGAATGACCAACTAACCCTCACAAAAATAGTACGAGTACTAATTAGTGACTAGAAGGTTTATGTATATGATAATAATAATAATAACAAGTTGAAGCGTTATTTCATGACATGAGTGTTATTGTGTTATATGTGCGCTTCAGCGCTTGGGCGTGGCTTGATCAAGAGAGAACTTCTTTGTCTTGATTTCGACTCGGGAGGCCAGCACATCTTATCTTTTATAACTGTGGGGTCTGCATGAGGAAGGGAATCTTATAACTGACACCCGTCTTTAGCGCATTCCGGATGCGTCCAAAACATTTTTAAAAAAAATCCGGTTCAGTTTTGGGCGCACCCAGGATGCGCCTAACTTAAATCGAATTTTTTAAACTTTTGATGGCAAAAAAAAAAATCTTGGACGCAGCCAAGAATGACCGGGTTCAAAAAAAAAATGGACGCACCCGGGACGCGTCGAAGACGGGTGTCAGTTATAAAAAAATGAGTGCGGAGTTAAACGGCCAAAAAAAAAAAAAGAAAAAAGAAAGAGAACTTGTTGCTTGCATGCTGCACCTTCTCAACCAAATGAAAATGTAGCCAATTTCCTCCCTCTCTGCGCTGGTCATTGCACAGACACTCGCTTATCAGGCTGCTGCAAATCGTCTTCGACGTGTTGAGGCGACACCGGATACGACTACTGTGGCTTCTCCGGCCTCATGGTCCCGACCTCAGATCGGCTGGTCCAAACTAAATGTGGACGGCGCTTGTCGAGGCAATACGGGCGATTCTGGCGGTGGAGGAATCATCAGAGACAGCAATGGGAGTTTTGTTAGAGCCTTCGCCTTTAAAAACGGGTATGGAGACGCCATTGAAGCTGAAATTCAGTCCATTATCCACGGTATTGAATTGGCTGCTGCGTTGGAGATCCCTCGTTTAGCAGTGGAGACTGATGCCCTGGATGCTTGCCAACTACTCCAACAGAGCTGAAATTCAGTCCATTTATTTTAATGTTCCCCCTAACATTATTTCAGATTTGTATTTGTTTGAGATTGAGGCATCCTCTCCAGTGCCCATATTGGCTAATAAAAAACTCCACCGGGTAGGCCCGTATTTCAGACCAAAATAAAAATCAATGTGTAGCCCGTGGAATCTACCGCGACATACGGATAGACCGACACAAGGCCTTAAATTTAGCGTTGTTTCGAGTCTGATTTCAGATAAGTGAGATATTATTGTGACTTTATATACATAATAAGATTAAGTTGTAAAATATTTTCAAACATAATCAATATTATAATCAATGGTGTTGACCATCAATATAGGGGGAAGTTATATATTTTTTCAAACATTATAAGACTTTATATGCCTAATAAGACTAAGTTGATATGTACTTGAGTTGTTGAGCATCCTTACGTTATGTGATTGGTTCCTTGCTCGACGTAAGGCTTTATTAATGTGAATTCAAAATGCATACAAAGTGTCGGTTCAATGAACTATGGTTGCATTCATCTCCTATTGAAATCAACATTCCCACTCATCAATATTTATGTTCGGTTGTTCAAGAGGCTTGTTCATGCATCTTTAATTAATTTCTATTTCAGTTTTGTTAGGCTATATATAAATTCAAGTTTTGTAAGCTTTGAGGATAGATTTGAATTAAGAAAATACAAGGATGATTGTTTCCTTCTTTTTCCCACTTCGATATTTTTATCACAAAATCAACGAAGCTCGGTGAACTCCCTTTTATCCGAGCATTCAAAGAATCAATAGGATTAGGAAGCTTATTATCTAGATATTATGTTGTAACAGAATCGAAACGAGAACAAAGTAAACGCAAGAAAGACACACAGATATACGTGGTTCACCAAAGATTGGCTACGTCCACAGGAGAGGGAGATCAGATTATACGGAGGCGGTATTACAGTTTTCGGTGCAATTAGGTTTACACATAAGCCGCTATATATAGCGCTAAATAACCCTAAGCCCAACAACAAAACTGATGGGCCCAAATAGCACGGGGGTCAGCAAGACCCCCGTGCTACCTGTCGCAGTGTGTGATTCAGATTCAAGGCATACTAACAAATCTCCACCTTGACTTGAATCCTCCAGGTAGACTCTCAGACGCACCATGACAATGCCAGATAACAGACATCTCCCTCTCCTCAGAATTGCCCCTCAGGGCAACTAATGGTCACTGATGTTGAGCAAATCCAAGCAGTGTTTGAACTTGCTCTCAGGAACTGGCTTGGTGAACATATCAGCAGGGTTATCAGCAGTCCCTATTTTCTTCACCTGGATTCTCTTCTCATTTCTCAGAAAATGGTACCTGACATCAATGTGCTTCGTCTTCTCATGATGAACCTGATCCTTGGTTAAGCATATTGCACTCAAGCTGTCACAATACACTGAAGCTTGATCCTGATGTAGGCCTAGATCATTGACCAGCCCCTTTAGCCATATTCCCTCCTTAGCAGCTTCTGTCAAAGCCATATACTCTGCCTCTGTAGTAGACAAAGTAACTGTAGGCTGTAGAGTTGCCTTCCAGCTTACCACAGAACCTCCTAGAGTGAACACATAACCAGTCATAGATCTCCTACTGTCCACATCCCCAGCATAATCAGAATCTGAATAGCCAGCAACCAAACACTGAGTGTCATTCCCATAACATAGACCAACATCAGAGGTACCTCTAAGATACCTGAAAATCCTCTTCACAGCTTGCCAATGTTCCTTCCCAGGGTTGACCATATATCGACTTACTACACTAACAGCGAATGCAAGATCTGGTCGAGTGCAGACCATAGCATACATCAAACTCCCAACTGCACTGGCATATGGGACTCGAGACATGTACTCCTGATCCTCATCAGTCTGAACAGTGTACATTTCCAACTTGCTGTTAGACGCCATTGGAGTATCTATAGACTTTGCTGAAGACATTCCAAACCTGCTTAATATCTTCTTGATGTACCCTTCCTGTGAGAGGAAGAGTTTTCTCTTCTCCCTTTCCCTATAGATTTCAACTCCCAGAATCTTGCGAGCAACACCTAGATCTTTCATATCAAACTCTGCACTGAGAGAAGCCTTCAACTTCTGAATATCAGACTTATTCTTAGCAGCAATCAGCATATCATCAACATACAGAACCAGATAGATGCGTGAACCACCCTGCAGGTCATTGTAGTACACACAACAATCATACGGACTTCTGTTGTAACCAAGCTGCTTCATATAAGTGTCAAACCTCTTATACCACTGCCTCGGAGACTGCTTTAGCCCATACAAGGACTTCTTCAACTTGCAAACATGATTCTCCTTTCCTGGAACCTGAAAACCATCTGGCTGACACATGTATATTTCCTCCTCCAACTCTCCATGTAGGAAAGCTGTTTTCACATCTAGCTGCTCGAGTTCCAGATCCTGATGTGCAACTATCGCTAGTAGCACTCTGATTGAGGTATGTCTGACTACTGGTGAGAAGATCTCGTTGTAGTCTACACCCTCTCTCTGACTGAAACCTCTTGCAACCACTCTTGCTTTGTACTTTATACCCTCTGCAGCAGACATTCCTTCTTTCTTCCTGAAAACCCACTTGCAAGTGACTACCTTTCTATCAGCAGGCAATCTGACTAGCTCCCAAGTCTGATTCTTATGAAGAGACTCCATCTCTTCTCCCATTGCAGCAAGCCACTGTGCTGACTCACTCCCAGATATTGCAGCTTTGTAGGTGGACGGTTCATTATCATCCACCTCCTCGGCCACCTGCAATGCATATCCTACCAGATCGGCTAACTTGTACCTCGCTGGAGGTCTGACTCCAACCCTTCTAGGTCGATCTTGAGCAACACTTCGATGCCCAACTTCATCAGAACCTGTTTCTGGCAGTGCACTCTCAGACTGATCTGTATCTTGCTCATCAGTGACTGGTTGTGGTAGTGGTGCCTCGATTTCCCCTGCATTAAATGGCACCTCCACCTCCTCGGCAACAACCTCTTTCTCTGCTATATCACTAGTATTGGACTTCAGCATAGAATTCTCATCAAAGACTACACTTCTGCTCAGTATAATCTTGTTGTCAGACCAGATCCTGTATCCTTTCACACCAGCACCATAGTCCATGAAAACTCCCTTCTTAGCTCTCGGCTCTAACTTACCCTCACTCACATGATAATAAGCAGTGCAGCCAAAAACTCTCAGATTTGAGTAGTCAGCAGCTCTTCCAGACCACACCTCATAAGGTGTCTTGCAATTAATGCCTGTGTGTGGACTCCGATTTATCAGATAGCAGGCTGTTGTTACTGCTTCAGCCCAGAACCTCCTAGCAAGACCGACATTAGAGAGCATGCATCTTGCTCTCTCTAGAAGTGTCTGATTCATCCGTTCTGCTACACCATTCTGTTGTGGTGTAAACCTGACTGTGTGATGCCGAGCAATACCCTCATCTCTGCAGAACTTATCAAACTCAGATGAACAGAATTCCAGACCATTATCTGTTCGCAGCCTTTTGACCTTCTTTCCTGTCTGATTTTCAACTAAGGTCTTCCATTCCTTGAATCTACTGAATGCCTCTCCTTTATGCCTCATCATAAGTAACCACGTCATCCTAGAGTAATCATCAATAATAGACAGAAAGTACCTGTAGCCACTCAAAGACTCAACACGGGCAGGACCCCAGTAATCAGAATGGATGTAATCCAACGTGCCCTTAGTTCGATGAACTGCCTTAGGAAACTTGCAGCGATGTAGTTTCCCAAACACACAATGCTCACAGAACTCTAGACTCTTGATCTTATGACCTCCCAGAAGGTCTTCTTTGGACAGAATCTGCATTCCACGTTCACTCATATGAGCAAGTCTCATATGCCACAGTCTGGTCAGATCAACATCATTAACCACTGATGCAACAGCTGCAGAACCTGTTACTGTAGAACCCTGTAAGATATACAAAGTTCCCTGCTTGACGCCTCTCAGAATCACCTCAGAACCCTTGCAGACAACCAGAATTCCATTTTCACCTTCATACCTGAAACCCTTACTATCCAGAAGGCTTAAAGATATCAGATTCTTGGTCATGTGTGGAACATGTCTGACTTCCTTGACTGTGCAGAAATTCCCGTTATGCGTTCTGAATCGGACTGAGCCGATCCCAACCACTTTGCAGACAGAGTCGTTTGCCATTGAAACACTACCTCCATCTATGCAGCTATATGTTGTGAACAACTCCTTCTTCGGACAGATATGATACGATGCTCCAGAATCAAGAACCCACTTATCAGAATGATGGGTGTATTCCTCAGCCATCAACACAATATCACTTTCGGAATCTGCATCATCTTCTGCTACTGCAGCAGAGCCAGGTTTCTGCTCTTGCCTTCTCTTAGGACAGTCATTCCTCCAATGACCCTTTTCCTTACAGTAGGCACAGACGTCTTTAGGTAATTTTGGGCGCTCCTGCTGCTTCTTCCAGTGACCCTTTTTCTTACCTTTCTTGCCCTCCTTGCTTCCACTGGCCATTAACCCGGAAGCCTGATTTTCTGTACCCGAACCAGATGCCTTATGACGCATCTCTCTGTTGTGAAGCGAAGACCTAACCTCCTCCAGCGACACAGTCTCTTTCCCAACGATAAAAGACTGCACAAAATTCTCAAACGACAAAGGCAGAGATACCAACAAGATCAAAGCAGCATCCTCATCATCAACCTTCTCATCAATATTACGCAAATCTAACAGAATTGTATTCAATTGATCAAGGTGATCTCTAAGAGGTGTACCTTCTTCCATACGCAGGCTGAAAAGACGTTGCTTCAACATCAACTTGCTGGTCAATGACTTCGTCATGTAGAGGCTCTCCAACTTCGACCACAACTTTGCAGCGGTTTCCTGATCTGCAATCTCTGTAATGACATCGTCAGCGAGGCACAACATAATCATCGAATGAGCCTTTTCCTCCATAGTTTTGAACTCCACGGAGGTTGCATCCATTCCATTCTTGTCTTTCGCTAACGGCGCCCACAGACTGTTTTGCTTCAGCAAAGCCTGCATCTTGATTCGCCACAGACTGAAACTGTTTCTCCCTGTAAACTTGTCGATCTTCGTCATGGATACCGACATCGTTCTCGGCGGAAATTCGAACCTGCTCTGATACCAGTTTGTTGTAACAGAATCGAAACGAGAACAAAGTAAACGCAAGAAAGACACACAGATATACGTGGTTCACCAAAGATTGGCTACGTCCACAGGAGAGGGAGATCAGATTATACGGAGGCGGTATTACAGTTTTCGGTGCAATTAGGTTTACACATAAGCCGCTATATATAGCGCTAAATAACCCTAAGCCCAACAACAAAACTGATGGGCCCAAATAAGCTCATACAACAGATATTGTATACCGTTTGGCCCGATTCAGATTCAGATTATTTGTATCTCTCATTCCAAACCTATCTTCCACTACATCATTTATTTCTTACGCGACGTAATAAGGGTCTCTGCTAAATAGGAAACAGGATGGACGGTGAATAGCAAGGTGAACAGCAAGATCCTATAAATTAACAAAGGACAAAATCACATGAAATTAACCCTTTACCAAGCCTAGATGTTCCATGAGTAACCACACTACAGTGATGAGCTCACCACCTTGAGCCAACTGAGCTGCGTGTGCACTGGGGCTACATCGAGCCGCTCCATAGCTCAAAATCTCCACCCACACTTTGGCAATCAACTCCCACATATCAACCGCTTGGTTCTCCTGCAGCTCCTTGAGCTTGATGGCCAATCGACACGCATCGTACCACACCGAATTCTCGACGTCCGGAGTCTGCCACTTTTGTACACGCCTTAGCACTAACTCGCATGACATATTAATTGTTAGTGTCTCATCTCCGTTGTGGATGGATGCGTTGTTGAAGGACCTCTTTGCCTCTTTCTGTGTTTCCTCAAATCTCATGCCCCCCATGGCCGCGACTTCCAGCATCATCTCCGGGATACCCAAGAGCAAAAACATCATGTAATTAGACAAAACTTTGCTGAATTGACGACTCTCCAGCTCCAACTCTCGCATTCTAATATCTATGCTTTGGGTACGGTAGCAAAGATCAGTTGCAATGTGCCATATCAGGAGGCTTTCAACGAATGTCCTCGATGAAACATACATCCTACAAAGACTCGACAACTCTTGGTGTCGTGGTACAATCATGTTTTCCAGAATCCACTCCCCTCTGGTCAACTGGCATATGTTATCTACCAACTTTCTTTTTCTTAGCTCTTGGAATATGAACCCTCTTAGGCCATTGCTAAACCGATTCTTACTAGACACCTGCCGATATTTGATGAACAGTCCAAGGAACGTCTTGCCTTCCTTTAAATCATTCTTGAAACTCACTGTAATGAAATTGAGCTGGGAAATGGACTCAGACCAACGCCGAAGCAATGCTCTCGATACGAAGATCGCCATAGGAGCTTCCTTGGGGTTTGAGTAACTATCCCACTTTTGTTTTCTCAAGGAAGGCCAATCCAAACGAACCATGGTGACAATAGATATGAAATCTCGAGAGACGGCACCGAGAAGGAGAGCATAAGTAGCATACACATCAAACTTCTTGAACCCACCCTTATCAAGGCGAAACCAGAGCACAAGGGTCGTGGCTTCGCAAATTATACAAAGATGACGAAGAAATCGTCCAAGAACTTGTCGAATCAAGGGTCCCTTGGTGTAGAACAGATCATAGGAAAAGTTGAGCTCAATCTCCACAACGCTGAAGGCTTCCTTTGAGCTCCTACTTTGAAAGTAATCTCGGCTGGTCGTCCTATCCTCAGAGCTGACTTGTAGATCCACGTAGAGCACCTTGAATAACCGGAAGAGACGAGAAGCATCTCTTACCATCTCAGCGTCGCTCAATTCATACGAAGTACAATCCAAATCTAGTGGTTTTTTAGCAGATTTCACTTTTTCGTAGAGCATAGACTTCCTTAGTGCAGAAAAGCGTGCTTGGAACAAAGATACGAGCCTTTCAACATACTTTGTAAAACCAGCTACAAACAATAATAGGACTGGCACTCGCAACTTACTTTCCAGGACAGACCTGCACATCAAAAAATCAATGTTTAAAGCTTCTTGATTTTTAAACACAATGTACTGGCAGTGATGAAATCAATACAAGTAGTATTTGCAGTTCTTTAATTTAATTATTACATATGTATGATAATATACTAGGAGTCTTATAAGTTTAGCTGAATTAAGTGCTTAGGAAGAACTAATCAAGTCTGTAAATAAGTACAACTGCCACGCATGCTTCGTTTGTTTTGAACTCACTTCGTGTTGGTTAAGTGTCTCAACCGCAAGCTGGAAGTATTCAACCAATGTTTGTAAACGCGTTATCTAAAGCTTCTAGCAAACACGACGGCAGCCCCAAACACATGCTTTAGGGACATCATCCGTACGAAGTTAGTGCAACGACAACCCAGTGACGTCACCCGCGTGAAGTAGCGTGACGGCTGCCCAAGAGTACAGCCTCGGGGGTCATCGCCCGCTTGATGTAGCATGGTGCGGTTTTGGGAACATCGTTCGTTGTAACTAGGGATCAGCAACGCGATGGTAGCCCTAAGTTGGGCTTGGGGGTTCCACATCCGTTGTGAGCCTCTGAGCAAGACGAAAAACATGGTGGCAATTCTAAACGAAAGCTTAGAAGTGTCACACTGGTCTTCAAAACAACGCGATGACAAGCCCCAAACATAGGCTAGGGATACTGGCCATTTAGAGAGTGCGATAGACCAGTGAATGAAAAGGTGACGCCTAGGCGCGCCTCAGCCAGGCCAACGCCCAGGTATCCCTAGGCGAGCTCCTCAAGGCTGGGTGAGCCCTAGGCGAGCCTAGGCAGTATGGTTGGGCGAGCCGCCTGTCCTTTTTTTTATGTCTTTTAAATTAAAATACCTATAATAAATGATTATGTAGTTACCAATAATGATATCTAATTAGGGTGATTATGATTGCTACATCTTCCTAAATTGGATAATTAAAGATTTTATTTATGTTTTGTATCTTTCAATGATCTTGTGTTATATTTTGTATTTTTTCAATTATTATTTTGATTCTTTCCTTCTGTAAACGTATAATATCGTATAATATCTTCCTCCTCCCCCTCTACAGACTGCACCACACCCTCGTCTCATCACTTCCTCCTCTGCAATCTAGATACTAACTTATTAAGTATTGACACTTTTATCTTCTGGGCGGCCCTAGACGCGACTAGGTGGTCACCGCCTAGGGTCTCCCAACACCTTTTTATTCACTGCGGTAGACAACCCAATCCTGTCACCCATTAAGCTTGATCGTAGATGAATTGAATGGAGTGAGTTTTGGAATTATACCTTCAGAACCGTGATAACTCTAATCTTGATTCGCCTTGTTCAATTCTGTACCCAACTAACTTCTTTATGATGGAGCACCTTCTTCCTTCAGGCTTCATTTTCGTTAAATAGTCGCTTCCATCCCCAATTGAGTGTCCGCTCTGTTAATTATCACGCTCCACCGCACGAAGCCTAACAACTTTAATGTAATTTTCAAACCCCTATTATAGCAGTCTAAATTAGTTTATTACATCTACTCAGGCTTCTCGGTATATAAGTTGAAATTGGAGTTCTAGTTCAGCTAGAGAAGGAAATGTTGTTTATATAAATATTTGAATGTTTGGTACTTTCACCTAATTAATAATTTTGGTTAGGATATAATAAAAAATTTATATTTTTTTATATGGTAATCTACCTAACCGGAGAATCCATGTATCACTCTATCTATTTTTTTTAACAAGCAAACAAAACTCTACCTATTTTTTTGAAAAAATAATCAATCAAACCCACCTTTTTATTTTCATAAATATTTTCCTTAATCATTAAAAATACAATTTTCCTCAACCAACCAACTCCACTTACGAAATGTTTAATCGAGCATTTTTTTCAATTTCATCTTTGATGTTAGCTTGATACACAGAATAGAGCATCAAACCCACTAATAAATCATTGTGTCAAGATGAAACCGAATCCAAATCTAAACTTGAGACTAGATAAATAGATCCGACCGAAAACTAATTTTTTTTGTGGTTTCCCACTCTGATTTAGCTGTTAGGTACTTTTCTATTACCCTTACGTCTAAAATTCGAGTTACGTGAATGACTCTCTCAACAAACATTTTTAACTTCCACCTATTCGAAAAATCGTGTTGGGTAGTTGGGATACCTTATCACCCGACCACGGTGATTATTGATAGACCCGACCGAAAACTTTAATCAACCTAATCCATAGAACTACTGTATGAGCCAAAAACGCAATTAAAACGAACGATATTTCAATGTGAAGTCACCTGTAGAAGACGTTGCCAATGGCAAAGCTCATGGTAGCAAGCTGGATGGCAAATCGAGCCCAAAGCTCATTGTCGATGGAAGAGAGAGCTGAGATGGAATCGGCGCCACCAACATGGAGCAACAGAAACGGAGCCCAGAACATGAGTATATCCGACCCGGATCCGGGAGAAGAACTGGGCTTCTGTTTGGCGGCCAGGATCAGCCCAACAGCGTAGTTGGAGGCCCAGTCGGATCCGATGTAGGCCACCCAAACAAGGCCCAGTAGCATCGAGCTCGACGTCCGCTTCCTCAAGGGCGCAACAAATAGCAGCAGAGTCTGCAGGAAGAGGGTGATGAGAACGAAGCCCCGAAGATCCCATTTCCGTATTATCGATGCGTAGCTTGATAGTACGCTAGTCATGGTATGTGATTGATTGATTGATCTACTGCTCTAACTCGATCTTGTGTAACGTTTGAGATTTGAAGGTGTTGTAGAAGATGGAACAACAACCCATCTTTATATAACCAACTAGACTTTTACGTTTACGACGCGAGTTTTATGGCCTATAAAACTCCATTATAAGGCGTTACGGAATCGAAGAATAGAAGATGATATATTGATATGTTTCATAAGCATCCATTATAGACCTGTGTTGGTGGGTTAAAATCATCATTTGAGCGACATATTAGTAGAAAAGAAATGAGAAACGAAAAAATTCAAAAAAAAAAGATAAATAAAAAAACGAGCATTATAGACGTGTGTTAGTGGGTCAAGTCTTCATTTAAACGACATATTCGTAAACGTAGAAAAGAAATAGAAAAATAAAAAATAAAGAAAATAATAAATTAAAAACTAAGCATTGAGTGTGATTATCAAGATTAAGATACTTAATGTCGCTTAGAATTAATAATTGCAGCACGAAGACTAAGATAATTGATGGCGGTAATTTGGCTAGTTGAAGTCAACGTCTATTGTTAATTACGGTAGACATTGGGATGGGAACTTTCAGTTATTAAACAAAAAAAATCCGTAAGATGGGTTTGGAATTTTTTCCTCAAACGGACAATATGGAATGGATATTTTTCAGTTCCTATACAGCTAAGAAATTACTCTTATCCCTTAATAAATATTTATCCCTTCACAATTTATTAATCAAAACTTTAGACAAATATACCCTTTATTTGAGTAAGTAATGACATAGAGAATAATGGAAAGAGTATTGAGAGAATAAAGGAAAGAGTAGTGAAAAAATATGGTAAATTTGGAAAAAAAAAGGCGTAAAATTATGTTAAAAGACAAGTAATTTTTAACAAATAATTTGGACTCCAAAAACAAGTAATTATTAACAGAGAGTATAAATTAAACATTTCAGCCAGCTCATGGTCAGAGTCTTGTAACCATGACATATTTCTTA
Organism: Oxyria digyna; assembly: GCA_029168935.1. Lineage (NCBI taxonomy): Eukaryota > Viridiplantae > Streptophyta > Magnoliopsida > Caryophyllales > Polygonaceae > Oxyria > Oxyria digyna. The sequence goes on from JAPVLV010000001.1 coordinate 76,068,059, forward strand.
AAGACTTTGTTTAAAGAAATTTTTACGTCAACCCACCATTTATTTAGACTGTTTTGCACGGAACCACTTCTTATATCATTTTTTACAAGAAACCACTCTTATATCTAAGTTTGTTATAACAATTTACCACCCTTTTTCATTTTCGGTCCAAACATCGTTAAAATTATAAAATTACTAATATACCTTCACTTTAAAAAAAAAAATCAAAGGCAAACTTGTCCTTTTTCAACCAATGGCTTTCGAATCATCCACCGAATTCCCTAACACTGGCGTGATGTGCTGTATACAATTTCCGATCAAAAGGGTTTCTCGTGATGATCAATTTATTGCCACCCAGATTGTTGTTGTCTTGTTGATTCAAATTCCAAGCTTCTCAACATTGTTAAGGGTTTCATGGCGATAAAGGAAATTTTGAGATACGGAAATCAACAACTTTGTACAAGGATGTTAAAAGTGGAAGGCTTTTGAATTCTCTCCCAATTGATGTCAAAGGAGTTTTTGTTCGTAAGTACTTTGTTGGGCAAAATGGTTACCCTTTGCTTCCATGGCTAATGGTGTCGTTTTCAGACCCAAATTCCGGTTCCTCCAAGAAGGATTTCGACTCGGCGAAAGAGGCTAGCAAGCTTGAAGAGTTGGGGTGTTATGAGAAAACCAATTGAAGAAGAGCTGAGAAATGCAGTTGCTTACTTAGGCTCGCGCACCCCGGTATTTGCCCTCAACCAGGTTGTGGACAAAAGTATCAAAAAATATCCGATTTTTGTCCTTCACGTCATAGCGGACATGAAATTATCCGAAAATTCTACATCCGGTTTAGTATGTACTCTACCTAATAGAGGACAGAAAAACTAAAATTTTCAGAAAATCCTATCACTATAAAACTCGGGTTTGGTTATGTTAAATCAATAGATTATAATTAAGAAATAGATTATACTCCCTCCGTTCTTTTTTAATTGTCATTCTAGACTCTTTTCCTTATTCCTATTTAATTGTCGTTTTAGCTATTTTGGCAAGATTTTGTCAGATTTGCCCCTATGTTTATTACTAGATTTAGAATCTTAATTAATTATCATTTTAGACATTACTAATCTAGAAAATTAAACAAGGGTAGTTTGGATAAAAATTTAGATTCTTAATTTGTCTTAAAAATTTTAAAATGACAATTATAAAAGAACGGATGGAGTAATTAAAAAATAGATTATAATTAAGTACAGACGCACTATAAAAAATAAGAGGTGCTATAGCGCCAAAAAAAAACGACCTCAAATGTGACGCATTGCTATCCTTACAAATCCAAAACCGTTAATCTTCACATAAATAACATCCCTCAAACCCAACAAACCAAACCCATCATCAAATCAAGCTCTGTGGCCATGGCTGCTCTCCTCTCATCATCTTCCCTCTCAATCCTCCACCCTTCTTCATCCTCCACTCCCCTCTCCCCTCTCCATGCCCACTCCCTCTCTTCCTCACCCCTCCGATCCTCCTCTCTCCACTTAATCTCCTCCCCACCCAAATCCCTAACCACACTCACCAAATCCTCAAAAATCCGAGCAATGGCGGCTTCGGAGAAGAAGAGGGTCCTAATCGTCAGCACGAACGGAGGCGGACACGCCGTTATCGGATTCTACTTCGCCAAGGAGCTTCTCAGTAACGGACATCAGGTTACTGTTTTCACAGTCGGAGATGAGGGTTCGGATAAGATGAAAAAGCCCCCTTTTAGCAGATTCGAGGTTTGTGTTTCTTAACCCTAACCCTTGATTTGTGAATTAGGTTAATGAATTGGGGTTTGATTGAGCAGGAGATTGTGGGTGCGGGTGGGAAGACTGTGTGGGGAGATACGGCTGATGTGGGGAAAGCTGTTGCAGGGGAAGGATACGACGTCGTTTTGGATAACAATGGCAAGGATCTTGATGTTGTCAGGTTAATTGTTAATCAGCTGCCCTGTTTAAAATTGTGAAAAATTCATATCAAATGAACTCAGATTTGGAGAAGATATAGATTAGGGATGTCTGCTCTAAATAATAGTGTGCATTATTTTACCATATAATCATGACACCTTTTTATATTATTAATGGAGGATTGAAGGGGGACGTGTTGCTCAAATTTACCGGTGACGACTGGAATCGTTACTCGTTTGATCGTCATATTGAGTAGAGAGATGATGTATATTCATGTTAATACTAGGAGGAAAAGGAGGTTGGATATATTACGAATTGACCCAATCTACATAAGCTAATGGATGGATCCGAAGTAAATATATAAAAAGGTGATTAAATGGGGGTTGATTAAGTGGAATTTATTACCATAAACATCCAAATTTATAATATATATTAGGATAGGATTAGGATAAAATTGGCATGCATATATAGAATTAAATACACAAGTGTGCATAAGGTTGTGTGAATGAGAATATGGAAGAATTGTATGTTGATGCGAATGTGAAGAGATGTGTAAGTTCGAAGGATAGTAATATTACTACATTGATCTCTATCCTTCAGATTTTTCTTATAATTAACACAACCTCATTATCCAAAACAGGCCAGTAGTAGATTGGGCCAAGAGCAGCGGCGCCACGCAATTTTTGTACATAAGCAGTGCCGGAATCTACAAGCCAACCGACGAGCCTCCACACGTCGAAGGGGTATAATTGTCTTTTATTCATTAATCTTTACTTAGATCCTTTAATCTCCTTTTCTGAACAAGTTAGTCTCTTGTATGCAGGATTTGGTGAAAGCTGATGCAAGCCACGTAAGTGTCGAGAATTACATTTCCGAGACCTTCAGTAGTTGGGCGATTTTCCGTCCCCAATACATGATCGGTTCAGGCAACAACAAGGATTGTGAAGAGTGGTTCTTTGATCGTAAGCCTTCTTACTCGTTTCATCTCCTCGTCTAATTTGTTTATTTTCTTACACGAACGAGTCTTAAATCCTAGGTATCGTACGAGGAAGGCCGATTCTGATCCCAGGATCAGGAATGCAGCTGACTAACATATCACACGTGAAGGACTTATCGTCTATGCTGACATCAGCAGTCGAAAACGCGGATGCAGCTAGCGGGAATATATTCAACTGCGTGAGTGATCGAGCTGTCACTCTTAATGGAATGGCTAAGCTTTGTGCTGAGGCTACAGGACTACCTTTGAAGATTGTGCATTATGATCCGAAGGCTGTAGGAGTTGACGCCAAGAAAGCGTTTCCTTTTAGAAACATGGTAATTTTCTTAGTTTAGAATTGGTGATTGATTTTTTATTGCAGAGGATTTGATTATTGGTTTGTGCAGCATTTTTATGCGGAGCCAAGGGCGGCCAAGGAGAAATTGGGGTGGCAAAGCAAGACAAATCTGCCTGAGGATTTGAAGGAGAGGTATGAAGAGTATGTGAAGATTGGTAGAGATAAGAAAGAGATTAAGTTTGAGTTGGATGACAAGATTCTTGAGGCGCTCAAGGTGCCAGCAACCGTCTGATCTAACGAGTCTTTTGAACATGTCGAAAGCCTGTTTTTTGGTTCGTTTATGTATGTATATGCATTTGTAACTGGATATGCAATATGAAAGATGATATATTGGCAGTCACCCTTGATCAGGAAATGGATGTTCTTGGAAGATTTTCGCCAGTTATTTATCTATGTATATGTTTACTGAAGTAAAGGATGGCCAGTTCTCTCAAGATCGAGAAATAGAGTTTGGGAAAGAAGAGCAAGAAGGGAGAAGAAGAGAGATAGACTGAGAGAAGAGAGAATTTCGTTATTCTTTTCATAACCAATCTGCTACAAAATAAGGGGTATTTTATAACGGGATAGTGTCGGATGAGAATAATTTTTAAAATACGAACATGATAATGATGCACATTAGTAGTAAACTGGTGCACATTTAGTACTAATTTGGTGCACATTTAGTACTAATTTGGTGCACATTCATTGACAAACTTAAAAACATCCAAAATTTAAAAAACATTTATTTTTTAATGAACATCTAATATATACAATATTAAAGCTGAAGCCATGTCTTCACAAAAATTTGCTGACCCACTCTCTCACTCTAACATGTGGATTTACCACATGTAAGTATATTTTCAAAGTCTTTATTTAGCACACCCTAAAATTTTATTTAACACACCCATACATTCGTCACGAAGGTATATGGCCAGACATTCGTCACATATGTATTCCACCAGAGATTCGTCACGAAGAAACTGAGGACTTCCGTCACGAAGGTTTCAAGGAGATCCGTCACGAAGGTTTATAAGACATACGTGACGAATATTTTTTTTTAAAAATAAAAAAATTCAGAATCTTGTATAGAATTTCAATACGAGTCCGTGCATATAAAATACGTCCAAAACGGACATCGTTTGCCCTTCCAAAAGCCTCCAAAACAAAATAGTCGCATGCGTTAAGTTCGTAAAAGCAAAAACTTATATAAATTTAGTATTTGTATAAGGGAAAGTGTCCGGTGAGAATAACTTTTAAAATATGAACGTGAGAATGATGCACATTAGTAGTAAATTGGTGCACATTCATTGACAAACTTAAAAACATCTAAAATTTGGAAAAAAAAATTTAAAGAACATTTATGGAGAAATTGAAGAACATTAGGTAAAAATTGTATATGTGCATCACTTTTCAAAGGATGTGCATCAAAAAATTTAATGCACATTTAAGCATATTTTGATGCACATTTAAGTATATTTTGGTGCACATTAGTCATTCTCACGTTCTCATTTTAAAAATCATTCTCACCGGAACCGAACCCTTTGTATAATATAATTATTAATTATAGTTAAAAATCATGCAATTAAATTTATATATTATTATTTAATATCACTAGTTTATTACTTATAAAGTATAATTATGCACTAGTGTATAGACCCGTGCCATGCACGGGTAATCGAGACTACTTATTATTTTATAATTACTTTAGTAAACTATTAAAATAAGAATTGATATTTTCATGATAACTTATTAAACTATTAATAACTTTATATTGATTAATAATTTTATAAAATAACCTAAAGAAAACAAATTATATATCAAATGATATAAAATCTCTTTTTTAAAAGAAATTCATGAATCAAATCGAGAAAACAAAGCTCATAGTTATATAAATTAAATACTAATAAATAATAAATTCTAATGCAACTTCAAAAAACTTATATCCAAAGAAATATTGGTTTAGAAGTTAGTTAGAACAAATTTTATCAGTGATTCCTCATATAGTTTTTGTTGAAATGTTCTCATACGTTAAGTTTATTATTTGTCGGAAAACTCGGTTAATAAAACACAACATAAAATATAAAAAAATCATCTTAGAGACTTAAAAATCGATAATAAATCAAGAAGCCAAGTTGTATTTGTTAAACATTTAGAAAATGTTAAAAATTTATTGGTTTAATAACAAAATGAGTACTTGACACATAGAATTGATGAAGCTATTAAATACATTTCTTTAATATTTTTTAAGCACCCTTTGCTTTAAATATACATGTAGAGATATTAGATAGATATATAAAATAGATTAAGATTATTTTTTAAATTGATATATCTATTTACTAAACAATAACTTAAGTAAAGAATAATTATTAAATCAATTTATAATCATTCAGTTTACGATTTGTCAGAAGGCTAAAATTGGTGAGGACTTTAAAAAAAGTGAAAATATGTGTATATTATAAGATATGACACATTAATGTAACAAATGTTTAAGTAGTATTTTATTTTAGAAGTATAGTTTGTAGTCAAATTTGTTAGAAGTGATGTTTATATATATATTTACCTACAAAAGTGATTAGAAAATAATATTTTATTTTAAATCAAATAAAAATATAAAAACAATTAAAAGAGAACCAATAACAAATTGCCACATGGATGTGGTGGGCCCAAAATCAAGGAGAAGCCTTGAAAAGTCTCAGCTTTAATAGATTATATAGATTATGTTTAAATATTACGAACTTAACGAAAACGACTGTTTTGTTTTTAGGGCTTTTGGAAGGGCAAACGATGTCCGTTTTGGACGTATTTTATATGCACGGACTCGTATTGAAATTATCTACAAGATTCTGAATTTTTTTATTTTAAAAAAAAAATATTCGTCACGTATGTCTTGTAAACCTTCGTGACGGATCTCCTTGGAACCTTCGTGACGGAAGTCCTCAGTTTCTTCGTGACGAATCTCTAGTGGAATACATACGTGACGAATGTCTGGCCATATACCTTCGTGACGAATGTATGGGTGTGTCAAATAAACTTTTAGGGTGTGCCAAATAGTAAGCCCCTATATTTTTATGCACATTTAATTATATTTTGATGCACATTAGTCATTCTCACGTTCTCATTTTTAAAATTATTCTCACTGGAACCGCACCCTTTTATAATACTTCCCAATTTGGTTTGACACTAACATTAATTCTCTTACACTAATACAATCACTGCGTATGTGACACATATCGAGCGAGTTGAAGCAGTAGTTGATGTTGAACAAGTAGTTAAATCTGGAGTTTAATGAATTTTTTCAGCATGAGGAGTTGAACGATTAGTTGAAGATGAAAATTTTGTTTTAAAAGTTACTTCAATGTTTGGTACTTTCAACTGAGTTTGTAATAATATATTAAAACTAAAATTTGAACGGTAGCACGGGGGTTTGACAATGTAAGAAAGTATATAGCATATTTAGTTTTTTATATGCAAACATGCTCGTTTATATCAGATTATATCATCATTAGCAAAAAAATACGAATTAGAGTATAAAGAGTTAACGAGTTGAAACGTAGATCCTAAAAACATCTAAAAAAGTAAATTATCAAACACACACCAACTCTTTCATCCTTGTATTTTCCTCGTATACCATGCAGGTTGCTGACCTCATCTCTTTTTGCCACTTTGGTATCAGACGTGCTCTCACATGTTGGCTCGAGTCCATCAAGCCACATTGAAAGGCGCCTGGTCCATTTTGAGGTTCACACACAAATTCAAGACCCCATAGTCTTTTATTGTTCACGCTAGGGACCCCTGTGTATAAACCAAGTGTGCACCATTAGTCGATCAAGACCACTTTTTCCAGGCGTTTTCATGCTCAATGGGTTCACTATTATCCAAGACACAGGATCACACCAAAAATGCACATACAAAGTTTCCCAAAGAAACCCAACAAAGGCTCCAATTTTGACGCTCAGGCGCGCCATATCCAAGTTCCATGCTCAATGGGTTCCCCATGGCTTGAGCGCCCAACTAAGCTCCGAATGGTCCGAGGGAAACACATCTCCCTTTCTTCGCCCTCGATCCCTTGATTTACTCCCTTGGATGGCGCCGGTTTATCTTATCCTCCAACTTGGCGCCACACAAGCAGCATTGAAGGCTCCTAACCAATCTTAATACAGATTGCATCCAATCCCTTGAATTTCTCTATTTTATTTCATTCACATTTAGCATTTACTTCTTGATTTCCTATTGATTGAAGTTTGTGTCTTTTCTTGCATGATAAGACCATCCTCTTTAGCCTATAAAAGTCACTCTTGACTTCATTTGTAAGCACGCTGAATTTAAAGAAGCAAAACTTTAGTTGAGATTACTCCTTTCTTTTCTATTCGGCGTCAAAAACCACTTCTTCTTCTGTGTGATAAAGATCTACAAAGAAACAAACCTTCTCAAGTCTTTGAATCAAATTCAAAACCTTGCTTATCCAACGTCTCTCGCTCACACATTCATCCACCAAATTCATCCAACACGTAGTCTCATCCGAGGCATCACTTCATCGACAACAAGACAACTTAGCCCTCTTGATTCTAGATCTGAGCACACCTTGACGTCCAAAGGAGGCCGAACAAACAATATATAGATCTAGCTACATCAAAATTAGCATAGATCGAGAGCACAAACATAAGAAAAGGAAATATGAGAAGACAATGTTGATTTGAGGAGGTTTTTATAGACGATCTGAGACGTTGGGATTAATTCAATAAGGTAAGGTGGGTTGACATTAAATCCAAAAAGTTACTAAGCGAAGATGTTAATTTAGAGTAATAAACAAATTGAAATTGGTGTAGGGCGATTTAAAAATCTAAAAAGATAAAAGTGGAGGTGAGAAGTTTATTGTTGAAAAACAATCTCAACACTAAGTTTCCATTGAATATATGGTTGTTCATCCGGTTAAAACCGAACCGATTTGACCCAAAACGAATCAATAATTGAACTCGATTTTTTTCGTTACAAAAAAAAGCGAACTAATGCAAGTAACTGAAATAACCAAATAATTTAAGGACTATTAGCATAGCCGAACTTGGTCATTTTGGGGGTATTGTAGTTTGATTATGCTGCTTATCTAGTTCGATTCAGTTTCGGTTGCTTTTAACCGAATTTGTTTTTTCTTTTTTGAAATGTCCCCTTTTATAAGCTTATTAATACTAATAAAATAGATATGCAATACCAAACATAATGATTGTTAAATATTAATACACGACTAACGATTTGTCGAACCAAAGATTTAAAGTTCAGAACAAATAACACAATATTCGTGCATAGTTTCATGATTCCTAATTCCTACACCGAATACCGATCATCACAAAATGGTGCTTAACTCCCAATCTCTAAAACACAAAGTAGCACAAACACTATACTTAGTTAACTAATTACAAGAATTAACAATATATGTGCTTGTGGTAGACCATGCTTCAGAAATTCGATGGTGTATAATTTCTCATGAAAGATACAAAACAATGTTGCATGCTGAGTAATCATTGCAGTGATATCTAGTCTATCATTTGCAATCTGAGTGTTCAACTTTGCTAGCCTTTCTGTGATCTTTGGCCATTTAGGATTAGCAGTGAAGGTGATGAACAATGAAGGATTACCAAATGCACGGCATAAAGCCATTGCATCTTGGTAATTTTGGATCATATATTGATACGTTGCACTTTGTATAGCGTAACTAGGGGTTATTACATTAGTTTAGGAGTATTATCATAGGTGTTTGGAGTTATTGTTATGTTTTGAGATATTTATGAAGAAGTGAAGAAATGAAGGTTAGAAGTGAAGACTATTGAAGATTGAAGATTGAAGAAACATTCGAAGTGGAGTCTGAGACATTACCGTGATCGCCATATTCATCCCGGCGATCGCCATTCTACAGCAGAACTCGGAATTGACTCAAGTGAAGATGGCGATCGCCAGGACCAGACGGCGATCGCCATGGAGCAACAGAGGCTACGACAGAAGAAGTCATGAAGATGGCGATCGCCATAATCTGGTGGTGATCGCCATATTGCGCTGAATATTTGTTTCCGGATTTGTTTTATTTATTTCTTTTCCCTTTATTTTATTAATTTCGTTTAGGATTCTAGGGTTAAACTATTTTATACCCTAGCAGCCTTGGGGGGTTCATCATCATCTTTTCCATCGACAGTTTTAGTTTTGCAATCATGAGCAGGAACTAAACTCCATTGTTTTACTTAGCAGTTGAAACCTTCAGTTATTAAGTTGTGAGATTTCTAAACTCTTGTTCTTTTCCTTTGGGTTTTGTATTAACTCTCTTGTTCTTTATCTATATGATTTCTATGGGTTTTGCTAGATTGATCACCTAGTTTGATTAGTAGTCTTCTATTGCTAGACTAGGAATAGACGGTGAAATTCCTTGTCATTGTAGCATCCATATCTGCATGATCTGGTAGTTGATTGTTTATATGAAAGAGAATTGATTGCATGTTAATACTTGACGGTTGTAAGTTATTGCATGCATCCTTGTGATTCATGTGCCATTTGCTGCTGTTTCATCTAATCTTGAGAGGTTTCCCTGATTGTTGAATAAGTAAGTATTATCAGGACCGGTTGGCCTGGTGATATACTAAAGATTGGAATACGAACATTCCCTAGGATTGATAAGAACTTGAGATAATCTATGATCAACTTGATTGACTATTGTGTGGAAACTTGCTAGGTGAAACCCCTTCGCATATTATTCTCACCCAACGTTTCTCTGCTTGATACTTGTTACTTTTGTGTCTTATATAATAAAAAAAACCCTGGTTACTTGTTACTTGTTCGTTAGTTGATATTTCGCTTGACTGCATAGTTATTGGTGTTTTGATTCCCTTGGGTTCGACCTCTACTTACTTGCTATACTTTAGTTAGTGTTTAGGGTTTACTTTGATTTATCAACCAAGACACTTGCTCTATCATATATCTGGGACTACCAATGAATGTGACAAGTAATACTATTCTCCTTCCAATTGATTTAGCTTAGGCATCACCTTTTGATACAACATCACATATATTGTTGTACAATTTGGCTCTTAGCTTGTGTTATTCTCAAAAAATGAACTATAATCTTTCTTCTTCAATTGTTGTGTAAGAATTCACTATATATTGGTGATATAAACGGCCTCCACAGATTAGAGTTGTTGCCTAATCAGACTGTTGTTGAAGTCTTTATGAATAGTACTCTTTCATTGATTGTCATGCACTCTTTGTTTGTCTCCCGTTTTCCATTGTTCTATAATATTGATGCGGGGATAAGCCGCTGTTATCCGATCTAGACACCAAACCTTGAACAGAGAAGAAAGGCGGAATTAGGATGAGATGAAAGAAGGATAAGTCGAATGATAGGCCAATTGGAACCAAATCAAACAACGATAAAACCCCTGAACTTAAGAACAAGAACCTTACCGAATGATGAAGAAACCCCAACGGATGATTACAACCAAACACAATGACTATGGTGGGTCAAGGCACCTGGAGGATACTCTATGGAGTCTCGATAGCACTAACCTTATGGAGGAGATTGACACACACAAGTACAACTAGGGCGAGTTCAACAACAATGCACACGGGACACTCTTCTCACAAAAGCTCTCTTTTGGGAGGAAAAAACGATAAACGCTGTATTCAATATCAAAGTCTGGGTGAGGGGTTAAACAATAACTAGGGCAAACCTTATATAGGGTTCATAAGGATGCAAATTAAAAGAAATAAAACAATAAAAGTATTTTCCTAAAAATAGCTAAAAACCAATTAAAAGAAATAATCCCGGAAACAAAACAAGAATTCTCGGCAAAATCAACAGGTCGCGGCGGAAACGTCCGCGGTCGCGGAAACGTCCGCGGTCGCGGAAACGTCCGCGGTCGCGGAAACGTCCGCGGTCGCGGAAACGTCCGCGGTCGCGGAAACGTCCGCGGTCGCGGAAACGTCCGCGGTCGCGGAAACGTCCGCGGTCGCGGAAACGTCCGCGGTCGCGGAAACGTCCGCGGTCGCGGAAACGTCCGCGGTCGCGGAAACGTCCGCGGTCGCGGAAACGTCCGCGGTCGCGGAAACGTCCGCGGTCGCGGAAACGTCCGCGGTCGCGGAAACGTCCGCGGTCGCGGAAACGTCCGCGGTCGCGGAAACGTCCGCGGTCGCGGAAACGTCCGCGGTCGCGGAAACGTCCGCGGTCGCGGAAACGTCCGCGGTCGCGGAAACGTCCGCGGTCGCGGAAACGTCCGCGGTCGCGGAAACGTCCGCGGTCGCGGAAACGTCCGCGGTCGCGGAAACGTCCGCGGTCGCGGAAACGTCCGCGGTCGCGGAAACGTCCGCGGTCGCGGAAACGTCCGCGGTCGCGGAAACGTCCGCGGTCGCGGAAACGTCCGCGGTCGCGGAAACGTCCGCGGTCGCGGAAACGTACGCGGTCGCGGAAACGTACGCGGTCGCGGGTGGCATGGCCGTGGTCGCGGATTTGCCACTGTCTCTGCCGCCTTCGTCGTTTGGCTCCGAGTGCTCTCGAACCTCAATTATCATAACCGTCTTCAATGGTGGTTCCTCTTCAACACTTAGCTCTTTAGACATGAAGAAAACTACTAACTTGTCTAGTTCTTGTTGGACTTCCTTAGCTCTCGAACGAGTCAATGCACCTTCAAACTCGGGAACCGTTGGTGTCGGTTGATGTCCAGATGATCCTTCATCATCCTCCCCTTCTTCAAAAGGATTCGACCTCGAATCATCCAGCTCCTCCTCTTCTTCGCCTTCAAACAATGTTAGATCTTGCACATTGAAGGTGGCACTCACTTGATATTCACCGGGAAGCTCCAAGACATAAGCATTATCTCCAATCTTCTTAAGCACCTTGAATGGTCCATCACCTCTTGGGGACAACTTTGAGTGGCGTTTGCTGGGAAAATGCTCTCTTCTAAAGTGGACCCACACGAGGTCTCCCTCCTTGAAGATGACCTTCTTCCTCTTCCTATTTGCCTTGCTAGCATTTGTAGCAGCTACTTCTAGCAATTTAGCTCTTGTCCTCTCATGAATTTCCTTGATGTGATCAACCTGTTTTCCTGCATTGAAATCCACTCGCTCCTTCGTAGGTAACGACATAAGATCAAAAGGGGTTAGTGGATTCAAACCATACACACATTTAAAGGGACTCAGCGCGGTTGAGGAATGGATGGCTCTATTGTAGGCAAACTCAACATGGGGTAAGGCTTCTTCCCAAGCTTTCAAATTCTTCTTAAGAATGGCTCTCAAAAGGGTTCCTAAGGTCCTATTGGTTACTTCAGTTTGACCATCTGTTTGAGGATGATTAGATGTAGAGAATAGTAGTTTAGTCCCTAGTTTTCCCCAAAGAGTTTTCCAAAAGTAACTTAGAAATTTCACATCCCTATCACTCACAATAGTCTTTGGTACTCCATGTAACCTAACAACTCCGGTAAAGAACAAGTCAACCACATGATGAGCATCATCCGTCTTGTTGCAAGCAATAAAATGAGCCATTTTAGAAAATCTATCAACAACCACAAAAATAGAATCTTTCCCCTTCTTAGTCCTAGGCAACCCTACAATAAAATCCATACTAATGTCTATCCATGGGGTCGTAGGAATAGGCAAAGGAGTATACAATCCATGTGGTTTAACTCTAGACTTAGCCTTAAGACACTCCAAGCATCTTTTCAAACAATGCTCAACATCCCTAAGCATATGGGGCCAATAAAAGTGAGTATGCAACATATGATATGTCTTATCTCTACCAAAGTGTCCCATTAATCCACCCTTATGGGCTTCTTCAACAAGAAATAATCTCAAAGAACACTTAGGTATGCATACTTTACTAGCCCTAAACAAGAAACCATCAAACAAGTAAAACTTATCCAAAGTTCCTTTATCTAAACATTGCTTATAAATAGCACCAAAATTAGCATCATTACGATATAACTCCTTGATGTAAACAAAGCCTAACACCTTAGAGTCAAGTTGAACAATTAAAGCATGCCTCCTAGATAGTGCATCAGCAACAACATTGTCCTTTCCCTTCTTGTATTTGATAATATAAGGGAAAGTCTCAATAAATTCCATCCATCTACCATGCCTCCTATCAAGTTTGTCTTGGCTTCTAAAATGTTTCAAAGATTCATGATCGGTATGCAAAACAAACTCTCTAGGCCATAGGTAGTGTTGCCAAGTCTTAAGTACTCTATATAATGCATACAATTCCTTATCATAAGTAGAGTAATTTAGACTTGCACCTTTCAACTTTTCAGAAAAGAAGGCAATAGGCTTACCTTCTTGCATGAGTACTCCTCCTATGCCAACTCCCGAGGCATCACATTCTACTTCAAAGGGCCTAGTGAAGTCGGGAAGTACAAGCAATGGCGCTTCAGTCAATCTGTGTTTTAGCTCTTCAAACGCCCTTTCTTGAGCCTCCTTCCAAACAAAGGCCGAATGCTTCTTTGTTACCTAGTTAGGGGTGCAGCAATGGTGCTGAAATCCTTCACAAAACGTCGATAGAAGCTAGCCAATCCATGGAAACTTCTGACTTGGCTGCTAGTCGCGGGGGTTGGCCAATCCTAGATGGCCTTAATCTTCTCCTCATCAACCTGTAATCCCTGGGAGCTCACTACAAAGCCAAGAAATATAACTTTATCAGTGCAAAAATCACACTTCTTCAAATTAGCATATAGTCGTTGTATACTAAGAGTAACGAGTACTTCCCTGAGATGTTGCTCATGCTCCCCTAGGGACCTGCTGTAAATCAAGATATCATCGAAATAAACTACAACAAACTTCCCTATAAACTTCCTCAAGACATGGTTCATAAGCCTCATAAAAGTAGAGGGAGCATTAGTAAGTCCAAATGGCATAACAAGCCACTCATATAGACCAAATTTGGTCTTGAAGGCGGTCTTCCACTCATCGTCTTCCCTCATTCGGATTTGATGGTAGCCACTCCTAAGATCAATCTTGGTGAAGTTTGTGGTACCATGAAGCTCATCCAACATGTCATCCAGCCTTGGTATAAGATGACGATACTTGACAGTTATGTTGTTGATAGCTCGGCAATCAACACACATCCGCCAAGAATTGTCTTTCTTAGGCACAAGTAAGACCGGAACTGCACAAGGACTAAGACTTTCTCGAACATACCCCTTATCTACAAGCTCCTGCACCTGATTCTGAATCTCTTGACACTCCTGAGGGTTCATTCTGTAAGCTGGCCTGTTAGGTAAAGAAGCTCCTGGAATAAGATCAATTTGATGCTCAAAGCCCCTAAAGGGCGGTAAGCCCGCGGGAATCTCATCCGGGAACCCCTCAGCAAACTCATCAAGAATAGCTTGAATGCTAGGGGGTAGATCAACTCGAGAATCGGTACCTGTCAACACAAATCTCTTGCAAAGCATCATTAAGGTAGTGTCCAATGGCAAGTACTCACCTTGCAATTCGGATTTGGAGGACAAAAGAGCGCGAGGCGGAGTAGTCGAAACAACAAGGGCTCCTGCGGAAACGTCCGTAGTCGCGGGTTTCGAGCCGCGGTCGCGGTTTTGACTCTGTCGAGTCCCGTCGCAATCCGCGATCGCGGATTTCGAGCCACGGTCGCGGTTTTGGCTCTGTCGAGACCCGCCAACTTCCGCGGTCGCGGATTTCGAGCCGCGGTCGCGGTTTTGGCTTTGTTGCGCCAGCACCTCAGTTTCGTCGGTGACTCTTTCTTTGCCTTTGCTCTTCTCATATGCATCTGCTATCTGTGCTGGAGTCATAGGTTTAAGAGTAATAGGCTTATTATTGAAAATAAATGAGTGACGGTTAGTGTGACCATCATGAACAACTTTTCTATCATATTGCCATGGTCTACCTAACAATATATGACAAGCCTGCATAGGAACAACATCACACAAGACTGTATCCTCATATTTCCCTAAGGAGAAAGTTATCCTAGCTTGCTTTTGAACTCTTAATTCACCACATTCATTCATCCAATGCAATTTATAGGGCCTAGGGTGGAAAATAGTAGCAATATGCAATTTAGAGATTAACTCAGTGCTAGCAATATTGCAACAACTTCCTCCATCAATAATCATATTACAAACCTTCCCTTGAACCAAACATCTACTATGAAATAAATTTTCTCTTTGGTTATCCTCACAAGGGGCGGGTTGTACATGCAAATTTCTCTTACAAATCAAAGAATCACCATGCTCATAACCAGTCGGGACAAGTTAAGGCACGCTTCCTTTTGGCCCTCTTGAGTTCAAACTTGAGTCATATTAGTTGTTTGCATTTACATTCCTGCAAACGTTTTGAGTCTTTGTTTCTTTCTTTCGTTGAGTCAATTTTTTTTTTTTGTTTTGAGTCAGAGCCTTGAAGTTGAAACCCCACCCTACACTAGCCATCTCCATCTCTACCATCACTCATATAGTGCTAGGAGCTTGATAGTTTCAATCTATTGGGTTATTGATCCATACAAGGCAATTCATCAATAAAAGCTTGTTACAACAACAATTGAGAGAGAGTGCAGAGGAAAGCATACGAGAGTAAACACTTGCGAGTTGTTTTCATTTACACTCACTTAACATTGTTCTGTGTTAGTCTTTTCTTTGATGATGAATAGGTCAGTCTCTCCCAGCGGCAGGAGGAGAACCCCAGAGACCAGTCCCGTCACTACGGAATTCATGATGAACTTGTTTCGAGAGTTTAGGCAAGAGTTAACCGCAGGAATTGCGTCTGGAGTTACCACAGCCATCCGACAGGAGCTTCACCCGACTCCACCTCCCACGGCTGCGGGGCATATTGGGACTTCCCAAGGCGCTCCCGCAGACGATCTACGGAGGCCCCTCCCTCCCCAACGGGAAGTCTATGAGGCTGCCCAAATGGGTCGGGAAGCTAGAGGCAGGACCACACCCAGAGCTGACAACCGTCAAGCTCGAAGGGGGCGTTTTCATAACTCTCCCATACCTCGCCTTAATAGATACAATGCTGCTAACCATTTTAATGATGAATTTCAGGATCTAGGTGACCATGATTACGATGAGGAGCCTGAAGAAGAGGATGACGAAGAAGCAGCAGAAGCAGTATGGCGACCCCCTCGTCAACAAGGAGGGTACCAAGGAAGAAGAAGAGAGCCTGAGCAAGATGGAGTCGGGAAGATCAAGGTGAAAATCCCAAGCTTTGAAGGTAAGTGTGATCCAGATGTCTACATGGAGTGGGAGACGAAGATCGAGCAAATATGGAATTGCCACAACTTTCCCGAGCCTAAAAAGGTGCAACTTGCATCTTTGGAATTTAGTGGCTATGCTCTAGTGTGGTGGGATAGTTTGATAAGAGGAAGAGCTGCTAATGGAGATTATCCCGTCACTACTTGGGATCTCATGAAGAGGATGATGAGAGCTCGATTTGTTCCCCCACATTACACTAGGGAACTCATACAGCGGCTCGAGAACTTGAGACAAGGATCTATGGGAGTAGAAGAGACCTTCAATGCTATGCAAATAGCCATGGTTTGAGCCAATCTGGTTGAGGATGAGGAGACAACAATGGCTAGATACCTCCGTATCCTTCACCCATATGTGTCAAGTGAGATTGAGATGTTCCCTTACAACTCTATGACTGAGTTGTTGCACTTGACAATCAAGGTGGAGAGAAAGACCAAGATTAGGGGTCAGGGAAGCAGAAATACAGGAGGATGGAAAAATCAGCAAGGAAGAACTTCCTACCCTTCAGCCCGAGAGCCCCCTGCTAAGGAAGATAGCGGTTCCCGAAGGAACCCACCACCTGCTGTCCAAGTGCCTTCAAAAACTACACTTGGCCCTTCCAATGGACCCCGAGGGAGTACTTCTAACCCTACTTCTAGAGCTAGAGATATTGAATGTTTTAAATGTAGAGGAAAGGGTCATATGATGAAAGATTGTCCTAATTCTAGAGTATTAATTGTTAATCAACTAGGTGAATATGAAAGTGAAAGTGAAAAGGAGGAGCACCTAGATGAAATGCATGATGAGGATGATCTTAGTGATCAAATTGGTATCAAAGCTGTGTTGACACCATTTGTCTTCACAAGAACATCAAGAGACCCCCAGAGTTTGATATTGAATACAACGTTTATCGTTTTTCCTCCCAAAAGAGAGCTTTTGTGAGAAGAGTGCCCCGTGTGCATTGTTGTTGAACTCGCCCTAGTTGTACTTGTGTGTGTCAATCTCTTCCACAAGGTTGGTGCTATCGGGACTCCATAGAGCATCCTCCAGGTGCCTTGACCCACCATAGTCATTGTGTTTGGTTGTAATCATCCGTTGGGGTTTCTTCATCATTCGGTAAGGTTCTTGTTCTTAAGTTCAGGGGTTTTATCGTTGTTTGATTTGGTTCCAATTGGCTTTTCATTCGACTTATCCTTCTTTCATCTCATTCTAATTCCGCCTTTCTTCTCTGTTCGAGTTTCTGTTCGAAGTTTGGTATCTAGATCGGACAACAGTGGCTTATCCCCGCATCAAATATGGAATATCAATCCCCTACCCATCCTCCCCATATGTGTATAAACATCTCACTTATCAGTACTTTGGCCAAAATCTCCCATACTTAGATATGCAATTTCATATTCAGTTGGTAGAGCATACTGTCTCTTGTCTTTTGAATGATGCCTATAAGTTTGATGGTAAAGGTTTGTGTATTTAGTGCATGCGCCTGATCTTGTGCTTTCTAAATGTTTTAGAAACAACACTTGTGGTGTCTATCATATGCATCAACTTGTGGTGTCTATCATATGCATCAAACTCTTTACTAAGGATGGATCAACATTCGTGTTCTTCTAATCCATACATCTCATACTACTCTGAACATCATCCGCGGTATCACAAAATAGAGTTGGGCATATTTAGGAATAGCACCTCCGACCACAAATATCATACCCAAGTCTCACCGACTAAAAAGCTCAGCCGCCACATCACTTAGGAAAAATAATTATGGATTTACATACTTATATGGGGTTTTGAAGTCACATATTATGTTCTCATAATTTATTTATTCCTTTCTGGTTAACAATTGGATGATGTTGAAGATAGGAACGAAGATCCTGATTTTTTTCATTAACGAGATACATAAATTTTGGCTTGGTGGGAGTAAGCAATTATCCTGTATATATAGTGAGGAGACAAGGTGTAGAAACAGAGCCAACTCAGATGATGGCCCTCAAAATGATTCTTCTTCAAAGTGGAAATCTAAGCAAAAACGACGAGAGAAGTTTCTATTATGAAGCACATTAACCGCGAAACTGTTTTAAGGTAAACAAGTACTTTGTTTATTTTTCCTTTTGTTTTTTCAATAAATAGTGTCAAAGCACTACTAATTTTCATCAACCTCCCTCTTATTCCTACCCACCAAAAACCCGAGTTGTGGTTTTCAGCTTCGTGTGGAGTTTAACTCCAAATGTTATTTTATCTTTTGATTAATGATAATCTATACGCAAAATACTACCTCATTTGGCTTTTGTTTAGTTAGTTTTTCTTTCCACAGTTTCTCCAAATTCCAAAAATATGTCGCAAAACAAACAAAAACGTTATACAATAAATCTATTCTTAAGAAAGCAATTACAAAGTATTGCCTAGAATTTGTGTAGATGGAAAAGCAATTAAAAACGTTAGCATGGTCCTCAATGTTCTTTTGGATGTGCCGCCTACAGAGGAGGAAAGTAGAATCTGGAAAGATCATATCCAAAGCGTTCATCAAAGCTTTCTCTCGATCGGTGACTAAGCAAGTTGGCGTCATCTTAACAACCCTAAACAACTCCGCCAATTGATACATGCACCACACATAGCTTTCTTCTTTCTCTTATGACACAAAAGCCCCAGCAACAATATAGTTCTTCCACGTTGATGTTATTCCAACAATCTCTATGAAGGGCATGTCGTACCTTTGCAAGATAATACATTACTATAAGAATTTATGGAGTAAAAACAAACATCATACTTTTTAACTTAATTATACTTACTGAATTGTGTTGTAGGTTGCGTCGATCAACATTACATATGGAAACGCCTTAAGCAGTTTCATCGACTCTGGGCTTGCGAAGAACACATCTGTGATCTTATTTGTGACTTCGTCGCTCTTGTGTCTTACGAAGTAGTTCAACTCCTTCGAATGATAGAAGAATTCTTGGACCATAGTTCTTCCCTCCATCCTCTCTGTTCTGAACTTGTTACAAAAGTTGTAGACTTGTGACTTCTTGGTCATGTTGTCAGGAGATTCATTGAGCCTTGTGTACATCTGTATTGGTCTAGCATTTCCCTTCCTCATGTCTAGTAACACCTTTTCCTCCTCTGGTGTAAGTCTTCCAGCAAATGCATTACCGTGTAAGGATTGGCCAATGATGTGGTTGTGAGTTCCATGATCAACCCTTAAGATCCATTCCCCCTTTTCAGTCTCTCTACATGCAATCTGAAATTTCCAACCACATTTCTTTGTGTGGGTGTATTTCCTAGTTCTCCCCACTGAATCAGGAATATAATGTCCATTGCACTCGCATTTAAGCCAAAACCTTCCTAACTTCCCTTTGAAGTCGGTTCTACTAACCTTCAACATGAAGTTATGAGTTTTTCCAATATCTCTTGCCCACTATTCTTCGTCTGCTCTTGAGCTGAAGATCTTATCAGTGACAAAAACTTCTGAATAATCTGATGATATATGTGGCTCCTCATAAGGCACAACACTGTCAAACTGTGGTACTGTCTTCAATTTCGGGAAATACTCCATGTCTTGATATGGTCGCGATAAAGATTGATATTGAGGAACATTGGACCAATCATTTTGATGGGAATGATATGGAGGATGATTAAGCTGAGAGACTATTGGCGGAATATCAAAATCCAAACCAAGATCAAACGAATGCACTCCTTCAGGTCCCAAACGAATATCGGCATTGATCGATAAGTTGTTTAAACCATTGAACATTGGACTATTATACTGTAAAACAACAAAATACACAAAACATACACTCAGAAACCATTTTTTTCTACCTTCGTCATGAATATTATGTAAACCTTCATCACGGATAAGAACACTACTTTCGTGACGAAACAATTTGCACATTTTTGGTGCAAATACATTCGTCACGAATGTCCTCACCACTTCCATCATGAATGTTTAACGTTTTCCCGTCACAAATGTCCTATTTACCCTATTTCAGATTGCTTTTTACACTTTTATACCCCTAAATTCGAATCAAACCCTAAATTCCAACACAAACACAATATTCCAGACAAACCCTAACTTCAACATTATTTTAACATCTTCTTATCATGCTCATTGTATGTAACACCTAAAAATCACATTTTTTCTATCCAACTCTATATTACAACATAATTTTAACACAATCAACACAAAACCTAACTTCAAACTATTCAATTTCATACAAAAGCATAAATTTTACTACAAACCCGAACTTGTATATTATTTAAAACAACTATAACATACCTCGTTGTAGTTCCCCCATGATGGACTACCTTCATCAACATTTTGGTGTATGTACTCATCCCAATTTGACATTTTCAATTGAAGCTTGTGTTTGAATGAGAGTGTTTAGGGTGAAATGGGGGTAAAATGAAGTTAAAAAGGTTGAAGATGAAGTTGGTTGCGGATATTTTGATGGTAATTAAATGTAGTTGGTGTGGATTAGACATAATAGCTTCACTTTTGCAGATATAGCTACATTCGTCACTGAACTTTTTCATTTCTCCGTCACGGAAGTCCCCCAAACCTTCGTCACGAAAGTCTCATATACATACGTGACGGATGTATTGCCTAATACCTTCGTGACGGATTTCTTGCTCTATACATTCGTGAAGAAGATCATGTGTAATACATCCGTGACGAATGTATGAGTGTGTTAAATAAATTTTGAGGGTGTGCTAAATAAAGGCTTTGTTTATTTATTCCTTTCTGGTTAACAGTTAGATGATGTTGAAGATTAGGAAGTTGGATGATGTTGAAGATTAGGAACGAAGATCCTGATTTTTCATTAAAAGGATACGTAGATTTAAGGCTAGTGGGAGTAAGCAATTATCCTGTATATATAGTGAGGAGACAAGGTATAGAACAGAGTCAAATCAGATGATGACACTGAAGATAATTCCACTTCAAAGTGGATTTCTAAGAAAAAAACGACGAGAGAGAAGTTTCTATTATGAAACACATTAACCACGAAAAAAACGACGAGAGAGAAGTTTCTATTATGAAACACATTAACCACGAAACAGTTTTAAGGTAAACAAGTATTTTGTTTGTTTTTTCGATAAATAGTGTCAAAGCACTATTAATTTTCATCAATCTTCCTCTTTTTTCTACCCACTAAAAACCCGAGTTGTGGTTTTCAGCTTCGTGTGCAGTTCAACTCCGCATGTTATTTTATCTTTTAATTAATGATAATCTATACGTTTATGAAATTAAGATACTGTCCATTTGGCTTTTGTTTAGTTAGTTTTTCTTTTCACCGTTTCTCGAAATTCCAAAAATATGCCGCAAAACAAACAAAAACGTTATAAAATAAATCTATTCTTAAGAAAGCAATTACAAAGTATTGTCTAGAATTTATATTTTTCTCCTCTCAAACTCTATCTTTGAGTGTGCTAAACACGCTAATATGAGCTTTGACGGTGTGTCGGAGTTGAGCATGCTAGGATTGACGACGGGGGTTGATGGACCCCATCCAATCGGAACCACCGACATGCAGAAACTTGTGAACCGGTTCAAACTTTCCCAGAAGAATCCACCGTTGTTATCATCCCTTTCTCATTCAAATTTGATGTCTCAGAAGGTTTCTTGTGAGAGTATGGTATGTAACTCTTTCTTTTTGCTTTTACCATCACGTTTTACCATTGTTTTTATTACTCACGTTTTTCTTTTTGCGGTCCTTACAGGTACTCTTGGAGTCAGTCGGGAGGCTATCGGAGCTAAAGAAGCTAGAGGAGCTAAATTTTCTGAAGAATGAGGTTTCAACTAATGAGGCAAAACATTCCGCTGAAATGGAGAACCTCAAAGGTGACAATGACAAGTACCTGAAGGAGCTCAGGGATAAGGAGGACGCTTTAAAGACTGCGGAAGATGCACTTTTGTCAGCGAATACCGAAATTGTAGAGCTTGACCATAAATGCCAAGTGGCCCAACAGAGTCTTGACTCCGATATCTCCAAATTCACTGAGTCCCCGGTGTTTGAGATCCTTAAAACATTTATGTTTACCGGTTGCAAGTGTAACCTGCTGAAGACATGACTTTTGGGGGTTGTATTTTGCAGGGCGTGTTTCCCTTTTTTACTGTAATTGCTTAGCCATTTCAATTTACTAGGCTTTCTTACCCACGCTGTCCTATCAGATTAATTCTTGAAGTCAACGTCGGTGCTAAAAGGCCCTGGCATTGCCGGAAACATATCCAAACAGCAACAAAGGGCTTTACCATGTCAGCTACTCTCACCCTCTTCTCGTTTTGGAGATGGACCTCTCACCCCTCAGGTAACTTTTATACACTCACCACTCTCACTTATTGTATTTTTCCATATTTTCAACAACCTAAATATTTAGATTTTGTTTAGATATTAGGTTTTTATTTTCATCATATAGCATAGATGTTGTTATTTCAATTAGTAGAATCGGTCACATTACTTAAATGAGTTGCATAAGTCTGACTAGTCAGGGTTTTGATAACTCCGGTGAGTTATGTCCCTTGTAAGTCCTCAAAGCTCTTGAGTGTCCCCCGTAGTAGTAGTAGTATGAAACTCTTACATATTAGGAATCTATTATGACTGCTCGGAAATCATAATCCTCCCTTTATAAAACAACCTCCCATTTGTGAGTTAATTTAGAGAGAGTTTGAGCAGAGACGAGAGAAGTTATTGTCTTATTCTTCAAATCTAAAAAGTTATAGCTCCTAGATGGAGAAGAAATTAATATAATTTAGAAAGAAGTAATGAAACTTTTCTAAGGATCTACAAATACTAACTTATCTTAGAAGCTACAAGTACAAAGACTAAAAAAATAAAGAAAAGTCTTGAAAGTCACATGCTCAAAATGAGAACGATGAAATCCTAATATGTTGATGATATCATATATTTTATCTCTTCACATAGATGAGTTCAAGAAAGTCATGAAAGATGAGTTTGAGATGACTGATCTTGGATTGTTGCAATACTTTCTTGGGCTAGAGGTGAAGCAATAAAGAGATGGAATCTTTGTATGCCAAAAGAAGTATGCTTGTGACCTGCTAAAGAGGTTTCATGTGGATGAGAAGAGTGAAGTTGCAATCACTCCTATGAATGTCAATGAAAAGATCGAAGAGAAGATGGAACTGGAAGAGGAGATGAGAGGATATTTAGAAGCCTCGTTGGAGGTCTTAACTAGCTCATTCATACAAGTCCATACATTGCACATAGTGTGAATGTGGTGTCAAGGTATATGCATAGTCGTAGCAAGCAACATCTTGGAGCTACCAAGAGGATTTTGAAGTACATCTTAGGGACTTCAAAGTATGGTATTTGGTATGAGAAAACTAATGTCTTCAAGCTTGTAGGACACACAAATAGTGACTGGGCAGGGTGCATTGATGAGATGAAAAGTTGCTCAAGGTCTGTGTTCAATCTAGGCTCAGGTGCAGTAACATGGAGCTCAAAGAAACAAGAGGCAGTCGCATTGTCATCTTCAGAGGCTGAATATGTTGTTGCTGGTGCTGCTACAAGGAAAGTGATGTGGCTTAGGAAGTTGTTGGATGAAGAGGAAGCTACAGAGATTTGGTGTGACAACAAATCTACTATACTCATGATTAAGAATCCAGCCTTCCATGCAAGAACAAAGCACATTGAAGTGCAACATCATTGCATAAGAAACCTTGTTGCAAAGGAGAAATTGGTGCTCAAGTTCTGTGGCACTAATGAGCAAAATGCATACCTGTTCACTAAGGCTCTCAACCAAGGCAAGCACAAGTTCTTTATGTACAGAATTGGCACGAAGAAGTTTAAATCAAGAGGGGGTGTTGAAATGTGATTCAAACACCATCAAGTTAAGTTATTAGTCTAAGTATTTTAGCTTGTACTTTTGGTGAAGAAATTCAGCAAGTAATGTTGACTTTTGTGTGTACTTTAGAGTAGTTGTAATGTCTTGTTTGTGCACCCATGCTGCTAGACTTTTGATGGACATATTGTAGGCATGTAAGAGATTGGTTAGAGGTAGATTTAAACTCTTGTATTGCTAGTACTTTCAATCCAATGAATTAAGTTAGTTCATTGCAGAACACTCTTCATTCTTCTTCTTCCTTTGTTTTTGTGTTTGTCAAGAACATTCTTCGGGGTTTCTTTGTGATCTTTGCTAACAAAAGTCATATGCTCAAAGTGAGAACGATGAAATCCTTCGGTGAGTAAGTCAACAAGTTGATCCTCCAATCTGACAAAGGATATCATTGTCACTCCTAGTTTTTCCTTGATGAAAATGTCAGTCAATCTCCACATGTTCAGGTCTATCATGTTAAAATGGGTTATGAGCCATAGCTTCCTAGCAGACTTGTCAATATTTAGAACCATAGGTTCCTCCCATTTGAGCTTGAGATTTGTCATTATGATTTTCAGCCACACATTTCACATAATCCATATGCAAGAGCACTAACCTAAGATTTAGTTGACAATATTTTTCTTTTTACTCCTTCAAGTAACTAAATTTCTTCCAAAAAACACGCACTAATCAGATGTCGATCTTTTATTAACCTTAGAACTTATATAGTCTACATCTGTATAGGCTTCTATCGTCAGTTTGTTTCCTCTTTGAAATAGACTTCCCTTTCCTGGACATCCTTTCAAGTAGTGGATTATCTGAAAAAATAGCATTCAAATGGGGCCTTCTTGGATCATGCATAAACTGGCTTACAACAGAGTCACTACATAGTTGTATCCACTTCTTCCTCTTTCTTTCTATCTTCAAGCTTGTGATTTGGATCAATGGGAGTAGTGGCTTAGAAATAAATATTCCTTTAGAAGAATTATCAGCTTTATTCCCAAGAAATATTTTAGTCTTCTAATGGATTTAACTTCAAATTCAGCTTCCAACTTTAGCTTAAGTTTTTCTTGTTCACTTGTGTCTCCGCATGTGACGATCATCATGTAACAAGAGAATAGTCATTCCTCCTAAAGTCGAATGGTTGATAAATAGTGTGTGATCCCCTTTGCTTTGATTGTATCCAACACTTCTCATAATTGAGGAGAATCTGTCAAATCAAGCTCTTGGAGAGTCCTTCAAGCCATATAGGGTCTTCTTCAACTTACACCCTTGATTAGGAGAGGAGGAAGAGGAAAACTAAAATGCCTATAAAAGTTTGTAATGCTCAGAAATCCTCTACAATAACCTTTACTATAGATGTAGACAGTCAAGTTAAAACTACTGAATGTGGCATCAAAACATCAGTATTTTGTGCAAAATCGAGAACAATAGAGAGGGAGGGGTCCCCCAAAATCGAGATTAACATGCCTTCTTTCTCAAGCATCATTGACATTTTGGCCTAGTTAGCAATAACATCTCTCAAAGTTTCCAGTCAAGCTACCCCTAGCCAAATGCGTATCAATCTGTATTGACCTCATATGTTTCTAAGCAGACTGAAAAGGGGTGACAACGATGACCTCAAACTTCTTTTTATACTCATCGAAATCCTCTTTCTGACATAGTTTGTTAAATTGATCCACCACTTCTGATTCTTGTTCTTCTAAGAATCTTTCACACACAATTTCTTTGAATTTGGACCAAGAAATACATGGATTCTGAATCAAAAATCCATTTTCTGCCACCTTCCTGAATTGCAAATCTATCTATCTATCTATCTATCTATAAACATATAAAGTTAGCCTTTGAATTAAACATTTAGTGCTTTTATAGTAGCTTTTAGTACTTCTTTCTTTGGAAGATTTAACCTTCTTTAAAACTCATCCCGGTTGTCCGGTGTTGTCGTCCCTCCATTTCCTCCTTCGTGCCATCAATTAGGCGTTTTAGGTTTGATTGGTCTAGCTGGATTTAATGTCATTTCGTTGGTGGTATTTGAGCAGGCGGGATTGAGGTATATATGATGCTCTCTCGATGTCCTCTCTCACGATTTTATCATTTGTAATGGATTTTATTTCTACATACGCAGCATACGCTCCTCCTCGGACCCTCAACATTCAGAAGTCCGCCTTCTCCGCCACCGACTGTAGTGTCTCTTATTGGAGTTTCCAACACGACGAAGGTGCAAAACAGCTTGATTATCTTAGTGAGCAACAACACACTTGTGTTCTCGGTCTGACGTATGAGGTATGTAATCATGGTCCGTCTAAGAGACAACCCCAAATTCTCCCCCTCTCCTCCGTCGATGGCGTTCCTCGAATCTTTATTATCGTGCCTCCACTACCCGGGTAAACCCTCTTTTTTCGCACACTTGTACCATCTCATGAAAAAAAAAATTCATTTGATTTATTCATCCCATCATCTTTCTGTTCTGATTTGGGTTTACTGTTTTCATTGTTTATTTTGATTTAATCAATGGAAAGTATATGCCCATTTGTAGGTTTGGATTTGATTTCATATGGTAAAAGGATTTCAATGTTATATTATATTTTGATACCGAGCCAAAGATGAATTGTGTTGATTATTTGGGTTTATGTAACCTTCCTTTAGGAGATATTTTGTAGATGTAAATGTATTTATCAAATTTGAAGTGATAAGCTTAATTTCCTGTTTTGAAGTTATGAGATTGAGTTATATTTTTATATTTTGCAGTGATGTTGCTTTTTTAAAAGATTATGTGAGTTGTAAAAGTAGGAGTTAGAACATTATGTTTTTACATTGTGCATATGTCAGTCTTAACTACTATGTAGAAACTTTAGAGATAATGATAATATTCCATTCAATTATCTATAAGTTTCTATATGTTGATCAGTATTAATCAACTTTGAGTGACAAATTTGAGAAGAATCATTGGAAATCCATCCTTTGTATCAACAAAAGGATTATAGCTTTAGGATTAAACCCGGACAACAAATGATAAGTCCTCACTAATTATGTTACGTTTCTTGAGTTTTTGAGTTAATTATCTCATCTAATTGTCTTTCATCGTCAAACAAAATGTTATTTCCATTCCTCTACAACACATGCAGAACAACTCCATATCATATACACTACAACTTATGAGGCTCGATCAACGATTTGTATGTATCTTGAAAAATTACTTTCTTTCCTTTTGTCATAGCATTGATTATTTGAATAGAGTACTATATATGGATTCTTACATCAAAGTAACTCAATTGTATTTGTTCGTTTATGATATATGACGATCGATAGGGAACATACATGTCCTCAATCAGCTTAGCGACAAATAATGGGAGAGTATATGTAAATCTTAAGCAAAGCAATGAAATTCTAAATTGAGGAAGGCTTCGAGCCAATGCACCTCTCAAAGCTAAGCCTAGATCTATAGAGATATAAGGTATATATGATAAGTCATATGATTTTAACAAATATTATATGACTAAAATGGCTTCTATAAATCTATTTGGACATGCAGACAATTAAAAATATATTCAATTCGGCGGTGTTAATTGGATACTTAATTTAGGACAGAGGGCGTACTACTACTACTACAAACATGTTTGACATGTCATGTTGAAGGATCATACGATAAATAATATGGCTTATGGATTATATGATTGATAAGATAAAAATATGTTACGGAGGGCTGAGGTTCATTGTCTCAATTATTTTCTTTGTTTCTAATTACAATTTCAATGTTTTTTGTTGCTGATTTATTGAGTTTCAATTGAATTTACGTGTTCTCCTAATTTTTGGGCCGGTCTGTCAATCCTGGTGCTTTTTATTGTCATAAACACTTTGGGAAATTTGATCTCAACTTCTGGCTTAGAATTTCTATTTTGTTGTTGTTTCTTAGGGTATTGATTCTCATTCAATAATCAGCACATTATGATGTCGGAACATATCTCTCTTGCAATACGTGAATCCAGTTTAGCATCACATTGATATAATAATGTGTGCGTAAACATCATTACCTTTGACAATTTAGCAATAAGTTCAAAAATTATAAACAAGATACGCATCGCACGAAATACATAAGGCAGTATCACAAAATACCCAAACTCGTACTACTATCCGTCATAAAGAAAAAATTAAAATATTTATAAAACGGGTCAGGAACGAGACCGGGCTAGGGTTGTTCATTCGGATAGAACAGAACCGAACCGAGAACCAAAGACCGAGAACCGAGTCGAACCGAACCGAACCAAAAATCAAATTCCTGAAGGAAAAAAAAACGAAAACCGAACCGAACCAAAAACCAAATTCCTGAAGAAAAAAAAAACGAAAACCGAACCGAACTCGATTATTTCTGATCTTGTCTTCTTCTCCGAAGACTTCACTCAATAACACCGCCACCTCGCCGCCAAGCTACGTAAGAGAAAGAGAGATGGCGAAGAGATGCAATGCGATCGGATTATCTCTCATGCGCTCACTCATCCGCCATCGCAATCCCATTCCATGTCTCGCACTCTCTCCCTTGCTGTATTCTCCGTCGCCGGCCTCTTCTGCTCCTCCTCCACCACCTCCTCTTCCATCTCCGTTCCTCAACTCCATCCCTCTTAATTCGTATTCCAGGAGATTCTCCTCTACTTCAGGTTCCTTCTCGTACTTCATTCGTTTTATTTCTCATTTTAGGTCGTACAGCTAATTGATCGATTATGAATTGTTGGAGAAACTGAATGTCGATTGAATTAACCTAGCTGAATAGCAAGTGAGCTGAATTTGTTGATTTCAGATGCACCAGCTAATATTGTTGTCATAAAGTCTGAAAAGGAGTTGACTGATGCTTACAAGAAAGCTGAAGGTACTAGTTTATGCATTTTTCTTGATGACATTGTATGTAGAAAAACACTGTAATTAATATTTTCGTTTTTAAACTTAGATGAATCATTGCCTTCAATCTTCTACTTCACTGCCGAGTGGTGTGGCCCTTGTAAGTCCAACTTCTTTATCAAATGGTTTTTCGGTTCTTCATTTCCTTCTGTACTGCTATGAGTAAATTTTGTTGCTTGTACGTATTTGCAGGCCGATTGTTGTGGCCTAGTATACAGGAACTGAGTAAAGAATTTGATCATGTAAAGATCTACAAAGTCGATGCTGATCTGGTAAGAATGGTTATCTGTTATATAATGGTCCGTGTTATTGTCTATAAGTCTATAGCATTTGATCTGATAACAGTATAAGACTGATTTTTTTTTATGTAATACGATAAACTGGTGTAGGTTTTAGATCTTGGAAAATCTGGTTTGACATTAGGCGTATTATAGATAAGTAATTAGGAATTACCGAGGAGTCATTTGAGATATATGGTTGTTCAGGAACGAAATGAATTTGTTGAGTGGGTGAGATTGGTGATTCACTTTCACAGTGATGTAACTAGAAAGGCTTGATTTTGTTGAGAAGTCCAAGTTTTCCCTATTTCTATCACAAACTCTTGTCTTCAGTTTCTACTTTTATGAATTGAATTACTAACTGAACAGATACTTCTTTCTTAGTGTTGTATTCTGAGTTTTTGACAATTAATAGACATGCTACTGTCATTCCATACTTATCTTTTTCTTTTCTGATAGGATGGGGTTGGACATTTTCTATCCAAGTTGAATATTTCCGCTGTGGTAAGAACCTTCATTCACTTTCCATATACCTTCTGCGAACTATCATCTTGAGATTATTTATATCTGTTCTTTTATCAGCAATATAAAGTTAATAGTTTCTGTTACAAACTTAGGCATAGCTATCAGTAGGGTATTCTATCATTGCTACTCGTTTTTCATGGCAAGTGTCTTTGAAGAAAAACTTTAACTGTTAGGTATAAAGTGATTCTATTGTGATATACAAATACAACATCTCATGAATTAATTCTATATTGCAGTATACTCTATGGACATAAATTGTAAATTTAGTTTTGCAAAAAGCATATGTTAGTATCATCAAGATGCTTATTCTTTGGCCTACTTTTTTTTTTCTTGAACTTCTTTATTGTTTGAGTTGCAGCCAACTCTGCACTTCTTTAGCAATGGGAAGAAAGCTGCTGAAGTATCAGGTGCTGATCCAAATAGGATTAAGAAAATTGTATCTGAACTCTACAGGTACACTTCATCTCTCTCCTTGTATCTTTTTAGTTTATGGTTGGAGCATGAAAGTGACAATTTAGCCCATTAAAACATGAGAATTTCCATGCCTGAAAGGACCAAAACTGATAGAAAATCATTTCATACACGTTTGATTTCTAGAGAAAATCATCTCTTACACGGTTGAACACTTCTCATTTTATTTTATTGCCTTCAGGAAAGAAGCATGAGTCATGATACGACTTTGTTAGACGTTTACATGCATCTGCTTCATCAAATAGGAGGAGACTTGTGGAAAACTTACTAGTGCAGTTGTTGGAAGATTAAACTAGTATGCTTTACTTTCTTGACTGTCTTACTCATATATAGTTGCTAGGCTGGATTATGCTCTATGGTATATTGCAGCTAGAAATATGCATTTATGCGGTGGAAATGGCATGTTATAATAAGATTTATAAATTTTTTCATCTTGAATATGGCCCTAACTTCATTTCTGTAATTTAGGATAGGAGGATTGATTCCATAAGAGTATAATGCCTCCTATGGTCCTATGCACCAAAAAAACATATTCAGTATCATTACAGAAGCTTATTCGTAGTTTTTTTCTATATCTGTTCAGAGTAATAATTTCATTTACAAACTTATTTTAAAATATTATTTTAAAATAGATCAAAACTAACAATTCTTTGTAGGACAAAACAAACATTTTGAACGAAGTTGGCATGCATAAATACTAAGGCCCTTTTTGTTATGGTAGTACTGGGTTAGCGACAGTTGATACTTGATATAGCGTTAATATTTATAGTAGTTAAACTAGCCTTTTTTAAGGCTCAAATATCGAAAATCACCCGTTAAAAAGAGTCGATTTGCTCAAAATCACCTATTAAATATGTTTTTCAGAAAATCACACTTAAAAAGGTTCCGTTAGCTAAAAAAGTCGAAACGCTATCAAATGAGAAAATTTATTTTTGCTACATCCAATATGTTATACTAGATCCGGAATTACTACATCCAATATGTTTTTTGAAACGCTAAATGCAACTTCAAATACGTTTATACCTTACCTACAGTTTTTTCAACACTAAAAGACACTACATAAACTAACTTTTTTTGGGTAAAATATATAAACTACCGCATCTTGATCGAGCTACATAAATTACCGCGGCTAATAATGAACTCTTGTAACGAAACCGATATCAAAAGAACACCAATCGTCCACAATTAAACAAGCTCATAAAAACCAAAAACCTCTTCAAAATCCCACCATAAAACTAAAACATAATGAAAGTATATTTTTAGAAAAATAGTGTCCAAACGCTATTAAATGAGAAAATTTGTAAATTTGTTTTTGCTACTTTCAACAGTGTCCAATACATTTTTTGAAACGCTAAATACAACTTCAAATACTATTTTACACCTTACCAAATACGGAGTACAATTTTCTCAACACTAAAAGACACTATAAACTACCATATTTTTTTGGTAAAATCTAAACTAACATCTTGATCGAGCATACATAAATTACAGCGGCTAATAATGAACTCTTGAAACGAAACCGAGCCCAGAAGAACACCAATCGTCCACAATTAAACAAGCTCATAAAAACCAAAAAAAAAACATTAAAAATCCCACCATAATAATTCCCAACAACGTAACCTCCATTCCATCAAATCTCTCGTCTTCCAATCTTCATCTCCTATATAAACCCAACAAATCCACCCTAATCTCACACCCATCTCCTCACAGTATCATCATCAATCAACCATGGCTTCCACAACACTTTACCAAGCTCTAACACTACTAGCCTTCACAATCCTCCTCACCACAACAACTGCCTCCCGCGCCGGAATCTCGAAGCTGGAAAACGAAGGCGGTGGGGAAACCGAATGCTGGACCGCCCTCTCAAACATAAGATCATGCTCGAACGAGATCATCGGGTTTCTCCTCAATGGTCAAGCCGACATTGATAAGCCGTGTTGTGTAGCCATTGCTACCATTGCTGAGTATTGCTGGCCTGCTCTTGTTGGTGCTCTTGGTTACTCCCCTGAGGCTGTTAGCTTCCTTCAAGCCTACTGCGAGAAGACGGGCTCCACTACGAGCGAGAAGATTGGCTCCAACAAGAATCTTACTTCTAGTTCTTCACCATGATCTCTCTATGTAGCTCTTTTGCTTAGTTGATGAATAAGAATGATGCTCTTTGAGTTCATTGCATTTGATCTTGTTGGTTTTCATGCTATTATAATACCCATTTTAACTTACATATATAAGTTCAACTAAAATGAAAACTTACACGAAGTAGAATATTCACCTTGATTTGGAAGAACTCTGTTTTGGATGATCTGATGATCACTGTGGATGCAAGGAATGAGGGAGATGAGATGCCAATCATCTCCAATCTCCCTTTCACATCTTTTGGTCAAAACCGAGCATCCCGCTATTCACCTTGATTTGAAAAAACTTTGTTTTGGATGATCTGATGATCAATGTGGATGTAAGGGATGAGGGAGATGAGATGCCAATCATCTCCAATCTCCCTTTCACATCTTTTGGTCAAAACCGAGCATCCTGCTATTGTCAATTCTTGTAAACTCTTTAGGGTTCGTACGCCCACAGGAAGCTTGCTTAGTTTATCACAACCATATAATTGGAGCTTCAGCAGAGAAATGCAAAGGACTAAATCTTCAGGCAGGCTTGTCAATGACTCACAATCTCCGATCCTAAGAAGTTGCAGAGATCCAGCCATAGATTTTAAGCCGGCTGGGAAGTCAACTAGCTTTGGAATCCCGTATAGACGTAGATACTTGAGGTTTTTTAGGCCATCTAGACCAACCCATTTTGCCAAATCTAGCTCTTGACAGTGACCAATGCTCAGCTCTTCGAGATTTGTGAGTTGGTTCATGTCGTTTGGCAAAGAAGCAAGGCTTGAACAAAGCTCGATACCGAAAACTCGAAGGCTTTTCAAACTTCCCATATTCTCTGGTAATGATGTTAAATTCGGACATTTGATGATCTTTAGGATTTTCAGGGAACCCCAACGTTGAAAGCCTTTTTTAGGTAAATCAGTCGTCTTTGACGTTACAATCAAACTCCTTAAACCGACTAACCGATGCATGTCTTTTGGTAACTTTTCTAGCTCATAGGAATGCCCAAAGTCAAGTACCTGAAGATTCACAAGCTTGCAAACGGCATTTGGAAGCGATTTAAGCTTAGAGTTTAAAGAAACATCAAGGTACCTTAAATGTTTCAAATCTCCTATCAAATCTGGCAACTCCTCAAACTCGGACTCACATAACATCAGAACACGCAAACACTTCAAATTCAACAAGAGGCTCTCAAGAAATGATTTGCTCAATAAACCCATTGGGTGCAAAAATGCAGAGGTTCTTGCCTTGCTTGCTTTCAAAATGCCGTTAGGAAAGTCTTTTCCCGTCAAATCCTCTTTATCCCACACTAAATGTCTTGCCCTTGAAGATATTTCAGTTGTAGAGCTGCTTACTCTAGCTATCTCATCTCCGGCCACATACGCTGCCAAATCTTGCATTAGATCATGCGTTTCTACAAATGGTAATTTGCCTCTGTAGTCTGTGAAATGCTTTCTGATTGTGTCCACATTGCCTATCATGTTATTCTTGAAACTCTGGGCAAGGTTAACCCAATCCGAATGCCACCTGAAAACTCCTGCTGCCTCCATTACATACTTTTCAATCACAGCATACCCTGGAAATTGGAAAAATGACCTTGCAAGAAGTTCGTCAAAGCATTTATCCCCATCATGGTCTTGCAACAGACCTTGTGCCATCCACACATTGATTAAATCGTTCCTATGCAACGGGAAACCTTTCCCGAATATGGCACAATAGGCAAAACACGACCTCAGATGACACGGCGTGTGATCAAAGCTCAATTTTAACGCGGGCAATATCCCGTTCTGTCCATGATCAATCCTCCAAAGCTCACTTCCTTCAATTTTCTTCCAAGTAGCAAGATCTCTCTCGTTACGC
Organism: Oxyria digyna; assembly: GCA_029168935.1. NCBI lineage: Eukaryota > Viridiplantae > Streptophyta > Magnoliopsida > Caryophyllales > Polygonaceae > Oxyria > Oxyria digyna. The sequence continues at coordinate 76,102,419 of JAPVLV010000001.1, forward strand.
AACAAACCTCCTAATGTCTTCACTGCAAGCGGAACTCCTTTGCATTTCTCAATAATGCATTTCCCACTCGCTACCAACAGCGGATAAGCTTCCTCCTCGCCTTCTTTGAATGCACATTTCACAAAAATGGACCAACAATGATCAGGAGAGAGGTCTTTAACCCTATAGGCTTCAATTGTTCCAGTAAGAGATGCAACCTTTTCTTCTCTAGTAGTCACTATAATCACACCCCTTGAACCCACAACCAACAGCTCCTTTAATCTCTCCCACTGTGCTAAATCATCAACCCATACATCATCCAACACAAGAAGAAATGTCTTACCAGTCAAAATCTCATGCAATCTCTCCTGCAAAGCCTGCAGATTCAGATTTGAACAGTTCTGGCCAGTAGCAGACTGGATTATGTCCCCAATCACAGTGTTCAGAACAAAAATTTTAGACACATACGCCCATATTCTCAAATTAAAGTTCTTAAGCACTTTAACCCTAGGATCATTGAACACTAACTTTGCTAGTGTAGTCTTTCCAATTCCTCCCATTCCAATTATCGGAATAACCAGAAATTTCTCATGTTCATCGATTGAGGTGCTTACCAGACGAGAGACGATCCAATCCTTATCTTGCTCTCTGCCGAAAACATCCGATTCAAGAATGTATGAGCTCGTCTCTCTACTCTCAGCTAAATTATCAACCGAGCTAGGCGATTGGCCTTCGAGATTGAATCTGCCCTTGATTTCTTGAATCGTATCCAATCGAAGGCATATATCCTCCAATTGTTGTGACCAGCTGCGAAGAGGATAGGTTCCAGTGAGTCTTCGCCAAAAACAAATCCTGTTGACTTCGCGCTTCAATTCTTCAGTCGAAATCCAATCGAGCAAATCTTCGATGTCGTAAACCACATCCTTGAGACTCACGAGCCAGCTTTTGATTGATTTGTTCTTGTACTGCTTCTCCTCTGCATCCTGAAGCACTGCATCAATGGCGTCCAAGGTACTCTTCAGCTTCGGAAACTGCGACCTCACGCCGTAGATCTTCGACAGTTTTTCGAATGCGTCGGAGCCTAGCTTTCCGATAACCACCTTCACAACACCAGAAACCACCGTCATTGTTAATGGATCCGCCATTTTTGTACAGTGGAGATTACAGACGGAAGGAAAAGGAAAAATGTAATTTGCTTTATACTAATGGGCCTGGTCCAGCCCAAACTAATTTTTACACGTTCAGATGGGCCCAATAGGCCCATAGTTTTGTTTTTTCCTTTTGTTTTTATTTTCTTGATTTGGTGCAGAAGTCGACTCGTCGTGCAGCTCCCGATAACGAACAAACGATATTCAATTAGAGGTTTGACTATAAGTCCTCATCGATGGATGCCGTTAACATCAACAACGTTGAAATCTTTGGTTTAGAGCTAGAGATTGAGGTCAGAGGTTCTGAGCTTGAAAAGTCAAAGCTGAAGAGATCAGATCCATGAGATAACGGAGAACGGATCTTCATCTTCTCCAGCTTTCTTGCTATGATGCGCAACTACGTTGTTGATATGAAGTAAGTCTCAAGAAATCTAATTGATTTCTGACTAATTGCTATGAGTATTTTCTGCTGCTAATTTCTCATTCGTAGCTGTTTTTAGGAAGTTTGGTTTGTTGCTGTTTTATTGATTTTGATTTACTATTTGGGTCACTACATTTGTGTATTTTGAGAATCTAGCTCGTCGATTGTCGCTAAAATATTCTATCATGTTGCCAGTTTTGGACATAGGAAAAGAAAAATACAGATTTTGAGATATTTGCTGCTAAAAAAACTGCAGGTATTGATGGTATTAAATGTGCTTGTTTGATTTAATTAAATAGGATTTCTTAATACACAAGAGGAGGCTGTATAGGTGCTGATTGATTAATTCAATGAATATAATTTGCAGATTTACTTGATTTTCAGATTGAAGAAAGAATGTTGCATAGATTCATAATGCATAACCATCCACTTATTCTGTTTTCTTTATGGGACCTTGTGTATCTGATGGCATTATAAATTAATGCTCTCATTCATGTGACAGAGCAAGAAAAGTTTTCGGAATCTCACTGTCCTTGGTGCTCATAAACCTAGCTGCTATACTAGAGAGAGCTGATGAGAATCTCCTTCCATCAGTCTACAAAGAAGTGAGCGAAGCCTTCAACGTGGGCCCATCTGATCTCGGCTACTTAACATTCATACTAAAGTTTGCTCAAGGCTTATCATCACCCTTAGCAGGAATTCTAGTCTTTCATTATGACCGACCCACTGTTCTCGCCTTTGGCACGCTCATTTGGGCAATTTCAACAGGTGCAGTTGGGATAAGCCAGCAATTTTCAACTGTCGCTTTTTGGAGGGCGATAAATGGAGTAGGATTAGGAATTGTTATTCCTGCTCTTCAGTCATTTATAGCAGATAGCTATGGTGATGCAGGAAGAGGAAGAGGTTTCGGTATGCTGAATCTTATTGGTAGTTTGGGCGGGATTGGAGGTGGTGTGTTGGCGACAGTTATGGCTGGTCATGATTATTGGGGAATTCCGGGATGGAGATGTGCTTTTATGTTGATGGCTGCTGTTAGTATACTAATTGGAGCACTTCTTTATTTCTTTGCTGTTGATCCAAGAACTAAACTTTCTGTAGCTGATGATGGTGCTTCATACAGGTACAGATTTTCTTGGCAGACAGATTTTTTCTTAATGAGCCTTCGTCTATGATTAAACTTTCTTTTTGGAGGGGATTTGCAGGAAAGTTTTGGCTGACACAGAAAGTCCAAATCCTGAATCTGTATGGAAGCAGTCGTTGACAGCCATGAAAACTGTCCTCAAGGTGCAGACGTTTCGGGTTATTGTTATGCAAGGACTCGTTGGTTCTCTACCGTGGACAGCAATGGTGTTCTTCACCATGTGGTTTGAACTAATTGGTGAGCAAATCCTACCCATTAAGAAAACTTTCAAATAATGTATCTTCAAGCTAGCTAGCAGAGCACTAAAGAGTTGTTATATCATAAGGTCTTCTTTAAAGAAGGTAACTAGTTAAATGAGTAGTTCTAATAGGTATGTGTATTTTCTTATAAGAAAAGTGTGAATAATGAGAAAAATATAGAATAATTTCATTACAAATAAGGTCTAAAATGATCACATATATCAAGCTAATCCTCTTTCAACAATGTTTATCCACTCTAGGATTTGACCACAATGGAACAGCAGCATTGCTCAGCATATTCGCGTTTGGAACATCCATGGGATCTTTCCTGGGCGGAATAATAGCAGACAAAATGTCGGTTCTCTACCCGTACTCAGGCAGGATAATGTGTGCTCAGTTCAGTGCATTCATGGGCATACCATTCTCAATATTTCTCCTCACCTCAATCCCTCAAGAAATTTCAAGCTGGTTATTGTTTTCAGTCACACTCCTGTTCATGGGCCTGACAATAAGCTGGTGTGCCACCGGCACAAATGGGCCTATATTCGCTCAAGTGGTCCCCGCCAAAGACAGGACCATGATCTATGCCTTTCATCGCGCCTTTGAAGGGTCGATTTCGTCATTTGCAGCTCCTCTCGTTGGGATCTTGTCTGAGAAGATCTACGGCTATGATGCGAAATCAGTGGGCCATGGATCGTTGAGATCGCCTCATGAGGCGTTTGCGTTGTCTAGAGGACTTTTGTGTATGATGGCTTTGCCATTTGGGTTGTGTTGCTTGCTTTACTCACCATTGTATTTGGTGTTTAAGAGGGATAGAGAAAATGCTAGACTTGCTAGTATCAAAGAGGATGGTTAATGTATGTTCCTTCTTTCCTTTTTTTACCCATTTGAACTTTATTCAGCACTTGTCATAAAAGAATTTTCCACAACCATTTTTAGATTTTATATCTATCTATACATATACTAAAACAGAGCGGTGTTTTACCACATGTCGCTCTTATGTTCAATTAGTCTATGTGTCGGACTCTAAGTTATATCACCCCTCATCTTTCGCATCACCGTCACATCATTCGTTTTTAACTTTTATTATATATGTATATATCTTTGAAAAATAGATGAAATAAGGAAAACAAAAAGATAATGTAATAGATTAATTATTTTTTATCGTTTACCAAATTATAAAATTAAAAAGATATAGAGATTATATTATCTTTTACCATATTATATATTTTCTCTTAGATATATATATATATATATCTTTATTTTATTTAACTATCAATCCAAGTAGAACTTATAATTACTATCAAGATTAAAACAAAAACTATAAATCACAGATTATAAGTTATACTACATAATAGTATAAATATTATTATTTTATCAACAAAAATTAATACATACGACTCGTGCATGGCGCGAGAACATACGCTAATTGAACACTAATTCAGCTTAATTACATCCATGCAGAAGTGTAACACTTTTTTTTGGTAGAAAGAAGTGTAACACTTTATTTGTTCTTGAAAGGGACAATCTACTAAGCAATGAACTAATGACGTTTCTACTAAGCAATCAACTAATGACGTTTTTCATGACAATGATATTATACATTTATGTTAATGTGATTAACTTATAGGTTTCCGATGTATCAATGCAATACAAAAATAATGCGAGATGAGATGGACCATTTGATAACATATTATTGTATTCTACTATTTTTGTTAATGAACATATCATGTGGAGTATGATATATGCATCCATAGTCACCTAACAATCTTTTTTATAAAATACTCAACTACTCGTCTACTCTTATCATCTATTGATTTGATTTTCAGATATCATCTATAATGCCATCAAGCTAAGTATAGTAGTACGGATTATTGTCAATTTTAGAAAATAAATTGAGTACAATCTAACGTTCAATGGTAATTGGCCGGAGATGAATGAAAAATTACATGATATTCCCTCGGTATCAAAATATAGATCTCACCACATTTCAATACAAATGTCGATACGTGTTTTGTTTCGTTAATATCTTTAATTACATGTTAGTTAAAAATATAAAATTTTGATATTCTTAAAATAGTCATAACCCACGTGAGTATGTTTTTCTTTATATATTGGGAAAATTTTACAAAATTCTCTCGAATATATTATAAATAGTATCAAAAAATGAGGAGAGTTCTATATTTTGGAATATATATACTCTGTGTAACATAAAGACTAGTCTGTAAATAAATGATGACGAGATTAAGATCATACCTACTATTTTTAAACATCTTAAGTCTTTCAAGAAAAGAGCACAAAACCAAACGTACTACACTCTCCAATCCCTTGGAAAAAATAACAATACTTAAATAGGAGATATCGTTTAGAATATATTATATAAATAATGTTATCTGCAACTTCAAATATTGTTTTTCAAATGAAATTGCAAGCTTCTTGACCAAAAATATCATGAAACTTCAACTTCAAGTTATTATCTTCTCGAACAAGGTTGCCAACAGATCGGAATGTTGGTATATTAATGGTGGCGTGCTTTCATTGCTAACGGCTATAACCGTGTACAGGTATGATTTTACACAAGTTAAGATTCTGATTTGTTAGGATTTCAGTTTGGATATTTCAACTCTCTTCATGTTTCGTGTTCTTCCACATGCACAAATTCACATGTACGTTTAAATTGAAGAATGTGTTACAATTGAACTCTTGGTTCGTTTAAATCTGATTCGGTATTCAAATGTATTTCTTAACATCACACAATATCGAATCATGAAGCTTGCCTTTTAATACTATTGGCTATTGTGAAACTGGTTTATGATGGCTGAGTTATTATCGAGAGTTGGTTGTGGATGTGACGAGGCTTTGTCATGGGCGCACCTTTTAAAGATTTTTTTATTTAGGTGAATCTAACATTATATGGTTCTATGTTTAACAATTTTCGGGAATTTTCGGGTCAAACAGTTTTTCGGTGGCATAAGCCTTTGCACGGTAGTCCTTGGCCAAGTTCGAGAGAAAAATTCAGGTGAGAACAAGGTTTAAGAAAACGGAGTTTTTTCACAGATCACAAACTAATGTTTGTAATTTGGACGGTAATGTTCATAATTTAGGTGATGACTTTTTTTGAGGTTATTCTGAAAACAAAAACCAAAAATTCGCACTAATTACAAGTATGTCACCGCATCCCTTATTGAAAAACATTTAAAAAAATTCATGGCCGATATTATGAAAATTACTATCCAGAATACGAACATTAACTTGTAATCTGTGAACGAGAATCGTTTATTTTTCCAATATTTAAATTTGTTTGCACCGAAACTTATGTTTTGTGAAGTATTTCTCGACCTCTCCGTCTATCATTATTAAATTTTATACAAACTTTTTACTATAACACCCTAGTTAGATCAATCATTAACCATTAATAGTCCCGGATCTACTCCAAATAACATGATTGATTCATGAACATTCATGAACCATCAAATCTTGTAACACTATCCACGTCGGAGTAAACTTGAGGCCTCTGATTCAGATTCTGCTGTCGTATATTTCCATGGGTCCCATCCACTCGCGCTGGCGAAAAAAGATTAGTATATTCACGGACCCTTTTGTCTTTTGTTAGTGATAGATGAGGAGGCGGAAGATTCCAACTTGTGCACAGCTTTCGGTTTGTCACTTGCCTACAAATTCACATTTTGTCATCCTAAATATAAAAAACTCCACAATCCAAGAACCCATAAGCAGCAGATAGACGAGAGAGGTTAAGGTTTCCCTGTAAAGCCATTGTCAAATCCGCCATATCCATCGCTTTGCAGGGACCTCCAAATGGCTTCCACCACCATCAAAGCTCGCAGCTTTGCTGTGGTTATGTTGGTGTCGCTGTTTTTCCTCTCCTCTGCGATTGCTTATGGTATTTTTCTAGGTCTTTTTATTGTTTTTTTGGTTGATGGGTTTTTCGATTTAGGCTTTCTATCCTTATTTGAGGCTTAAGTTATGAAATTGGTTTTGGGTATCAATCACTTTTCTTGATGATGGTGTATGGTATTACTTGGGGAGACAATAGACAGTTTCATTAAAATTAATTTTGTTGTTGTTGCTGATGTCATATGATACTTCTTCAGCTGGTGCTGTAAAAAAAACTAAGCTTGATTCTTGCAAGAACAAGTGTGTCTAGTGTTATGAGGTGTTTGCAGGAGAAAGATTGGATAATCTTATCTTATGGTTTGTGGGTTATCATAGAGATTTTTGTAGGCAGATTACATGTGAAAGTCAGGAAAGTAAAATAAATTGTTTTGACAATGACATGATGCAGATAATCAAGTGGCTGGTAATGGAAGGGCAGATTTGTATCATGAGATTCTCAGGGAGGAGGCTGTGTCAAGATTAAATGAGCTTGGAAAGGTGTTGTAAAATACTTCATTTTAATTCTGGTTTGAGTTTTCTGACCAAAAAAGAATACTGATTAAGTTTTGGTCATTACCAACATAATATGTAAGACTACAAAACATTGAATTCACAAGCTTATGATGCACTTATCTATTTTATATATATAACAGATCGCTCTATCGGCTTGAATCCGATGCGGGTTCTTTGTTGTCTCTAGAGTAGTGGTAAATACTGTGAGAGTATTGCACTAATATATTTTTATTAGACATCTCCATAGTCTTGAACTCATTTTTTGTGCTTTATTATTGTCATTTGTCAGTTTCTGGTTAGGATAATATAGCAAATTGGTTTGGCTGGTTATGTATGTTTTCTAATCCACATCCATAACACTACTGAGTAATTGATATTTTATTGGGCTTTTCAATGACAATACTTAATGGAGAACATGAGTTCATGACTTCAGTTTGTCACTGCTGACCTGTAAACAATAAAAAAATAACATTTTTTTGTCTCCAGACTATGGGGATATTGATTGATTGAGCAATTTGCCATTATATAACGATTGATGTAAATAGAAAATGCTCATACTTTGTCATTAGCATCGTAAACCAATGTACTACGTAATTACTCCGTAGTTTATAATTTCAAGAAAGTAGGAAATACTTACAGCTATGCCCTGTCTGATAATTTCTGCAATATATAATTTTTTGGTTGAAATGTTAATACATAATACTGATGATAGGCACAGAAAATGAGGATGGTAGTGTGACTCATTGCAGCCTAGATACATGTGAGTTCAGATACTGTTATCTTATTTTAATTTTCATTTGTTTTAAACAATAGGCTAATATTGATGAACCGTCCATACAAGTGCAACATCTTCTGCAGTGGAATCTTTACATTATTGTATTGTAAATTTTTATATTCCTGAAACTGATTGTTCTTTTATCCCAGATCAAATAATTATATCTACTAGATCCTACAATATTATGGGGCTTACATTGTCCTAAATTCTTTCATGGTTACAATGATTGTGGCAATGTCAGAATACTATGCTAGTTGGGTAAAAAAGAATCATTATGCTAGATCTGATGCCAGTATTTTCACAATTTTGTTGACATTGCCACATAATGCATCAGGTTAGTGATGTTGATAGCTACCTCGAGAGGACATTCTTAAGTCCTGCATCTATAAGAGCGGGCGATGTCATTCGTCTATGGATGGAGGATGCTGGTTTGAGAACGTGAGCTGATTTCTTTTGTCTCAATGAAGGTGAAAGTTTGAGGGATAATAATTTTACTCATATCAATTTGCAGGTGGGTGGACGTGATGGGCAATGTCCATGGCCGAGTTGATGGGAGGAATCCAAATGCTTCAGCTTTATTGCTCGGTTCTCATCTGGTAATTTGCATCTCTTGAAATCTCGAACTCCTTTTCCTAGATTGTTGAGGCATAACTTTATTTGTGTAATAGGACACAGTGGTTGATGCTGGCAAATTTGATGGCGCATTAGGTATTATATCTGCCATATCTGCCATGAAGGTTCTCAAAGTCAATGATATGCTCAAAGGGCTAACACGCCCAGTTGAGGTCAGTGATACTCTTTGCTTTCATTCTCTTTGGTCAATATTTGTGTAAAAGTTTCTATGTGACAGTGTTGGCAATCTGTATATGCAAAATGCTTTTTCTAAGTTGATATAATATCTAGTTTGAGCTAGCGTACTTATCTGAAATTTGACCATTTAAGGTGTAATACATGATTGCTTATACACCTGATTGTTGTTGTCCACATCTTAAGCATTCATTGTTACGTGCATGTAGTAATTTGTACGACCGACACTGGTCAAGCTTGAAGTATTAAAAAAAATTGGGCTGTACAGAGAACGATTCTTACTAAAAGATTCGGTTATATTTTTTGTTTGTTAAAAATTGACTCTTTCTTCTCCAGCTAAGAAACTTCATATTACAGTTATACCGCTCTGATCCAGCTACATAATTTATAAAACTGTTACATTGTGGTGTTCTTGTCCCAGTATTTCTAGTTAAATTTCTTTTAAGCAAGCGAAAGATGTAGCGCATAAGTTTTGTTTAGCAGTAACTAGCTTGTCAAGAATGACCTGTCTATGACTTAGTTCCTCGGACATGATCAATATGTTTTTCTTGTCTAAAGGAATAACGGAGTGAATAATTTTAGCGGCATCCTTATCTATAGATTTAGTTGCCTTCATCTTCTAGTAAAAATCTATTTCCTCCTGGTTCAGAATAAGAAATGCTTTAATGTGAATGTAATTTGGCTGCTGGTACCTAGAACATTAATCATGTTGTGCTTACACTTGATGTTTTCAGGTAATTGCCTTCAGCGATGAAGAAGGCGTCAGGTTCCAGTCTACTTTTCTTGGTAGCGCTGCAATAGCTGGCAAATTAGCAGCTTCAGCTCTAAACATATCAGACAAGAGGTTCCCTCTTTAGTTCATAGTTCAGCACGGTTCGTTTCGCTCCTCAATAGTATACTCATGTATATTATTTGGTATACAGAGGGAGAACTTTGCAAGATGCCCTCAAGGAAAACGACATAAATGCTTCAGAGGAAAACCTTATGCAACTCAAATATAAACCAGAATCTGTTTGGGGCTATGTTGAGGTATTCGAATTGATACTGTTAACTTGCAGCTTTGTTTTATTTCAAAATAAATAGTGTTCTCATTCTCTTTGTGTTGTCATTGCATTTTTCAGGTTCACATTGAGCAAGGACCTGTATTAGAAGCATTAGGTCTACCTCTAGGTGCTGTCCAAGGCATTGCTGGACAGACACGCCTAAAGGTATACAGAATGAAAATTTTAAAATAACAATATCCAACCTATAATGATAAAAAAAAATACTGGGTCATTGTTAATAACCAAATTTAGTAACAAGTTGCGATTTTACTACTGTACAGCTATTTTATGAGTGAGTGGATCCTTATTGTTCTATAAGTCAGGTAGAAAGAAACTACATCAAAAACTTTATTTAAATTTTTAGGTAACAGTGAAAGGTTCACAAGGCCACGCTGGGACGGTTCCAATGTCCATGAGAAGAGATCCAATGGCTGCTGCAGCTGAACTAATGGTTCAGTTAGAGAGTCTGTGTAGACGCCCTGAGGATTTTCTGCCTTTTGATGGACAATGCAGTCTCTCTGGATCCCTTGTGTGCACTGTTGGTGAAATATCATGTTGGCCAAGTGCAAGTAATGTTATCCCAGGCCAGGTAAAAGTAGTTTGATATTCTTTCTTCAAGAACTCAGGTTTTGCAGGCAAAAAATGTCAAACTGATTTAGTTATAATAAACGCGTTTGCAGGTGAGCTTCACCATAGACCTACGTGCAATGGATGATGAGGGACGTGAGGCTGTTCTCTACGAGCTATCCAACAGGATGTATCGTATATGTGAGAGTCGTTCCGTTTCTTGCCTCATTGAACGAAAGGTGAGCAACTTTTTTCCCTATTCAGTAATATTCCTAAAATTTCAGCACAACTTACCAAAATATTGAATAAAATTTCAGCATGATGCAAATGCTGTGATGTGCGACAACGAGCTAAGTTTGCAGCTGAAAGCAGCAGCTCTATCGGCATTTAAGAAGCTGGCAGGAAATGTTCAAGAAGCAGACTTGCCCAAACTGATGAGTGGTGCTGGCCATGACGCCATGGCCATGTCCCATCTGACCAAGGTATCAACAATCTTAGGCATAGCAAAAGTTTAACTGCTCAAACACTGATCTACATGAAATTTCTTGCCCTCAAGATATATCCACTTTAGTTTACCAATATGGAATTTTACCTTAAGCATGTGTAGTGAATATGTATAGTGAACTCCAAAGACCCAAAACCAGAAATTATAATAAATGGAATCTAACATGTTATAAACCGAAAATAACCAAAATCCAGCAGACCCAAGTAGGATGAACTCCAAAACATGAAAGAAGCACAACTCTGATTTGTGCCAAGTGTTTTAGAATTTTGATTTCTGGAACACTTCTGAATTAATGCATGGAATTGTTTACGGCTAAGCAGGTTGGAATGCTGTTTGTTCGTTGTCGTGGAGGAATCAGTCACTCGCCAGAAGAACACGTCTTAGATGAAGATGTATGGGCAGCTGGGCTAGCACTTCTGTCACTCCTTGAGACACAGATCTCCTAATTCAGTCACCCCCCCCCCTTTGATTCTGTGCGCTTCTTTGTACATAGAACTAGGACTCCAATAAAGTAGCTTGTAAACTGTAAATACATGTAGACATTGATTTTCTATTCAATTGCAGGCAGCCTTTTCTTTGTTCCTAGTGATTAAGTATCTACAAATCATGCCTGTGTGAAATAATTGCAGGTATGATTCTGGGTAGAATCTGATTGTTTGAATTGGTTAGTAGAAACAAAGAACATAGATCTGGGTTCAGATTGTAGTTTTAGGTCATGAATGCTCAAACTTTAACATAAACAGTATCTTAACTTGCATCATGTTATAGAATTTTCGTGAAAGCTACTAGCATTCCACATTAAATTGGACAAGTTTTGACATCAATTTAACACCATTACATTGATAGACCTTTTTTTATTGGAGGTTTACTCGTAAAACTAAGGGAGTAATTAGAGATTAGCTTAAATTATCACCTGATAATGAATGCTGAATACACATAAGAATATATCTTGCAATTTATAGAAGCATTATACTCTGAAAAGCAAAAGATAATACTGAATGTACAAGAAGCAGTTGTAGGTTCCTCACACTGCATCATCAGATAATGGCCAACAGCATGGCTAAGACAGCAACCAAATAGGCAAATACAATCAGAAACTTATCAGGATAGCAATAAAAATAGAAAATGATCACTTTACCCAGAAACAGATAGGTTTAGATATGTTGTTACACAGCTTGACTGACCAATACATCTTCTCTACATGAGAATATACAAAATTATCAAGATCAAGGACGTTAAGCCGCAGAACAGTATCTCAATCAGTAATATCAAAACAAAGCTTGGCCTCATCCCAGGGACCATTAATTTCAAACTTGTACTTCTGTATTCTGATGAGCCAATAAGGGCATAAAACCGTGACGAAGACCAATAAACCCAGAAGCAAGCTGAACAGAAACAGGTTCAATCTGTAATACAAGACCAATGTTGCAGCCATCAACCCCATTGAAAGCCAAAGATGCAGCCGAAAAGAGTACCTCTTTATACAGTATGTGACAAGCGGGGCAAACAGAAAAATTTGCAAAGAAAATAGGATGATGGCGAAAACATGGTGCCTTGAAGGAAGACGAGAAGCAATCAAAACTGAAGCAACAATAGAAGTGTTGAGAGAAATGTTGCTCCTTAATGAAGGGTTATCCCCAGTTCCAGGAGCCTTTACTGTGCAGCCAGTATAGTCATGTAAGAAGAGATGGAGTAGAATAAGCATGGCTGTCAAAACCCATATGGAATCTGAACTAATGGATCTAGTAAGGGTGTGGTAAATTGGGGATAAGATGTATAAACCAATTATGAAGTAAGAAATGTTAAGTACATAGCGGCATAGAAGATTGAGGGAAGTGATTTCTGCAGTTAAAAGGAGAACAATGAAACCAGAACCAAGCAAAACTGTATCAAGAAGCAGGAGGGCGTGACAGTCAATTGTTGAGCATAGAGTGTAGTTCCAGATGAGAATCACAAGAGCAACAACACAGAGATACTGAGATATGGAGACTGAATCACACATGACTTTAAATAGGTCCCTATGAACAACATTGGCATTTGTGACCATGTGTTCAAGAAAAGACTCATCAGTGTGGTTATCATCAAACCCTGGTTGCATACCACCATACGCCACTTTCCTCCATTTTCGAGGAGTGGGAGAATAGTCATTTCCATTCCGAATCTCCATTAATATCCTGTATCTCAAAGAGTCAAAATCATGTTTCTTGAAGACAAGGAACTGGACATGATATGTGAAGTTTTGAGAGGTTGATCTGCACAAAAGAAGTAATTGCTAAAAGCTCCACAATTGTCCGAAATGCAACGAATAACTACATACAGTACAGTAACAACCCCAAAACTTTAAGCATACAGATAATATCTTAGAATGCAAGTTATAAACCAGGAGACTACTCAGATTATAATCATAATCCATTAAGATACATGAAGTTAAGAGGTGGCAAGTATCTTGAAAATTCATGGCAACAAAAAAACTGCTTTCAGTTTCATCTCAGAGGAGAATGCCCCTTTTAAAGAATCAAATAAAATGCTCCTATTTTACAAGTGAACAATGTACAACAAAAAAAGAAGATTTGGGCAACCAAATCAATAGAAGTTTCGAACATGTACAACAAATAAAAGCCAAATTGCGAAATCTAATCGTACCTTTGGAGGAGAAATCCCCAAACTGGAGTGAAACCTAGCTTAAGCGCGGGAAATGGAGATCAACAAAATTGAAAGTGCTTTTGTATCACAGTAAGAGCGCACTAAATACTCCCACAAGCGAAGGTGTGGCAGTGGTGAGGGTTTAAGATCTGGGCGTTGGGCATCGGTAAGGAAGACGATGGCTCTGAAATGGCCGAAAAAATTACATTAGCTTTTTTTATAAGAACCAGACCGGGTTTGAATTTAACAATTTATGAACCGGATACAGGTTCGACGGGGCCGGGTTTCGCTCACAAGTATATATACTGTAAAACCCGGCGAGACTGAAACTGAAAGCGAAGTGCCAAGAGAGCTTCCCGCCTGTTTTCTGCAATGGCTTCCATCTCAAAGCCTCCACAACAAACAACAGCGGCAGCATCAACAACTTCTACTGCGATTCCAGATCCAAGATTCAAACTAGCACTCGCCGTCGCTCTTATCCGATCCAAGCTTACTTCTGCTAATATACCGCCTGCTATCTCGTCCTCTACTTCGCATTCCGAAATCGTCGCGAAGGTCCAACGATTGAAGCGAAAGGTTTGCCTAAATGTCACCGTGGTTTCTACTTCACAGATCTATGCGATTTTATCTTGCTTTGATGTATTTGAACGAATTTTTAGGCTAAAGATCGGAAGCGGGAGATTCTGCGGCTCAATGAGTACCTGAAGGAGCTTGAGAATGCTTCGATTGGAGATTTGTATCCGAAGAATGCGGCTTGCAAATGCTATTTCTTCTCCGATTTAGGGAAAATTAGCCCTAATCAGTTACCGGAGAGCAGATTGAACGATGCTCTTCGGCGAAGATTTCTCAGACAAGGTCTAGATTTATCATCGCTATCTTCGTTTCACCGTTTGCAATTCGGTTTTAGTCTGAAGAATCTGCACTTTTTGTTTTGATTTTGCTTGTTACAGTACGTCTCAGGGAGAAAAGAAAGAGACGAGCAAGCGATTCTGTTATTCCCTCGCTATTTACAGGTTGAAGAACGATGTTAATTTTTGTGTTTAACTAAATTGTTGCGTTTATACACACATTTTTTTTTTCCAAGTGTCATTTACTTCAAGAGATGGATCTGTGGATAATGTGACTGAAGTTGTATATTGAAAAGGATTTAAGATGTGCTATAGAAGTCTGATTTGTTTATCTGCTTAATGAATTACAGAATCCAACTATGAAGATAGCATAGACTTGCTGAGGCTTTCAGCTGATTTTCTCTCGGACCTTTGTAACAGAAGTCCTGCGGTAGATTGCAATCTTCCAGTCAATTCCATGCTTGCTAGTTCTAGATTCTCATTCTTTGTCCCTCCTCCCTAATAATTGAACCACCACGGTCATTCCTTTTGTGATTATTTGTTCCACGTGCAGATCGAGGGGAACAATTTTGCAAACTGGACGCATCAAGCTGTAGATTTTATCCTAGGTAGGAACTGGTGATTTTTTCAACACTGACTGAACTTTTTGGTTGCTGCTAGTTGTGACTGGTTTTGGATGTAATTCGTCAATAATGTAAAACTGTGCAGCTTCTGATGTAATCCTTTTGTCTGATAAACTGAAATACCTGTTGAAACCAATATATTTGGTTGAGTTTCTTAAAGAGCTAAATCTTGACCCGCAATTAGAAAATCACTAGAATTAGCTCCACTTGGGTTAGCATAATTGTATATGGTGTTCTGCACAACTATACACTGAGGTTTTTTGTTGGCATCGGGGAAATTTTCGTAGAACTGCTTATTGTCCTGTATTCACAGTATTATATATAGCACTTGGAAATTTGTGCTACAGCTGATTTGTAACCATTATAATTTTGAAGTTAGATAATGTGAAGTTATTATAAATTTTGAAGTTAGATGATGTGAAGTTATTATATCTCTACAGGCATATTCTGTGTCATCTGTGATTAAAGTTATTTGGCATGTTGGTTTATAATGTCGATTTCAACTATACTCTCATTCGAAATTGAAACATTTTGGACCAACTTTTGGTTATCAAGGTTCATTGAAGAATTTACTCTTGCTGGGGAAGGACACAGAGCTGATTCAAACTACTGTCAACAGCTTGGTTGTGCACTTGGTTACAAGGATGTCTACACCTCCTGAAGAAGGTGCTGGTTTCTTGATCATGAATAATAAACAATCTTAACTTCATTCCAGCATTCAATTTTTTAGTGGCATCTAACCTGGTTGAAATGTGCTTCACCTTTAGGGCAATTCCTCTTTTAAACGTTGTCTGTGAATTAGTATCATACAATTTTGACAGCAATAGATGGAGTGAATTATTCCTACTAGTCTAAAAGTCACCTGTCCAGGTTTCCTGTTCATGAATATAAGTCTGCTTGACCAAATATACTACAACTACAATAACGAAAAAACTGAGTGCCCTTCAAAATTCAGTTAGGTTTAAGAAAAGATCCATTCACCTCTTTCCAGTTTTCCTTAGCACTGAACTGAAGAAGGGTAAAGTGCTTATGATGTTTTCCTGTATTCAAAATTAGTGCTAGCTCAGAGGGTAAGGGCTTCTTTCTTGACCAAAACTTCTCGAAAAATCTTGTAGATCATCTTAAATAAACATGAGCAATCCACCTAGCAACATGCTTCAAGCTGGTGTCGTTAAATTGCAGAATCTGTTGTCTTATGGTTACTAATTTATCTGCCATCTTTTTTCCCCTCAGATGTTCAGAATATTGAAAGTGACAGACAACAAGATGCTCAACACATTATCCGCAAGCTTGGAAGCTTGTCATACGTGGGACAGCGTGTTATAGTTTTCATCTCCCAAAAGATTCCTGAACTCGCAGAAAATTTACTATCCCTGGATCCTTTTGATCCCTCATTTGCCACCATGCATGTCTCCATGTTCCTACTGTAAGTACCTGAAGCTGCTACATGATCCTGGACTTATATCCACCATGGTTGAATAAACCTTTGTATATCAATTTTGATTTGACTCACAGGATTCAGCTTATCGAGTTCATGATATCAGACTACTTGCAGACTTGGCCAGACGATGAATCTTTTGACAATGGTATGTATATTTTCTTTCCCTCAGGCTTGCATCAAAGAAATCTGAGGAAGAGATACATAAACTTGATTATACACACAGGTCTCCTTGAAGAATGGGTGGCGTTGTTTCACCGCACTCATAAAGCGTTAGAATTGCACGAGGACAGGATGGGACTATACGTCTTGTACTTGGATCGAGTGAACAGTTTGTTGCTTCGGGAACTTGGCCAAGCTTCATCTAAGCAGAAGCTGAATCCAGAAATTCTTCATAGACTGGTTAGCTGAATTGCTTACTCTTTTCATATTAGTTAGCTTATGTTACATGTGAGTTTTAGTCTGTTTAGAAAGATTTGAAATCATCTGTTGTAAATTACATATATACCCTCTAGTGATGTTTATCGTGAATAAGGAACCAAATTTATTAGGTGTGCTTATGAAAAAATGGATTCGAGCGAGAAATTAAGCACACCGTTGAGGGCTGTCAAAATTAGACCCGACCCGAAAAGCCCGACCAGTCCGGCTGAAAAAATGCCCGACCTCAACCCGAAAGAAATGAAAAGGTTTATGTCCGGGCCGAGTCCGGGCCGACCGAAAAATGTCCGAAACCCGAAAACTGTCCGACCCGAAAATTTTTCGAAATCCGATATTGTCCGATTCAAATCTAGTTCGACCCGAAATTGTCCGATCCGAACCTCGTCCGAAACCCGAGATTGTCCGATCCGAAACCCGAACTTGTCCGACCCGAACTTGTCCGAAACCCATGATTATTCGATCAATTCCTACTTAATTATAGACAAATGACAATTAGCAATTCATTCACATATTAATTAGTTTAAACTATTATTTTTTAAATTTAATCTTCTCTTTTTCAAAATTGACCCGATCCCAAACCGCCCAGACCCAAAATCGACCCGACCCGAAACGCGCCCGGAACCGAAAACTGTCCGACCCGAAATACGTCCGGACATGAAAACGACCTGACCAGAAACACGTCCGGACTCGAAAATTGTCCGACCCGAAAACCGTCCGACCTGAAAATCGTTAGACTGAAAATCGTCCGAAAACCCGATTTTGGCCGATAAATAATTGTCCGGTCCGAACCCGACCCGACTCGTTCCAAGTTGTTATAAATTCCGAATAATGTCCGATCCAAATTTGTCTGAAGCTCGAAATTGCCCGACCGAAACCCGACCCGGCCGTCCGACTCACGCAAGACACTATATATTCTGAAAATGCATTTTTTTTAATGCCTTAAAAAGCCGGATATATAAGCCTCTTATCCATTATCCGCCTCACATAAACAAACTCTTCAGCGATGAGCTCTTTGGCATCATCCCTAACCTTCATCCCAAAAGCCCATCACTCAACCCAATCACACCTCCCTTCACCCCCCAAAATCCCAAACAACCTTCAATTCCACCATGGAAGCTCACCTTCCATCACCAGAAGAAACATCTTAGGCCTCGGACTCGTCTCCGGCGGCCTCCTTCTTCGGCCTACTCCGGCTCCGGCAGCCGAGGAAAGCGGCCCATGTGAGTTTTCATCTGCTCCTTCTGGGCTTGCTTTCTGTGATCGGACTGTCGGAGATGGGCCTCAGCCCACTAAGGGTCAGCTTATAAAGGTTATAATTGGTTGATCTGTAAGAATTGTTGTGTTGGAAATGTGATTTGCCCTAAATTGTGAGTGTGTTAGGGTTTAGGCGCATTATGTGGGGAAGTTGGAGAGTGGGAAGGTGTTTGATAGCAGCTATAATCGGGGGAAGCCTCTTGCTTTCAAGATCGGTGTTGGAGAGGTACACTTTGCCTAATTAGTAATTAATCTTAACTATTGTACTTAGACAGTGTTCTGAAACTAGACCGTCTAGAAGGTGATTAGTAGTTTAACGATACACCACCATTTGGTGTAAAACGCTTCATGGACTACCATCAGCCGTCTAGATATTGGAATTCGACGAAATGGATATATTGACTGGAAAGTTAAACTCAAGTTAGTTGTCTTCGAACATCCAGTTACTAGAACCCGATTAATTGGATATATTGACTAGAAAGTTAAACTCAAATTAGTTGTCTTCTAGCATCTAGACGATAGACAACGACTAGTTCGATAGGAGCTATATTCGAGGGAAGTCTCTTGCTTTTCAAGATTGGTGTTGGCGAGGTACACTTTGCCTAATTAATCTTAACTATTGTAGTTAGACGGTATTCTAAAACTAGACCGTCTAGAAGGTGAGTGGTATGTCAACTGTCCCGTTTTTCGAGTATCTGGGTTTCTAGAACGGCATCCGGCGAAAAACGCTTCATCGACTACGGCGAGTTGGGTAAATGACCAATGTGTACGTTTTTATTAGGAAAATAACCTTTTAGAAATAACCCCGGCCTACCACAAGGTTTTCTCTAATAGAAACTAGTTCGGTTAGTGTGACACACTCCCTCTCATTTTGACTACCATAAGCCGTCTAGATACTAAAATCCGATTAATTGGATATATTGATTAGAAAGTTAAACTCAAATTAGTCGTTTTTCACATCTCAACGATAGACGGCGACTAGTTGGAGTTTGTCTTATTTGATCAGTGAATTCTAATTGAAAACTTGGAGCTTATGTTGAGTACTTTAAACTAAGTTTATGTTGGAAGCTGTGATTTTTATGGATAATTACTTAATAAAGTACATATAGTTGAAATATACAAAATTGTGTCATATACGTCCAAACTCCCGTCTAGCGTCGTATATTTAAGAACCTTAGCATTGATTAATGAATTCCTTTAGTTAATCAGCTTTGCTCACATTGCTGTATTTGAATGATAGGTGATCAAGGGCTGGGATGAAGGCATTCTTGGTGGTGAAGGCATTCCTCCCATGCTTCCTGGTAATTAACTAGTTCCTTTCTTCATCATCAACTTAAACTTCTATGTACTGAAATAATTTGATATTTCGCTCGTCTGAATTAAATCAGGCGGTAAACGTACACTAAGGATTCCGCCACAGCTTGCGTATGGAATGAGAGGCGCCGGTTGCAGAGGAGGTACATACATGATACATTCATAAGCTATATGATCATGTTGCAGCATTACATGTTTGAATATTGCACTATCAAATGGTTTTAGCATTGTATTACTTCTCTAGCAAATTGAGCTTCTTAAACATTGTCTGCTCGTATAGACACGACCACAACAACAACAACATTACCTGCCTTAAAAGGCTCCCGCTTATAGCAGGGTGAGGGGGGGGGGGGTCGAATGTACGCAACTAAACCTTGTGTTAAAACAACAGAGAGTTTTCAATGACCCAAAATGAAGATTGCGTCAAAAGTTGCATAATCCGACTACTACTTCACAAAATAAGAAGCATAGACATAGACAATTAAATTAGCCAATTTGCTCGTATAGACACGACTCTCAATCTAAATTTTTGTTAGTAATGGTTCATTCGAAATATATGTTGATGGAGTATTTTCATGTAAAATGCAGGTTCGTGCATAATTCCTCCGGATTCAGTGCTTTTATTTGATGTAGAGTACATTGGCAGAGGATGAGAATTCAGCAACAGATTCTATCATAACATGTTGTATTCTACTGTGTAGAGATCAATGCCACTTGAATCTCTATTGTAAGAGATCTATTGTACTTTGGTGTTGATCTATTCAAATGCACACTCCAAAAGGAGAGTGAACTAAATACCAAATCAGCTCAACTGAATGAAGTTTAAGACATCATGTCAAAACTTTAGACAAATGAATGGCAGAAGGAAATGCAAGAATTGGATTTGTCATCAGACTAAGCTGAGTAACTAGAATTTCATTTACAATAACATTGATTATAATATATTATATAGAAAAATAGATTTGTCTAGTGACAAACTGACAATATATATCATATTTTAATTTAATGTTTATATGAAGTTGTATAATAATAAGCACTAAAATTTTAACTTCCACATAAATAAGGTTGTAGTTGTAGACATACTATATTAGGCTATAAAATTTGACTTGAAGTTAATAATTAGTTTAAAGAAGGAAATTTGACTTGTGTTTTTTTATTCGAACGGATCTGGTACGAATATGTTTATGATACAAACATACGAATACATATACATTCTTGTATATCCATATGCACATGTTTGTGTGCATTATTTTTTCATACAATGTTAAATACATTTACACATGTGGATGGTTATATTTCATTATATGTATAGATTTGGATTAGTGTGTACTCCCTATGTCCCTCTATGTTTAATTGCAACATAGAGGGATGGGCACAAGAATTAATAAAAACTGAGATTAGTGAAGAGAAGAAAAAAAGTGAAGTTGAGTATATGGTTGATTTGATTGATGTTTTATATAAAAAAAAGAATAAAATATTGAGTAAAGGTATTTAATGGTAAAAAAATAGATAGAAAAGATGATATAGTTGATTTGATTGATAAAGTGTTGTTAGTATATAAATAAAGTAAGGGTATTATGAGGGGAAATTAACGGATAGAAAATGAATGTTGCAAACATTTTGGGACTCCCGAAAATGAAATGTTGCAAACATTAAGAGACGGGGGAGTATAAATTACATAAAAATCTTAGAAAAAAAGATAATCAATTAATTATTTTGAGATTTTTTTCAAATTTCGTAAATATGTGACATTTTATTGATTTTTTATTTGGTTTTTTAAGTAATGTTGATGTGTCGGATGACATGGTTAATGAGGTGACATAGCTCAGAGGTCGACACATAGGCTAATTGAACGTGAGGACGACATGTTCTCGTACCATCTATGGGTTCGCATAAATTAAATACTTTTAAGAAAAAAGATATAATATAGTAAAAGATAAAAATGGATATTTAATTAGTAATATAGTATATTAGCTAAATTATTAATTTTACTTTATATAATCTTTTTAAAACAAAAGGTAAAATCAGAATTATCAACCATATAAAAATATAGATAAAGAGTATGTAACTATGTATAGATGAGATTTATCAAGTGTGTTAAAATATATTTGGATATCATGTACAAAGTAGATAAAACTTTGAGGTAAAAGATAATTAACTAATTAAACTAATACATATAGATGGAAAATATGAATTGTATTACATTATATTTGGATAGTGTGAAGTAGATAAAAAACTTAGGTAAAATATAATCAAATAATTTAATTAAGATGTTTTTTTTTCAAATTTTGTAAATTTGTGGCATTTTTTTTATTTTTATTGGGTTTTATTTAAGTCATGACGATGTGTCAAATAACGTGGTTAATGAGGCGTCATAGCCCAGAGATTGACATATATGTCAATTGAACGTACAGTGACAGGTGTCAAACAACACTCTGTTTTGATATATGTATAGTTAGATCTATACAGGATTGACAAATATTACCTTTAAGATTGAAAATATCTAAGACTTTATAGATTCGAGTCATTGTATTTTATTTAAACTTATCATATCATAAAGATATTAGAACAAAGACGCATTTAGATAAACAAACTAGATTTATTCTCGTGCCATGCGCGGAATTTACATAACGATTTTAAAACTATGTATATATATTCATAAACACAGAAATAATATTAATAAAAATATGTAATATATAGTTATATTTATTTTAATTAATTATTAAATCAAATTTATATAAATAATTTTTTTAAAATTTATAATCTTTTAAATTGACATGTGTTCAATAAAAAAATAATATCAAAAATTTAGATATTGATATTTGTATATATTTTTTAATTTATTTGTGTGGAAGTAAGGAAATGTTATCAATAAAAGTAAGATAATAATTTTTATTTTAATTATTATATAGGGATTGAGCCTTGCATACCAAGGCAATCAATATCTAGTTTCATTAAATAAATCGGTAAACTTGAAAGATTTAAAAGATCGAAGAATTTTATCTTCGCCAAAAAAAAAAAGAGTCGACGGACGATCTTGGTCTCTTTAGCCCTAGAAATATTGAGCTTTTCATACTCTCTTCGCTGCGCCAGATTTTCTCTTCCTCCCTTAACCTCGCTCTCGCAGCAGGTAACTCACTCACTTCTTCTTTGTTCTCTGCTTCCTCTTCTTCGTTCATCTTTCACGTAAAGATCTGAAACTTAGCGGTTCTATTATCTTATTCGACAGTAATTGTTCGTTGAGATTTGAAGGAAACCCTAATCTGTACTGAATCCGCTCTTGAAATTCTTTCGCGGAGTTGGTTCGATTGCAGTTTTGTTTAAGCTGAATTCGTTTAAGAGAAGAATTCTTCTATTTGCATGTGTTTCTGACCTAAGAAATTATTGGAATAGTCGATTGCTTAGTAGGAAGTGAATGTGTAATTTTTTTAGGGTTTATTGATTCATCAGGAGTGAGTTTTATGTTTAAGATCTCCTTGACAGCAACTCAATATACCCTATGTCAAATTCTGGTTATTATGCTAATTGCCTAATCTTTGGATGTTTCTGTGTAAGCAGGAAATGTCAAGTGCATTACCAATATTGCCGCTTCCTGCACCACCACTTGATGGGAACCTCGGTCCGCTTCCACTTGCTCAAGTCAATGAGGAATTGAGGTCTGAGAGCGAAAATGAGAATCAGAACGAGCAAAGCTCTGCTCCTACTTCAGTGGAAACCCACACGAGAAGAATTGTTATCATCCATCCTCCACCGGATATCAGAAACATTGTTGATAAAACAGCTCAATTCGTGGGGAAGAATGGGCCTGATTTTGAGAAAATGATTATGATCAGCAATGCAGGAAATGTAAAATTCAACTTTTTGAATGGGTCTGATCCATATCATGCCTATTATGAACATCGTCTCTCAGAATTCTGTTCTCAAAATGAAAGTTCTACTCAGCAGCCTTCTGCTGATCATCCAGACTCCATTGTTAGTGAGGAGCTCTCTGCTCCCGCTGCTGATGCAGAAAAGCCTGATCCTTCACCTCAATTTCGAACCGTTCGTAAGGTCCTTGATCCACCAGAGGCAGAGCAATACACTGTTAGGCTTCCTGAAGGAATCACAGGAGAGGAGTTAGATGTTAGTAAACTTACTGCCCAGTTTGTTGCACGGTACGGGAAATCATTTTTGACAGGGCTGACAAGTCGAGAAATTAATAGCCCTCAGTTTCACTTTTTGAAGCCAAGCCATAGTATGTTCATGTTTTTCACTGCCCTGGCTGATGCCTATTCCAAAGTTTTGATGCCGCCTAAAGGATTGACTGATAAGCTAAGAAAGAGCATTGTGGATAGAACTACTGTTCTCGAGCGGTGTTTGAATAGGCTTGAGTGGGAGAAGTCACAGGAGCAAGAGAGACAAAAAGCTGAGGATGAAATTGAACAGGAAAGAGTTCAGATGGCTATGATTGATTGGCATGATTTTGTTGTTGTTGAGTCTATAGATTTTGACGACGATGAATATGATGAACTGCCTATGCCTATGACTCTTGAAGAAGTAATTAGAAGAAGTAAGGTATCTGCTGCTGCTGAAGACGAACTTATTGAGTTAGGAAAGGATCTTGAGATGGATATGGATGAAGAGGAAGTACAGCTTGTTGAATTGGGCATGACAGTTGCTAGCCTTGAAGATAATCATAAAAAAATCGAAATCAATATGCATGTTGACAATGATGATCCTCCTATGAGAATT
This sequence comes from Oxyria digyna, assembly GCA_029168935.1. Classification (NCBI taxonomy): domain Eukaryota; kingdom Viridiplantae; phylum Streptophyta; class Magnoliopsida; order Caryophyllales; family Polygonaceae; genus Oxyria; species Oxyria digyna. Next base: position 76,126,740 of record JAPVLV010000001.1, read on the forward strand.
GTCAAAAACTGGAAAAGACCAGAGGAGAGACTCCCTGCAGAAAGGGACCCGACAAAATACGTTGTCTCCCCAAGTACTGGAGAGCTAATTCTCATAAGTGAAATGTCTGATCACATGAGAATCTCACTGATTGGTCCAGAATATAAGGAGCAAAAAGACAGAATGTTTGCCAAGATTCGTGAGACGACTCTTGCACAGGATGATGAGATCTCCAGAAACATTGTGGGACTTGCACGCGCTCGTCCCGACATTTTCGGGACCACAGAGGAAGAAGTCTCGAATGCAGTCAAAGCCGAGTTTGAGAAGAAAAAAGACGAGCAGCCAAAGCATGTTATATGGGACGGCCATACAGGAAGCATTGGATGTATCGCCAATCAAGCCATGTCTCAGAGTTTTCCAGATAATCAACAAGATTACGGGAATAGTTTCCTGGGTCCCGCGGGCCCACCTCCAATGCAGCAGCATCCAGGTGTACTTAGGCCACTTCCTCCGCCACCTGGTCTTAACCTCAATATCCCGCATCCACCAAACACAGTTCAGTACTCAAATGCACCACCTAGACCGCCTGTGAATCCTGTGATAGTTAATCCAATGGTGAGGCCACCTCCTCCTCCAATGGGGACGATGCCTGGACAACCTATGATGATGAGTCATCCAATAAACCTACCTGGATCTCAGTTTACGCCACTTGGTGTTCCTAGGCCTTTCGGACCGCCACCTGGCATGGCTATGCCCCCACCTTCTCTACATCAAGGAATGTCGCCTCCACCACCGCCTGAGGAAGCTCCTCCTCCACTTCCCGAGGAGCCTGTGCCCAAAAGACAGAAGATTGATGATTCTATGCTTATTCCTGAAGATCAGTTCCTTGCGCAGCATCCGGTTTGTCTCTTCTCTCTTTCTCTTTCTCTTTCTTTATCATCTTAGAGCATGAATAGGAAAAACGACAGAACTTATTCACTAAACACATCTATTCCAAAATAAGCATGTATGTATGTGTCTGACTGTTCTAAAACAACTCACTTGTAATTTTGATTTGGTTTTTCCAAAATAAGCATGTATGTATGTGTCTGACTGTTCTAAAAAGCTGTTGATATTTGTTTTTTCAGGGTCCTGCACAAATCCATGTATCTATTCCCAACACCGATGAAGGAAGCCTCAAGGGGCAGGTGCTGGAAATCACAGTTCAATCTCTTATGGAATCCATTGGAAGCCTAAAAGAGAAGATTTCAGGAGAGGTTCAGCTTCCAGCAAACAAGCAGCGATTGAGTGGAAAAGCCGGTTTTCTCAAGGACAATTTGTCGCTTGCGCATTACAATGTGACTTCCGGCGAGTCCCTTGTGCTTTCGTTGAGGGAACGTGGTGGTAGAAAGAGATGATCATCTTCCTGTTTGCAGAAGCTTGCTCTATGTGTCTTCGAAGTTTTGCTTGATTCTTTTATGGCTATTCTTTACTATTTTAACTGTTGTTAGCTTGTAGTTGTACTCCATCTGATCACAACTATCTTATTTCAATACAGATTTGGCATCTCTGAAATACAGTTACAATCGGGGGAAGCCTCTTGCTTTCGAGATCGGTGTTGGCGAGGTATACTTTACCTAATTTATCTTAACTATTGTACTTAGTGTTCTAAAACTAGACCGTCTAGAAGGCAATTTGTTCACGTTATTAAGGTTTTTAGAAAGCATACGGCTAAAAATTAAGGTTTTTAGAAGGCATACGGCTAAAAACGCTTCATGGACTACCATCCACATATAGTTCCTTTCTTCATCGTCAACTTTAACTTCTATGTACCGAAGTTATTTGGTTTTGTGCTCGTCTGAATGAAATCAGGCGGTAAACGTACACTTAGGATTCCGCCACAGCTTGGGTACGTACATACATGATTACATGTTTGAATATTGCACTATCAAATGGTTTAGTATTGTATGACTTCTCTAGCAAATTGAGCTTCTCAATCCAAATATTCCTTAGTACTGGTTCATTCGATTCGGGATGTATAGTGTTTTCATGTAAAATGCAGGTTCCTGCATAATTCCACCGGACTCTGTGCTTTTGCTTGATGTAGAGTACATTGCAGAGGATGAGAATTCAGCAAAACGTGTTGTATTCTACTGTGTAGAGATCAATGCCACTTAAATCTCTTGCAAGAGATCTATTTTACTTTGGTGTTGATATATGTTAAGCAATTGTGATGCAGTTTAGTAATGGCTAATGCAAATGCACTCTCCAAAAGGAGAGTGAACTAAATATCAAATCAGCTCAACTCAATGAAGTTTTCTGTCAAAACTTTAGACAAATGAATGACAGAAGGAAATGCAATAAGAAATGCTGGAGATCGTTGAGAGTTTGGATAAGTTATCAGAAAAGCTGAGTTAGATTATGCACGAAATTTACATATGATTTTATATATACAAGAACATTGATTATAATCTTTTATATAGAAAAATAGATTTGTCTAGTGACAAACTTACAATATATATCATATTTTAATTAAATGTTTATGTGAAGTTGTATAATAATAAGAGGTTTTTTCATAGAATCACCCCTTATTTAGGCCAATTTGCATGGAACCACCCTTTATATCACTATTGATTTAAAACCACCCATTATTTTACTTTTTATTACAAAGTCCCACCCTCGACTAACTTCTGTTAACATTTGGACGAAAATGTTGAAATTACGATTTTACCCTTGACTTTTTAAATTAATTACACAAATTACCATATAATCTTACTTGCCCAATTTCAATTTGAGAAATTGATTCGGTACTTTTGTAGTGCACTCTCCTCATTTCCTTTAAATCTTGAGCAAGTAGGACTCAATCTTATAGTTTTAGATTGAATTCAACAATTTATTTGCTAACTATAGAATTTATCAAAAGTCAAATTAGGGTTCCTTCGTCAAAAAATCAATCTGAAAGCCTTCATAGAATTACTTCTCAATCTTCGTCATCTTCACCGCAAGTCCGCAACCATCGCCGCCGCTCTCACCTGGGATCAATCCTTTCAACACTTCACTCACCGTCGGCTCCGCCATCGCTCCTTCCACTCCATCACCGATCATTCCTTCCGCAAAAACTCCACAATCATTGGCCTCATCGTCGACAACTCAATCGCCTCCTCCTAGCCGATCAATTATCCTCTGTTCAACGCCCTCGCCGCATACGACCTTTGCACACTCAAACCTCTCTTCCTCTCCTGTCGCATCCCGTTTCTAGTCGGAGTCTCCATTTCCCTCATTCAAGCTCTCTTATCCGGGTCGGATTCAAGGCTATGTTTCCTCTGGATCGACGTCTCCGAATTCGTGTTGAACCAGTACCTCGACAAGCCCTGTGCCCGTCTCCTTTTCGGTCATGAGGAATGATTTGACGAGGGAGAATAGAACCTAATTCCCAAATCAATTTCAACCAAGAGCCCTAATTTCCAAATCGATTTCTACCAAAAGCCCTAATTTCCAAACTTAAACTAGATAAGTAATTTGTGTAATTAATTTGAAAAGTCAAGGATACAATCATAATTTGAATATTTCCGTCCAAATGTTAATGGAAGTTAGTCGTGGGTGGGACTTTGTAATAAAAAGTAAAATAATGGGTGATTTTAAATCAATAGGGATATAAGGGGTGGTTCCATGCAAATTGACCTAAATAAGGGGTGATTCTATGCAAAAAAACTCTAATAATAAGTACTAAATTTGGAATAAAGAGTTGTAGACATACTATACTAGGATATAAAATTTGAGTTAAGAATATAATCAAGAAGTTCAACTAATAATTAGTTTAAAGAAGGAAACTTGACTCGGGTTCTTGTGATTCGAACAGATCTGGTACGAATATGCTTATATTACGAGCATACGAACACATACACATTCTTGAATATTCATGCACATGCCTGTGTGGTTGTGTACATTATTTTTTCATACAATGTTAAAGAAGTTGGATCTAGTGAGAATGACTTTATCTTACGAATATACGAATACACGAATACATATACACTTTTCTATATTCACATACACATTTCTTCACATTCACATGCACACGCAGTCATGTGCATGTATTTCTCATATATTATCAAAGACATGTACACATTCACTCATGTGTAAATATGTATGTGAGTGTGGAGGAATGTGCATGTGAATATAGAATGATGTGCATGTATTCGTAATTCGTAGCATAAAAATAATTTTCACATGATCCCAATGTTAAATACATTTACACATCTGCGAATCTGCATGTGAATAATTTATTTGTATATTCTTACCGATGGAACCATCATTTGCACATCTCAGACATCTCGCATTTTCATATATCCAACGCACTCTCTTATGGACCCAAGACGCTCCAAAAGATCGAATTTCATGAGGTCGATATTCGCGCAATTGATTCTCGGAACGCACTCTCCCTTTGAAAATCACCTGCCAGTATAAGCACGTCAACCTCCTGCTTGCTGCCACCAATCAAAAGCCTCCAAGTAACAAGTTTTACAAGCAACTCAAGCTCTATAAATAGAAGCCTCACCCTTCCAAATGAAGGATCAAAAATCTTGGGAGAGAAAGACGACCCGTAGACAAATCAAGTGTAAAGAAAGATTCAAAGAGATATAAATGGAAAGAATCAAAGTATATCTTCTACTTTAATCAATAACAATACGTTTCTCAATCCGTGTTCTCAAATCTCCTCTTTTATTCAATCTATAAAACGCGAAATCGTCACTTACATTAACAATAATTCTCATTTTTAGAAGAAAAAACAATAATTACTCCATGTGAGACTTTAACTTAATTTATTATATATGTGATTTTCTAAATTAGGAGAGCACACTTATATTTAGTAATCGAAGGTTTTAAATATCGAAAATCTAAAAAATCAGTATTTTTTAATTACTTATTATAGAAAAAATAGGAAAATAAACCAGTAGATTTGAAAGATTTGAAAGATTTAAGAGATTGAAGAATTTTATCTTCACCAATAAACAAAAGAGACTCAAGTGAAAGGAGTCTCGACGGACTTCGCTTAAGCCCTAGAACTAGAAATCGACGGACGCTCAACTGCGCTCTTCGACCTTGAATCGAATCAGCTTTTCATACTCTCTTCGCTGCGCCAGATTTTCTCTTCCTCCCTTTTCCTCGCTCTCGCAGCAGGTAACTTACTCGCTTCTTTCTTCTCTGCTTCCTCTCCTTTGTAGCTTTCGAATCGGTGTATTTTTGTTCATCTTTAATGTACAGATCTGGAACTTAGCGGTTCATTTAGCTTATTCGACTGTAATTGTTCGTTGAAATTTTGAAGGAAACCCTAATCTGTACTATATCCGCTCTTAAACTTCTTTCAATGAGTTGGTTCGATTGCACTATTGTTTTCTGTTGTCTAAGCTGAATTCTTTTAAGAGAAGAATTATTCTATTTGCACTTGTCGCTGACCTAAGAAATTATTAGAATAGTTGATTCCTTAGTAGGAAGTGAATGTGTTTTTTTTTTTAGGGTTTAGGGAGTAAAAGTAAAGTTGCCTGATTCATCAGGATTCAGGAGTATGTTTTATGTTTAAGATCTCCTTGACAGCAACTCAATATATACTTCTGGTTATTATGCTTCATGCCTGATCTTTTGGATGTTTCTGTGTAAGCAGGAAATGCCAAGTGCAATACCAATATTGCCACTTCCTGCACCACCACTTGATGGAAACCTCGGTCCACTTCCCCTTGCTCAAGTCAATGGGGAATTGAGGTCTGAGAGCGAAAATGAGAATCAGAACGAGCAAAGCTCTGCTCCTACTTCAGTGGAAACCCACACGAGAAGAATTGGAATCATCCATCCCCCACCGGATATCAGAAACATTGTTGATAAAACAGCTCAATTCGTGGGGAAGAATGGGCCTGATTTTGAGAAAAGGATTATGGTCAGCAATGCAGGAAATGTAAAATTCAACTTTCTGAATGCGTCTGATCCTTACCATGCCTATTATGAACATCGTCTCTCAGAATTCCGTTCTCAAAATGAAAATTCTACTCAGCAGCCTTCTGCTGATCATCCAGACTCCATTGTTAGTGAGGAGCCTTCTGCTCCCACTGCTGATGCAGAAAAGCCTGATCCTTCAGCTCAGTTTCGAACCGTTCGTAAGATCCTTGACCCGCCAGAGGCAGAACAATACACTGTTAGGCTTCCTGAAGGAATTACAGGAGAGGAGTTAGATATTATTAAACTTACAGCTCAGTTTGTTGCAAGGAACGGGAAATCATTTTTGACAGGGCTGACAAGTCGAGAAATTAATAGCCCTCAGTTTCACTTTTTGAAGCCAAGCCATAGTATGTTCATGTTTTTCACTGCCCTGGCTGATGCCTATTCCAAAGTTTTGATGCCGCCTAAAGGATTGACTGATAAGCTAAGAAAGAGCATTGTGGATAGAACTACTGTTCTCGAGCGGTGTTTGAATAGGCTTGAGTGGGAGAAGTCACAGGAGCAAGAGAGACAAAAAGCTGAGGATGAAATTGAACAGGAAAGAGTTCAGATGGCTATGATTGATTGGCATGATTTTGTTGTTGTTGAGTCTATAGATTTTGACGACGATGAAGATGATGAACTGCCAATGCCTATGACTCTTGAAGAAGTCGTTAGAAGAAGTAAGGTATCTGCTACTGAAGAAGACGAACTTATTGAGTTAGGAAAGGAGGTTGAGATGGACATGGATGAAGAGGAAGTACAGCTTGTTGAAGAGGGCATGAGAGTTGCTAGCCTTGAAGATGATGATAAAAAAACCGAAATCAAGAGGGCTGTTGATGATGATGATCCTCCTATGAGAATTGTCAAGAACTGGAAAAGACCAGAGGAGAGACTCCCTGCGGAAAGGGACCCGACAAAATACGTCGTCTCCCCAATTACTGGAGAGCTAATTCTCATAAGTGATATGTCTGAACACATGAGAATCTCACTGATTGATCCAAAATATAAGGAGCAAAAAGACAGAATGTTTGCCAAGATTCGTGAGACGACTCTTGCACAGGACGATGAGATCTCCAGAAACATTGTGGGACTTGCACGCACTCGTCCTGACATTTTCGGGACCACAGAGGAAGAAGTCTCGAATGCAGTCAAAGCCGAGATTGAGAAGAAAAATGACGAGCAGCCAAAGCAAGTCATATGGGACGGCCATACAGGAAGCATTGGACGTACCGCCAATCAAGCCATGTCTCAGAGTTTTCCAGATGATCAACAAGATTACGGGAATAGTTTCCCGGGTCCCGCGGGCCCACCTCCAATGCAGCAGCATCCAGGTGTACTTAGGCCTCTTCCTCCGCCACCTGGTCTTAACCTCAATATCCCGCGTCCACCAAACACAGTTCAGTACTCAAATGCACCACCTAGACTGCCTGTGAATCCTGTGATAGTTAATCCAATGGTGAGGCCACCTCCTCCACCAATGGGGATGATGCCGGGACAACCTATGATGATGAGTCATCCAATGCAGGTCCCACAACACTTTTCAATGAACCCACCTAGTATCCCTGTTCCACCTCCACCCGGATCTCAGTTTACGCCACTTGGTGTTCCTAGGCCTTTTGGACCACCACCTGGTATGTCTATGGCCCCACCTCCTCTACATCAAGGAATGCCACCTCCACCACCGCCTGAGGAAGCTCCTCCTCCTCTTCCCGAGGAGCCTGAGCCCAAAAGGCAGAAGATTGATGATTCAATGCTCATTCCTGAAGATCAGTTCCTTGCTCAGCATCCGGTCTGTCTCCTCTATCTTTCTCTTTCTTTTATCATCTTAGAGCATGGATAAGAAAAGGCCCTTACTAAATACCGCCCGCCTTTTTTTACCAAATACCGCTCGGTCTTTCGCATTACGCGAAGGAGGGACACCTCGCGTAACGCGAGAATTACAAAAAGGCCTTTACAAGAGATGTACATCTCTCGCGTTACGCGAGAAACACGTCCCTCGCGTAACGCGAGATTGACATTTTAAATTTAGGCTACTTTCTGCTAATCTCGCGTTACGCGAGGGTCGCGTTTCTCGCATAGGTGTTTGGTAAAGTGACCAGAACTTATTCACCAAACACATCATATTTTTCAAAGTTTATAATAATTAATAACTCGGGTTATTAGTATAAATGAAATTACTAGGATCAGTTCCTTACGCAGCATTCGGTCAGTCTTCTCTTTCTCTCTATCATTTTTAGAGCATCATTAATGGTGGGAGTGGACTTATGTTTCATATGCATTTAGAAAATCGTAAAATAAGAGATGGGTATCATGTAGAAAACAACTCTTGTAATTTTGCTTTGGTTTTCTCAAAATAAGCATGTATGTATGTTTCCGACTGTTCTAAAAAGCTGTTGATATTTATTTTTTCAGGGTCCTGCACAAATCAATGTATCGGTGCCCAACACTGATGAAGGAAACCTCAAGGGGCAGGTGCTGGAAATCACAGTTCAGTCTCTCATGGAATCCATTGGAAGCCTGAAAGAGAAGATTTCAGGAGAGATTCAGCTTCCAGCAAACAAGCAGCGATTGAGTGGAAAAGCCGGTTTTCTCAAGGACAATTTGTCGCTTGCGCATTACAATGTGACTTCCGGCGAGTCTCTTGTGCTTTCGTTGAGGGAGCGTGGTGGTAGAAAAAGATGATCATCTTCCTGTTTGCAGAAGCTTTGCTCTATGTGTCTTTGAAGTTTTGCTTGATACTTTTATGGCTATTTTGTACTATTTTAACTGTTGTTAGCTTGTAGTTGCGCTCCATCTGATCACAACTATTTTATTTCAATACAGATTTGGCATCTCTGAAATACATTGCTAATGGCGATCACAAATTGGAGACTCTGCCCTTGCTCTGCACTTACCCTCAACAACTGCACTTAGTTTTTTTTCTGTATTTTAATGTCAACCCTCCCTGATTATAAATTGTGTAGAAAATTCACCATAAATTCATTTTTCAAAAAGTCTGTGTGCTGTGTATACTGAACATAGAGATATTATAATCGTTCTGTCGTTCTGTCGTTCGAATCTCGATTGCAGAGAGTAATCAACAAATTATTAAAACTCAAGAACAAAACGTATCGTTTGGATCATCGCGCGGCGCTCCTTTGAACAAAACGCAGCGTTTTGACGGTAAAATTTTAACCTCTTAACTTCAACCGTTTTCTTTCTCTTTTCTTCCTTCTTCTCCTTCTGCAAAACCAGAATCGAAGCCCTAGAATTCGAACCGCCATTAACGGCCATCAATTCTCTCCCGCGATTGCTCGTTCGGAAGAAACTCAACGATGCCAGCAGGTCTCCCTTTCAGAAATCTCTGCAGAACAACAGTTTTTGATTAATTTCTGATTCATGGACTTTTTGACCTAATTACTTTGCTTGGTTGCTCGAATGTGATTTTGGTTTTCACCAGATCTACCGGGGTTCTACTTCGATCCCGAAAAGAACAGATACTTCCCTATCAAGGGCCCCATTCCTGGCTCTTCTCGTAAGTCTGCGCCTGTCCAGAAACCTGTCTCTGAGCTGACTCAGGCGAGTAATTTTGAATTCCCTTATGTTTCCTTCCTGTTGCACATTGGTAGTGTAATTTCTTCTAGCTGAAACATTTTGTTTATATACAGGTCAAGAAGATTTGTAAGAAGGTAAAACAGATAAATAAGCTGCTTCATAGTAGGGAGCTCTGTGGCAATACAATCTCTGTGGGAAATTGGAATGGTAGCTTTCTGCAGCAATACAAGAACTGTCAAGCTTCTCAACCTCTGGTATTGATCACAGTTCACATTGCTCTTGCAGTTGTGGTTGCTTTTAAACTATTCCAGACTTCCCATTTTTTTCCATTTGATGAAAATATGTTTAATTGATATTACTGATCCTTGGTACTTTACCATTAGCACTACAAATACCTCTCTGGTTTTTTTACATGCATTTGTCAAACCTGTTGGCTAGCCTTTAAATTAGGTGTAAGTGGTTGCATGATATATTATCATTTCATTCCCATTCATTTTCTCCTCTTTTGCGAGGACCGTTTCCCTCTTATGTAATTGACATATAATTTCAATGTTTTCTGCTATGCAATTGGAGGTTGCTGCAGTGCTTTTCTAAGTTACACTGATGCTTTTCAATTTCATAAGATTTTTCTGGTGAGAATCCAGAATTCTATCTCTTACATAAAACTATTATTCTGCATCTCAGGTTTGTAAGTATCAGGCAACAGAAGGGGATTGTGATGGAGCATTGGCACTGAAGTGTTTCAGCGTCCAGACTCCCATTGGTGAAATTGACACAGATATTTTATTAACAGGAGGGGTTAATGGTTCTTTGAGGTATCTTCGGGCCCTTCTTTGATCTGTGCTTGTGTAGATGTTTCTTGTTGGGTCTTTTTTATGCTTACCACACCTACTTCTTGGTCTTAGACAATTGATTGGTTGACTCAGACATCTTTTAGAAATCAAGTAGGGAGGTCCATGGGGCTTGCTGTAATTTCACTTTGTTTGCATGTTTAAAAGGGTGAACTTTCTTTCAAACTACTATAAATTATTAATAACTCGTTTATATTCTATATTAATTTGTTTTTCCTTACCACATATAGACTCTTTTGTTGGGAGAAATTTTTCAGCTTAATAGAGTTGAATTATGGATGTTCTTATTTTTTTCCTTCTTATAAGTAGTTTTTATTCCTTGTGCTTCTCTGCTTTTGTCTACCACATTTCGTGATGGACAATATTTGTGACTGTTTTACTTGTAGTCTCTTTGACGTTGGAAGAGTTGGACAGAATTTTGACCATGGGGTAAAATGGACTGCAGACTATGTTTATCCTAACAGCTTAGAGGGCCAAACAGATTTTGTGGCCAAGGATATTTGGAAACTTAATGGGGCCTCATTAGTGTTGCCTTCAAATATATCTTCTATAAGCAGTCCCAGAAAGGAGGCATCTTCTTTGCGCAATCATACATCCGCTCCTCAGCTCACACTGTATCCTTTTTTAGCTGATGTATTTAATCATTCTGACTATATATTTTCAGCTACGACCTTGAGAAGAAATAGTCATATTATTTCTTTTTTATTGCATTGCATGGATTCATCTTACAGTTGGTGTTTTCCACTTACAAATTTACCTATTGTGGTGGTATTCTATATGATTTAACAATCTTTTCTATTGTGTTGGGCAGTTGGTTTTATTATAATCTGAGGCCTCTATTTTCTTGTAGTCCCTTAACCCATGTTTCAGAGTCACAACTCTGGGGTCAGAGTCATCAGGTGGATCACTCTATACATTAGATCTTTCTGAACCCTTGGATCTTGATTCAACTACTCCTGCAGTTGGACAATTGCGTGAGGTTGCTTCTGTTAGTTGTACCATATGGGCAGCAGATTGCAGTTCTAACAGAAATAAATCAGTGATTGGTGAGTTTTCCCTTACATTATTTTCTGCATTTTTATAGTTTTTATGAAGTTATATTTTGGTGAGCTGGTGATGCATTTTTAGCATATTCAAGATGGTGGTAGCTTCTTTTCAACACAAGAAATCCGTGACATGTGCTCCTAAAGACTCTGTCATTTCTTACCAAGGGGATAGAGGCTTAGACTTCCAGTCTTTACATGTGGTTGTTTGAAATGTGAAATTGTACAATGGTGGTAGCTTATTTTGATTCCTCCGACAAGATAAAGGCTTAGCTTTACTCAAAAAATGATTGTACTTACTTCTGGAGTTTGGATTTGGCTTTCTTGTATTTTACCTTGATTTATTAACTGGCTGAAATGTGCTTATTTTGATTCCTCCGACAAGATAAAGACTTAGTTCTACTCAAAAAACAATCGTGCTTATCTCTGGAGTCTGGATTGGCTTTGTTGTATTTTACCTTGATTTATTGATTGGCTGAAATGTTTCATAATAAGGAAAAACATTTTTACTATTGCAATAACTTTATGTTTTCTGTTTTTAGGCACCGATTATGGAGCTATGTTGGTAGACCTAGAAACTGGAGTCTCTTCAACCTTTTGTCGCAGCAAAAGTGATGCTTTAGCAGTACAGTTTATTAATTCGGTAATTTAGTTATTACTAAAACATCTTTCTGTGGTTATGTTTTATCAAGATATGCGTGCTATATAAATTTGTGATGCATGCGATGTCTGTTTGTGTTATATATTCTTTTTATTTTTCATTTTAAGGCTTTTGTTATCTGCTGATCCATATTTCAGGCTATGCCATCCTGTTGATGTTCCAAATATTCAATGCTAGGAGTAATGAAGTATAAGGACCTCGAAAAGTTCTCTAATTAATAGAGTAGAGGTAGAATCAGTTAGGATTCCTTACTATAAAATAAGTGAATGTGGTCGTACTCATGGTCTGTGGAGCTGCTTTGTTTGGAATGATAACGGGGTGGCAACATTTTCTTAACGTCTAATCGTGTACTTGAATTCTTTTTCATATACAGGGAAACATTGTTCTGTGTGGATTCAGGAATGGCTTGACATTAACAGTTGATATTAGACAGAGGCAGCAGTCACTTCCTAGGCATCATATTACGATCCCCACTCCAGATTGTACTGGCTCTTCAAGATCAGGTGCAACTCGCAGCGGGCGGTGTATGGTAATTGAAGCTTAAACTTACTGCACTGGCATACGTTTATTTGAGGGAGCGAAATAAACCACCCTTATTCTGTCCCACTTAACAGTCGACACTAAATTATCCATTATAAACAAAATTGCCATTGATCACCCATTATTTACTTTAAAACTCATAACTAAATTACCGTTATTAAAACGTGTAGTAGTGTCAAACGGCCAATACTCCCCTCTTATGCAAAATCTTGCACCTAAAAGTCTTAAACAAAGATGTGATATTTGTAATAATAGTTAACAGTAAATTGATTATGAACCTTCGAACCTGTCTCTGTTCTCTTTATGAATAGATGTAGGATGATGTATGGTGTCTCAGTCTGCACTATTAATTGTTAGATTTGAAAATTAGAACAGTGGATATTATAGCGATTTGTTATATAATCCACTATCATCTGGTTTATCCAATGAAAGCTATTTCAAACTAGTTTGCATATGATATCCTGTTTTCTTGACTTCTTGGGGTGGGATGGTGGCTGTGGGTGGTCTCAAGTGAGTCTCAACCTTATTATGCAACATGATTTTTCTTATCTTTACTTTTTTAACTGTTATATGAGTAATTTTTAATCTTTTACTTTAGAAGATATTTCTAACATAGTTATTATTCTTTATGTGCAGGTTAAAGGGAACATCAAACCTAATTGCACTGTCTCCATGACATCTTCAATTTCATGGTGAGTTGACTTAATTGTGAATTAGGACACTTTTTTCGCCTATGAATTACTGTTTCTATGAATTTAGCTAACATTGTGCCTTCTCCCTTATGAAGTTTGATGCCTCTCTCACTGTATGACCAGTACTTCTTCGCGAGCTCCATGGATGGATCGGTGAGTATGCACAACTCATTTTCTGTACAGTGAGATGGGATTCCAATTATGATTCAGCTACTGAGATTTTACTGATTGCATACTGTTTTCTTTGTAGTACATAGTATCTATCATAAGCCTACTTGCTACATGTGGTGCACTTTTATTATGTGATCTAAGCTTCTTATTCTTTTTGAAATAGAATTTTTATATAGTCATTCTCTATTAATATATACCCATCAGTGATATTGGGATTTTTATTTTCAACTTCCCTTTGTCAAAGATCATTAATCCTATGAAAATTCTTTTCAAGAGTGGGGACACCCTGGCTATCAACTTTGTTTATACGCTTGATTATCTGACTTGCAATATGTTAATGGGTAAAGTTGAATCTCTTTTTTTTTGAAGCCATGATTTTTCTGTTACACAGGTTAAGCTTTATGATCACCGCTTGACCGAACGAGGGCCAGTGCAGTCCTATGAAGGTCTTGTCAATACTCATTCTCGAATTCAGCTTGGAGTTGACCCACATGAGAGATATGTTATTTCAGGTGCAGATTATATAATGCTTTCATTTCAGTCTTTATTTCCCCTTTCTACATGGACCAACAAATTTACTGTGTTCAAAGAAACTAAAATTGATGATTATATTCTTAAACACAACCTGCCTTTTCAAAAATTAGCTTAGTTAATTGTACCAGAGAAAATTTTCTTTTTTGCAATGGCACTGAATAAAAAATTTGGTTCGGTTTTGGTAAAATGCAACCACTCCAGCTTTTATGCTTTGATTTCTGGTAAAACTTTTCCGATTTTTTTTAAAAAGGAACAGTCAATTAATGAGCCTACACTGACACTCGTTTATCTATAATTACAAATGTATGCCAATATTTCTTTCAGGTGGTGAGGATAACAATACACGAATTTGGAATATCAAATCCGGTGAATTGCTCTTTAAGGAAAAATTCACCAGCTCCATCCCCATGACCGTGTGCTGTCAAGGAAATGGATGTATGCTAATAATAATAGTATTCTCTTTCAGTTTTATAGATCTCTTTAGATTCTAGTCTCAGTTCTGAGCTTATGCTTCTGTTCCATTACACAGCCTCTTCACATTCGCTTGCCAGTAAGCAAAACCGCAGCGAATACAGCTGGGGAGCGTGGCTAGGAGCAGCTGAAGGATTATACTGGATGCAATTCATTTGATAAGTGGCAAATCGCCAGCCTTGAATTCGGTAGGCATAACACATAATCTATTCATTTGGGATGCAGTCATGCAGCTGATTTTTTAAGCAATTTCCATTCAAGTTTGGAAATTGATCACTACAACAGAATAGTTAGTTTAAGTTGCAACATCCTGTTCATGGTTAACTTTGTAATCTGTGGGGAAAAAGATATTAGTTCTAAATTTTTAGAGGAACTTATATTTTTTTGGTACACTAGGGAGAAAAGGTTGAACAAGTATCTGATTACCTATTATAATGTTATGTATTATTTGATTTTAAGCCATTTAAGGCAGTGATGAAAGTGCAACCTTTAAAATTTGGACACCCTTTGTTGTAAAACTTCTAATCTTAGGAAGAAACCGAAGCTGAGCCTATGGCCCATGGCTTGAGTGTTGTAGTATTCATATTCTTTTTTGAATGTGATTCACTTCTGTTTATTAACGAATTGGAGAGTATTATTGCTTAAGATCTGTAATGTTGTGGAATTTAAGTATTACATATAAATTTTAGAGGATATTGACTATTGAGTAATATAAATCTAAGTGGTGAGGGAGAAAAATGATTTTTTTACCAGTAATAGAGGTCTAGAAATATGTTTTTGTTAGAAAAACAACTCTTTTAATGCTATACATATACACACAATTTCAAAAATATTTGAGCAATTCATAAGTATAAAATATGTAAGCTAAAAAACTTAGGGAAAGAGTCAGGTACGGATATATATTATGATACGAATGTAGGAATAATGAACATTTAATAGTGAATTGGTAAACATTTACTAGTAATTTGGAGGACATTCAGACAAAATACGTCTATATTCATACTTTTTCAAACGATGTATATGATAAACATTTATGCGTATTTTGATGAACATCAAACGTTTGTTCGTTTACATCATAAAACTTGCTCATACTTAATCTCCCCAAAAAACTTATACGTTGTCTAAACATACAAAAATTTTACAGTATTTATATGCATTCGCATCTCTGCACTTATTCTTGTGTATTCTGTCTTGTTAAGTAATACAGTAAGGTTTTTGCTTCTACCAACAAAGAAATGGCCTTTTTTTGCACAATATAAAGTCATTAGTTTTTCTTGACCAAAAAAAAAAGGTCATTAGTTTTCTGTATGACGAGGTAAAATGATCAAATTCATTAAGTAGGTCAAAATACATAGATTCTTCATTGTAGTTGAGGTATAGATACATGGTACTCGTACACATTTCTTCGCCTTAATATCATTTCTTCACAAACAAAACCAAAACATTATATACATAGTGCTACTGCATATATGCCCTACATATGTTACATACCGTATTAGCCAACTCCATCGACGAGACCTCGTCCATACAAGGGTAAAAAATTACTTCGAGCATGACATTATTACTAACCTCAAACAAATTTTATATCAACTCTTGATCTCAATTACGAGCTTCTTGATGATCCTCCGCCTTCATCCGAGCTTCTTGACATTTTTATGGATCTCCCTTTCGACGACTCCTGCGCTTATATCGTCAATCAGAAAACACATAAGAAATGAGAGTAAAGAATTTTGTTAAAGTTTGTTGACGAATGTCAATCCACGTTGTGTGGGCCATGAGACAACTACATAGTGAGGCTAAGGTCCAGTTAAGTGGGATCCGAAATATGAATAAACATTTGGTCAATCCATACTGTGTGGGTCATGAGACAACCACAGACTAAGACCCAGTTAAGGGCACCTCCAATGGTAATGTAAAAATAAAGTGCCAACTAGGATTTTATCATTTCAAATTTACACATTTTAACATTTGTTATTTTTAACAAATCAACCAACACCA
The DNA here is from genome assembly GCA_029168935.1 of Oxyria digyna. Taxonomy (NCBI): domain Eukaryota; kingdom Viridiplantae; phylum Streptophyta; class Magnoliopsida; order Caryophyllales; family Polygonaceae; genus Oxyria; species Oxyria digyna. Next base: position 76,143,163 of record JAPVLV010000001.1, read on the forward strand.
ACAACAAATGCTATAATTTTAGCATTTCGTATGGGATTAGCTCTAAATTTGAATTGTTCTTTTTCTTTAAATTGCTTTAAATTGAACAACTCATTTTAGAGAATGCTATGTTGACTGCTAAATTTACATATTGACCTAGAAAACTAAAGCATCTCTAAGTGAATATTCCCTACTTTGTTATTTTTAGCTAACCATTGATGTTTGATTTTGCTAAAAAAAATGTTATCTCTATTTTTACATTACCATTGGAGATGCCCTAAGTGAGACTCAGAACATGGATAAGCGCATGATCAATCCACACTGTGTGGGCCGTGTGACAACCATAGATTGTCCGTGCTAAGGCCCAACTAATTGGGACACAAAATATGAATAAGCGCAACATGCGCATTAGGTTCCGTCCTAATACCAATTGACTATAGAAGGTCAGAGTATCCATGAGTTTATATATTAGGATTAGATTAGTCCTTGTCAAAAATAGAAACTGACCTGACTATGATTCGACGATCTAGACCACGAAGAGCCACCAGACCAACTATCACCACCCACGATCTTCTTAAAATCCCTTGCATTACAATCTTCCATTGCAAAATCCCTAAGCCTAATAAGCTCAGGTAACACCTCCTTTGCCAAATCCGGCCTATCCTTCTTCCTAAGCTCTGCACACTTAAGCGCCACCTTAGCGAACGTCAACGCCTCCTCCACCGGCCAATCCTCCACCGTCGGATCCAACATGTCAACAAACCCGCCCTTCTGAATCGCCCTCTGCATTTGGTGACTCAGCCCCATTGGAGGCCGAGCTGTGATGACCTGAAGCAGTGACAAATTTAGCATAGGACCAAGAGAGGCTATATAGAGATGCTCAACGGTTCGGTTTGAACCAGAAACTAATGGTTCCAAAACCTCTTGAAACCGAATTGTAGCTGGAACCAGAACCGTCTAAAGTAGGTTTTGGTTCATGATTTCATAGAATCGTGAAACCAACAGTTCTATCGATTTGGAACCGCTGGATGAAACCCTTATATTTTGTACACATTTATAAATATAGCCTTTTTTTATGATGGGTCTTAAAAAAGTAAAATAGATGCAACTTCATATTAGTTCAAACTCGTTAATTTTTCAACTTTTCTTCGTAAAATATATTTCTATTGACTATTTAAGACATGCATTTTCTTATCATTAAGATATATGCTATTAACTATGTTCAAACTTTCTACAGAAAACCGACATAGAACCGAAACCGAAACATTTTGAAATTGTAACCAAATCATTAGAACCAGCCAAGTTCAGTTTCAGTTTCAGTTTCAGAACCGCGAGAATGTCTAAGGCTATATCCCCTACTCAATTTTTTTTTTATGTTTTTCTTTTATGTAACTGTCTATCAAAGTTTTTGTTCTATGTAACATTTTATCGAAAAAGTCTCGTATATAAGATTTTTGGAGTTCATTCTAGGAAAAAATTCTAAACTACTAACCTGAAGCAGCATAATCCCGAGCGAGTAAACGTCGGATTTCGTGGTCAACACCCCCGACTGTTGATACTCAGGGTCAATATAGTAAAACGTGCCAGCGGCAGCTGTCACGTGATACTGAGTGACTTGGTCAACGACCGAGGGGGGGACGAGACGAGCGAGGCCTACGTCGCTGATTTTCGAGACGTAGTTTCGGTCTAGGAGAATGTTAGCTGGCTTGAGGTCGCGGTGGACTAAAGGCTCGGGTTTTGCTTGGTGGAGGAAGCAGAGAGCGGTAACGATTTCGGCGGAGATTTTGAAGCGGAGTTGCCACGAGAGTGTTGGGGTGTTGTGGCGGCGCATGAGACGGTCTTCGAGGCTTCCGTTGTTCATGTACTCGTAGACTAGGCAGCCGTATTCGGGGCAGGCTCCTAGGAGGAGGACCATGTTTGGGTGTCTCATGCAACTCAATACTTCCACCTACAAAATATAAATTTGACATGAATTCCACTCTGATTTCGGTGACGATGTTGATTTTAAGAGGTCGATGTATACAAACGTTATAACGTATACACATAAATGTTGTAGTTCATGTACATATATAGTGTTTGCATGACTTAATGTGTAAATCACCCAAACTATTTACATGAGTCACAACGGCTATTATAGTTTCTGTGTGCATCATCTTCAATCCCATCTAAGTTTAAATCCTCACGAGATCTTCTCCCGTAAACTTTAGTTGATTAACAAGGGACAACATTGTAACATTTTCCATGTTAGGGACTTTGATATCTATGGCTCATTTCTGTATCTGTTTTCTAAGTCTCTATCTTTAAAATGATTTATAAATTTTCTAGGTACGATGATATTTTCTAAATCAAGAATGCTAATATCCACGTCTAAGATATTAGTATGTGGTAGATTCATCCTAAGAGGGAGGATCCGATAAAAATTATTCTTACGGTGCGAAATGCAAACTGTAAACATTATTATCTTATATGTAAATCTATAGTACTAATTCACCTATAAGCTTCACAGTTAACCTCATATGTGAACCTTAACTTCATGTTCACATATAAGATATAGTAATATTCCTCAGTTCGCATTTCACCACATAAGATATATTTTCACGAGAAACTCTATCTTCATCCTAATGTCAATGTTTTAAAACACTTCTCACATATAAATCAAATCAGATAGAATGCTTGAGGTACAAATGATTCATTAATTCATACATACCTCTTGTTGGAATTGCTTCCTTCCTTGAGCAGCATCCGGCCTCAAAACCTTAATAGCAACCGGAGTATGATCAAGTGTCCCTTTAAAAACAGGGCCATATCCTCCCTCTCCAACTTTATTCTCCCCTGCAAACCTCCCTGTCGCCGCCTCAATCTCGTCTATCGTGTACTTCCTATACCTCGTATCATGTTGCGCGAGTGCGCACAAAGCTCGGTCTTTGTCGTCGGCTTCTCTCTTGGCCTTCTTCTCTGCATGCCTCCTCTTCTCCGCCTCCATTTGAGCCAGTCTTTGTGCTGCCTCTGCTGCCTCCATTGCAACTTTGCACTTCTCCTTCTCCTTTTCTGCCATGGCTAAGGCTGCTTCCTCTGCTAGACGAGCTTGTTCGAGTCGACGACCTTCCTCCATCTTCCTTTCGCCGAGCTCCTTTGCCTGCAACATCAAGTTGAGTTGTGGGTTATGCTTTGTGAATGATCAAGCAATATTATTTGTGGTTTAGATAATGGAATACAAAGGAAGTTTCTGGTGAGCACGTATCTTACGTTGCAAAATGCAAACATTATTATATGTGAATAAACATTAACTGTAAGGTAGTGATCGTCTTAGGTTCACGGATTAGTACTATAGGTTCACATATAAGGTAGTAACTTTCACAGTTTTCATTCAAGATCGTGTATTTTATACGAGCAATTGATGGACATGATATTCCACCAGTATACAAGTTTTGAATTACTCCCTTATTGCCTATTGGTTTTAAGGAGGAACCATATTGTGCTCATGTATTAGAACCTAACACGCATATCCGCTCGTGTGTCCACATCCCATCAGTCTATCTAATCGGTCATCGTGCGCCCATATATTGTCACACCACCCTTTTTGGATGAGTGTTGATGCAATTAGTTACCTCACCGGATCCAACTTCTATAAATAAATAAATCTTTTATGGAAATGGGCGCGCATTAAACCATTAGCAAATCAAGTATAACTCAAATTAGTGATGAGTAGCAATGCAATAGTTACCTTGTGTTTAGCTGAGATGGCTTCTTTGCAAGCATTGTTATACAAATCTAACGTTTGCTTGAGCTCTAATCTCAACTGCCTCATCTCAGCTTCTGCATCATACTGCAACAACAAAAAGAGAATCAATAAGGAAACTTTCAAGCTCAACATCAACCATGATAGATATTGATCTGACATACCGTCATAATATTAGATCCTCTTCTATTTGAAGAACTACAAGTACTACTCGCATCCGGCATGGAGAAATCGGAGTTCTGGGGAGTCCAATCGAACGATAGAAAGCCCATATTCTCGTCTTGGCTATCCTCTTCAGAAAGGGAATTGCTAGACCGAGCGCTCGAGATTCGTGGCTTGTTCGTTAGCTCGTAACCGTCCATTAATGTCGATGCTGGCGCCGAGCTATGTCTATTGATCTTAGTTCCATGTGTTCTTCTTCTTGAGTTCTCAAGATTGCTCTTCTCCAACATGTATCTGTCTGATCCAGGGTAGTTGAAGGATGGGTGTACTGGGGATGATCTGCTGCTTATCATACTATGAATAAACAAGATGTGAGAAAGATAAACAGAAATGAGAATTGATCATAGATTAACATGGTTGAGTAAAAGGGCGTCAGCTACATCTATGAGCAGAATGAGAATTGATCTTATTGCCCAACAAATTAGGTTATATATAGTGGAAAAGTATAAGGTACGAACGAAATATTATGGCGTAAAATACTAATGAATTTCACTCATTAGATTCGTTTAAATAAGTGACTCAGATTAAAAGCTAAAAGAAAAGTGTAATTCAGTGGCTAAAAAGTGAAGTCAAAACTGAAAGTGAACAAACGCCACCTAAAAATGGTGGTGTAACAAACGCCACCTAAAAGTGAAAGCCAATGCCAATAAATGTGTCAGTTTCCTTAAAAAAACAAGTCTTTTTCTGAGTTGCATTTTTTTCTCTATTGTTTCTAATCCAAGTTGTTCGAGATGACAGATATATTCGTATTTTACATTACATGAACTTTGCTTACCCAAATTTCACTCATAGATAGATAGATAGTCATATTGTAATTCTAAACAGACTTGGCCCAAAGTAACGGAAAATCAAACCCTAAATAGAGAAAACACAGCAACAACAAGACCCCAAGTCTAATCTGTAAAGTGTGTGATTCAAGATATCCTAAAAGTTATAATTACCACTCGTGAAATAACAAGTATGCGAAGGAGTAAAAGAACATGAAGAATTAATGTCAAGTGTTATAGAAAAGTAAAGCTTGTTATTGTGTAACAATGATGAACTTAAACACAATCTTATACCTAATTTGTTGATCTTGACTCCCTAAAGAGAGGGCATGAGGAAGTTTAGGTGGCATAGCTGTGTTTATGATGGGGCGTTGCGCGGATTTCACGCTCAATAGCTTCTCCTTTTGGACCACATAAACCGAGCAAAACTCCGGTGCTAATCTAGATACACTTGTAGGCACATCCAACTTCTTGAAATTCCTGCACATTTTTGCATTCATGTTAGCCTAATAAAGCAACTCATAAGATATCTGATAAGATAAAGATGTGAAGTTTCTAACTTGATAAAGGATCTTGATGAAGCCCCAAGAACAATGTTGGAGACGAAGTTGTTGGTGATGTAGTTGAGAAGCGCTTTCGACACGTCTGAATCTTCGAGCACGACTTCTTTAATCAGAATCTATAAGACATGAATCACATTTTGCTTATGAATCTTATTAAGGCTAAGAAAGTTTAGAAGAAGTGGATCGATGATCATCACGAACCGATTTGCGAGCACAATATCCGCGGTATGGAGTGAAGAAATGTTGAATTTCTACATCGCTTGATCCTACTCCTGCACATATATAACCAAACATAAAATTTAGGGATGATCAACTAATGTGCATATGATTAAAGAGGAAAGTCCAAGTGTGAATTGACCTTGAAAAACGAAGTACGAACATCTCGTGTTCAGAGAGTACATGTTAATGTTCATATTCTAAATGGTACCGTTCATAATCTGAGCGATGAAATTTTGTGAATGTTTTTACTTTTAGTGAGGGAAGCGGTGAAATTCTTATAATTATTGTGAACTTTGACTCTCCCCCCTCCCCCCTCTAAATGACCTGAACAGATATGATCGCCAAATTATGAACATAACCACTCAAATTGTGATCGCCAGATTATACGAATACATGCACACCTTTTTATATTCACATGCACATTCATTCACATTCACATGCATACGCCTGTGTGTGCATGTAGTTTTCACATATTGTCGAAGACATTCACATGTCTGCGAATGTACATGTAAATGTAATTAAATGTGCATGTGAATACAGAAGGATGCGAATGCGCATGTATTCGTAATTCGTAATTCGTTAGATAATACATGAATATTTTTCTAATTACGAAGCCTAATTTCAAATTGAAGATCCCCACATTGATTCAAGAAACTCAAAACATAAACCCTAATTCATAAACAAATGAGAATTAATGGGATGGGGTACCTACGATTATGATGAGATCGAAGAATAACATGAATCAAGACGAGGAAAAGAGGATCCCCGCTCAATAGATGTTCAACCGCCCATTTCAATGCATTTTGGCTATTCCTATCCTTGTCTATCGCCACAGCCGTGCAGTTTACGGGCAATACGACGTCGTTTTCTTCATAATCCATTGATGTTGTTGAGTGAGCCATTTTTTATCAATTGATTATCTCCTGCATTACGGAGGCTAGCTTTCGATTGAAATCGCCTACGTGAATTTAGTATGTTGTGATTTCGGGAAGAAGATTATTGAAAGGCTTTTTTTGTTTTCGGAAGATTGCAAATCAACAATGGGAAGGGAAGAAAGGAGACGTTAACTATGTTTAGATTGACTACTTTTAGTCTATTTAAACGGATTTTTGATTTGTGTTGCGGCATTTGACTTGGTCAATCATATTATCGGTTTTTTAACATGTGCGACATAGTTTATTAAGAAAACTACCTTCCCCTTTTATAATCCTGGTTTCATGTTTTACAATATCAACATTTCAACGTATTTTGTGACATAACTTCTAACATATAAGAACATGGTAATATGGGGTCTTGTTTGATTCGCCTCGATGAATACTTTAACATATCAAAACTTTATAATTTTTCATTAACATATAGTTAGAGATATTGACGATGTAAAACGTGTCTCGACAAATGTAAAAAAAATAAGAATTATATCATGGGACAAAGGGAGTATCATTCTTTATCAATAACTAGATTCGGACCCCACAATACTATAATATTGTAAACAAGCGATTCTAAAATGGGCGTTTTTTCGAAAAATATTCCCGACGTAGGCTCCTTTTCAAACAAATTCCCATTATAGGCACTTCTCACAGCTTCGGAAATTTTTTATGTGTGAGAGACGCTCTCTCGTCCGAAGCTAAAAATATTTTTTTTTGAAATTTTTATGTATAAGAGACGCTAGGAAAACCAGCGTCTCTTATACATAATTTTTTTTTTTAACCCCACGTATAAGAGACGCTGGTTTTCCCAGCATCTCTGTACGAGGGGTTAAAAAATAAGCATTTCAGTGTAAGAGACGCTGGTTTTACCAGCGTCTCTTACACTTACTTTAAAAAAGTTTGCAATTATTCAATTGCAAGGCAATTCAATGAATAATTGAAGCCTTTGTATATGCAATTTTTTTTTTTTTTTTTAAGTTGTATGTGTAAGAGACGCTGGGAAAACCAACGTCTCTTACACTGAAATGCTTATTTTTTAACCCCACGTATAAGAGACGCTGGTAAACCAGCCTCTTTTCTCTTTGACTTTTCTTTTTTCTTTTCATTTATTGTAATAAAAATATGACGCGTATACGAATCAACAATTATGTGTATGACGAAATTACAACTTCTTACCAATCCGATATAGATATATTTTGTTACACTAATTTTTATTATTAAAATAATACAAATAATTTTTTAATTTTAAAAATTTATTACTTTAGTGTATTCAATATTCATTAACTAAATTTGATACTATGTAAATGAAGAGAAGACATAGATCTTCGGGGGTGACGATGAGCCTCTTTTCTCTGACTTTTCTTTTTTCTTTTCATTTATTTTAATAAAAATATGACGTGTATACGAATCAACAATTATGTGTATGACGAAATTACAACTTCTTACCAATCCGATATAGATATATTTTGTTACACTAATTTTTATTATTAAAATAATACAAATAATTTTTTAATTTTAAAAATTTATTACTTTAGTGTATTCAATATTCATTAACTAAATTTGATACTATTAAGTTGAAGAATATGAAGAAATGTAAATATTAATTGTATTGCTTGGAGCTAAGAGAAGATGAAAATTTTGTATTAAAATTCATGAATGAGATGAGAAAGATTTTGTTCATGCATTGAATGGACAACAATTGACATTATTTTATAAGTAGTAACAATTTATGTATAAGATATATAGATGTGACATAATTTATTTAGAAAAGTATCAAGAAGAAATTTGGTAAAAAGTACACTTTGATAATCATATTTAGCCTATTATACATATTTACTCAGAAATAAAGTATCTTACCCCTATATAAACCTAGTCTCTCAATTTTTTTTGCTTCTTTCTCTTACTCCATCGTCGACTCTTCAACTACACTGCCCTCCTCGTTATCGAAGTCTCCTTCGAATTGAAATATGTGACAAGTTCTCGCTTCCTCTCTCTCCGGCCCCCAAGAAGTCGCCGCCTTTCAGTCCCGATTTTTCTTCGTCATCTTCATGACTCGATTGAGGTGTTGTTAGGTTTAGATCTTGTGTGCCTGATCGATGCTATATTTTTGTGTATATATGTATTTGTTGATGTGCTCTATGTACAGCTGGTTTTGTTTATTTTCTTGATGAACTAGATGGTTTTAGTATTAATGTTCTGAACTGGCCGCCTTATATGATTTTTCTAGTGTCCACTAGACTATATCAGTGGTACGTCTTAAGGGGATTATTGGATGTTAGATATATGTCTCACATCGACCAAAAGGGTAAATACTACTCCCGCTACGTATTTTTATTGCGCTCAAACCTTTTTTGGAAAACCCGTGAATTAGACCGGATTTTTAGGCACTTTGAAGGCAATTTCTTTTTTTTGGGGGGGGCAGGGTGCGCCCAGAAACGACGCGATTTGTTTGAACACGTCAAGGATGCGCCCAAAACGGGTGCGGGTATAATTTTTCGGGTGCGGGGTTAAACACCCTTAAGTTTTGGGAAAAACCCGCACCCAAATAGTATAACTTGCACCAACTTTTGGACGTAGACGTGATGTGTCTAGAGTTTTTTTTAAATTCGGTTTAGTTTTGTGCGCATCTATTGCGTCTAAACTAGACCAATTTTTATACATTCGACTACTAGAACAGGTGCGAACATGGTTGTCAGAATTGGGATCCAACTTTGAATCAGAGGGCATCCTCACCGAAGTAGATCCAACTGCTAGCAATTAGTAGTGTAGAGTGGTGATCCCCACGCTTAATTAAATCTTCTTCCTTCCTCTGCAGCTCCTACCTCTACAAAAGCTTCGTCATCGCCGCCTTCCTCTACAACAACGTACTCCTTCGTCAAATCAACCACCAAGCCGCTGTCTCGTCTCGCCGAAGCGCTTGGTTTACGTCGGAGCGCATCGACAAGAAACTATTCGCCGTCGGAGAAGAACAAATCGTTCACCAAGAATATTTCCCTATATACTCTAGACTCATTTATTGTATCAAAATTAAGATATAACTTGCAATGATCATTGTATATCTCAATGGATTTAAAATACAACAAGCAATTGATTATTGGTTTTCTTCTCGCTTTATGTTTCTTGGAAGTTATTATTAAATCTCTATCATTTTTTTATGTGCAAGCTTGATTAATGAAATAAATGATAGGTGTATCAGTGGTAAATGATAGGTGCATCAGTGGTTAAGTAAATGAAAGGATAAGTGCATTGCATCAATCGTAAATTAAAGGTGCATCAATGATTAAATAAATGTGCACGAGTGATAAAAGTATGGGTGCATCACTGGTAACGTAAAAGTGCATCACTGAAAGATAAAGGTGCATCAATGGTTAATTAAAATGTACATCACTGATAAAGGATAAGTGCATTAAAGGATAGATACATCACTGATAAAGTAAAAGGTGCATGAGTGGTAAATGATATGATAGGTGCATCACTTGCAAAGTTTAGGTGCATCACTAGTTGATTTTGATTTTAAAGCTTGAAAATAACAATTGTATACAATAAATTGTATAGGTGCATCAATGATTAAGTAAAGGTAGATCAATGGTTAAGTAAAGGTACATCAATGGTTAAGTAAATATGCATCACTGATTGACTTTGATTTTAAAGCTTGAAAATAATGATTGTATATAATAAATTGAGATTAGACGAAAGGATGCATATAGGCATCTGAGAGAGATGAGCGATGTGATGGAGAGATCTACGGAGGAACAGGTCGGCGACGAGAAGACGTCTGGAGAGAGCGGCTGAATTTTATCGCTGAAAGAGAAAGGAAAGAGAAGGAAAAGGAAAGAGAAAGAGGAAACACGGAAGGACGAAATTAAAACATCACTTATAACCAGTGTTCTAAAAGACGCTAGGCGGGAGCTAGGCGGTGGGTGGGAGACTGGCGCCTAGGCGGTTAGGCGGGAGATTAGTCGGGGATTAATCAGATCAAAATTAATTCTCGGTTCATGATATTAGATGACCAATTTGTCACCATAATCATCTATTTCTATTAAATTATGTAAGAACGGGGTTTGAGATCCCAGTATAAGTATTAATATGATAAAATAAACTCAAAACTTGTTATAGTTCACTAGATATTGCTACTTTTGCAAAAATGATCCAAACTGTTTTTTTCCTAGGCGCCCTAGGCGGTGCTAGACGTACGGTGAGGGAGGGCCTAGAGATTAATCGGGGATTAATCGGCCCCTAGTCGGGATTTTTAGAACACTGCTTATAACACAGAATATAAAAATTGATCATCACTCTTCTTTGTAAAGGCATCTTGATCGAATTTTTTGGGTTATGGATGATCTTGTTTGGTTAATGCCATGTGCGTACCGACTTTAACTTTAAGCATCAGACAAACATCCATGCATTGTTTAATAAAGGTTAATTACTGCTGAATAGTATTAATTTAGACTAATCAACTATGCAGTACGGAGTATAATTTATTAGCAAGACCAAGACCATAAAGGTTTCTTTTATTGTTAAGAATGAACTTTAGCGGTTTACCTAGCTAATATATCCAGTGGAATAGCTAAGCAGCCTACATATTTATAAAAAGCACCACTCAATGAAAAATATGAAGTGGAATAGGCACTTTCCTTCGGCTAATCTTTATTAATTTCGCATTTTCATAATATAAACATAAAATCAAATAGATATTATAAAGAAAGCGTATTGATTAGTAGACCGGTAAAAAAACTTACCAAATGTTGGGTTGACCCAACTATATCCAGAAAAAAAATTCAACCCAATCGAACCAGAAAAATTAATGAAATCTGGTGATCCGAATTCGTTCTGACCCAGACTCATTTGGTCAAACCCACATAGACCCGAATGATTAGAAATTCGATAAGAGATCCAGTTTTCACATATTTTATTTCATTTAAAAATAAAAATACATTTAATTAAATAGAAATATAATTTTGTTATTAAAATATTATTTTACTTTTATTTATTTTTAATATTACAATAGAAAAATCGAACATTTGAAACCCGCTGGATCGGCCCGACCCAAACCCGTCTAGCCCGAAATTAAAGTGAGTTTAATTATATATATATATATATATATCCTTAGGACATCGAAAAAGATAAACTAGTTCATTTATAAAGAAAAGATCGGGTAAGAACAAGACTTAACGTAAGAAAAATGAAGAGTTTGTGTTCACAGATAACAAAGTAATGTTTATATTCTGGATGGTAATGCTAATAACCCGACGATCAGGTCCGTTTCAGTCATTTTAAAGAAAAAAACATTGTTCACGTAAATTACAAAATTATTATCGCGTGACTCACTTAAAAAAGTTCAAAATTGCCAACTCCAAGTTATAAACATTACCATCTAGAATACGAACATTAAACATTAACTTGTTATTTGTAAACACAAACAATTCATTTTTCCTATTTCCAATGTTAATTAAGTATCGTTCACAACCGAACATCTCTTCGTAGCGTATATTGACATCATTTCTCTGCTAGGCCATCCTAAATAGTGCACGCACTTCCATTCTTGTCACTATAAATATACCTTGTTAGGTAGCATCAAACTTCATATCTTAGTTTTTTTGCAAAATCAAAGAGGGGAGAAATGGAACACAACGGATTGCTACAAGAAGCAGCCCTAAATGGTGACATTACCACCTTAACATCCTTACTTAGCCAAGATAATCTCCTTCTCCATAGACCATCCAAAATTCTCCCACTCCACATCGCCTCAAAACACAAAAAGAATCACTTCGTCGTGGAGCTTCTTCGCCTGAACCCTAACCTAACCGAAGATCTCGACCCCATCGAAAACTCGTCTCCACTTCACGTAGCCTCGGGAAACGGTCACGTCGACATTGTCAAAGCCCTAGTTTCAGCCAACCCTAGCATGTGCCTCGCGCGTGACGTGCATGGGAGGAACCCGGCTCATGTGGCTGCGATGAAAGGTCACGTGCTTGTCCTCGAGGAGCTGATTCGGGCGGTGCCAGCTGTCGCTAGAGAGCGCGTGGGAGGAAGAGGAGACACTATCATGCACGTGTGTGTTAAGTTTAATCAATTAGACGCGCTTGAGTTGGTCGCGAGTAAGGAGCGTGGTGTCGGATTCTTGTTAAATGCGACGGATGAAGATGGTAACACTATTCTGCACTTAGCTGTGGTTGATCAACGACATGAGGTAAGTCACTAACTGTATTATATTTTTAATATATATGTGTGCCAACTGGCAACTGCCAACTTTAATCATTAGGCAAACATGCATGCACTTGTTATTTTACAGGTTAATATTGCATGCTGAATAAGATTTATAGACCCTATTATTTGAAGCATCCGGACATTTAAACGCTTTTTTTGATAGGCACCGGATTATTAAATGTCCATTCGGAATGAATGGAAAAAAAATGATTCGCACCTTTTGATAGGTACCTAACATTCATACGTTTCGGATGAATCTAGGTTCATATGTTCAGAATAATTTTTTTTTTTTAATTCGAAACGTTTCAACTATAGTTCATACGGTACAAATCAAAGGGTGCGTTAAAAATGAAAAATTGGGTGCGTTAAATAAAGACCATATATTATGTTAAAGTATAGTCACATCGGAAGTTGTTCATAGTTTACTTTTTCTATTTTCAATTGGTTTTGTAGTGAAACTTTTTAACTTATTTGATTGGCCTTGCACATTGTTTTTATCCATGTTCCGGATCTCACTTATTAGGCTTTATCCATGTACGGTATGTGGTTGTCCAATGACCCATAGTTTGAATTGACCACGGACCCACAAAGTCTCACATGGTATCAGAGTCACCCAGGATCCTGGTTGTCCAGTCCAAGTGTCACAGATTATCACTCTGTTACACTTGTGAGAGGTATTGTATAGGCTTACGTGAAAGTTGAGACTATTCTAAGCCTAGTATATAAACCATGGATTACCCTTCAAGCCAATTAATTTTAGGATGAAACCATCAAAGCACACGTTGCGCTTATCCATATGTCCCAATTAACTGAACCTTATCCCGAGTCATGTAGATTGACCATGTACTCACGAAGTCTCACACATTAATCAACTACATTAAATTATATTTGCGAGACCGAAGACCATAAAGATTTCTTTTGTACCCGGAGTAATTATTTAGAAGGACTAGCAGTTTACCTAGCTAATATTATACCTGGCCAAACTCGGGCCGACCCGTCCGACCCTCTCAGCCCGTCCTAAAATTTGGGAGAATACGACCAAGTAATTTTATCCATCAGGATCGGTCTTGTCCGACCCTTATTAAATACGGGATGATCTGCGGAATATGATCCTTAGGGCCGGCCCTACCCCGGCCCCGCCCGTATTATATATAGTAAAAAATTATTAACATAATTTTAAAGAAGATTTACTAAATAATAAAACTATCTCTAAAGATTAAATGGAAAAAAAACTAATTTGAGGATTGAACACTCATAATATTAGTTTCATGCCTCCATCGATCTTCTTCTTAGTTTCACGACTTCGCACTCCACTCAGCCCTCTCCGGCTCTCTCCAATCTATTTCTTCAAGATCGTTCCGTTGTTATGTAAACACTAAACATGTCTTGAATGTTTTTAGTACGCGGTTTAATCCCGTTCTGACTTAAATTTTTGTGTGTAATACATGGCTGCCCTGTGGGCCTCCCTGCCCGCCCTTATGAAAATATGTGGGCAACGAAATTGTTCGTAAAGTAAAAGGGATTAGCCCGGTCTTGATAAATGTGTAAAATTTTGAATTCCGCCTTGCCCTAACCCAGTCCAAACCTCAATTTGGCCAGGTATATAGCTAATATCCAGTGAAATAACTAACAAATTTACTTCTCCATTGATATTGCTCGAAACCTAGATTACAATCTTTCTGTGCTAATGACTGACGTCTATTGTGCGTGCAGATTATAGATTTCTTAATAAGGGATGATCGAGTAAAGAAAAATATTCAAAACGAGGATGGCATGACAGCAAAGGACATATTCATAGAACACAAGAAATATGTAGGCAACAATAATATTCACCGGTTGAGTATGATGAGCCAAGGGAAAATCAAGCTCTTGACATCAAAACAAATAAACAAGGAGAAGGAGAAAGAGATAAGATCTGCATGGATTCATAACCACCGAAGTACACTCATGGTTGTAGCCTCCTTGGTTGCTACCATGGCTTTCCAAGCCGGACTAACCCCTCCGACTATGAACGAAAACGACCATGACTATGACATCTACCACAACTTCATTATCTTCAACACAATCGGATTGATGTCGTCTTTGACCAGCATAATTTTGCTGATAAGTGGATTACCAGTCGGTAGGCGGTTCTTTATGATCGTCGTTGTTGTGATGATGTGGGTGGCCATAACGGCGATGGCCTGGACTTATGGGATGTCACTTTATTCTTGCACATTAAAATTCTTACGTGATATGGAGAAAGGGAAGGAAAATGAAGAAAAGGTTACAAGCGTAAAACTTGATTTCATCAACACTTATTTTATGTCTATCTTGGTGTGGACTTGTGTCATGGCACTAATTCTTCTAGGGCATGTTACTACGTGGACTGTGAAGATTTTCAAGAAGGTTTGGTGGGTAGTTAAGAAGATTCGGCAGTGTTTCTAGCATACATATGTGTACTTGTGTAATATTTGAATAAATGAGCACAACTTCTACTACAATTGTATGAAGTTGGCCTCAGCTTCTCCTATATAAGTACTCTTGGTGCTCTTTGTAACATAATCATCTTGTAATGTTATGTTGATTTTTGTGTTTTATAATATAAGTACTCTTCGAACTCAACCCTTAAATGTGACCAGGAGACAGACATGATCCAAACCAGACCCAACCCGCATGACCCGTTTGACAAGTCTAGTTATAGCCCCCAAAGATCAATACATAAACGAATTGAACTTAAAAGCGACATGTGATAAAATAATGTTATGTTCTAAGAATATGTGTATTTACAAATAAATACATAGATAGATAAATATGAAAAAATCAAATAGTATCGTTGACTTGTCATACTAGAGCACATGATCAACTACCCTAATTTGGACTCTCTTGCGGCAGCTGGCACCACCCTAACTTATTCGCAAGACCAAGACCAAGACCAAGACCATAAAGATTTCCTTGTATCATCCAGTGGAATAGGCATTTTCGAGTGGAATAGCGAACGAGGACGACTTTTTATTAATTAATATTAACAATGACTTTTAGAAGTATAAGGTTCATATGGTATCGAGATAGAAATCGGGTTGAAATGAGAAATGAGTTTGAGTGATTTTTAGCATTTGGTGTTTGATAGAGGGAGATATTGATTATAAACTTAGGTATAAGTTATGATCCTCATCCGGTGTTAAGGGCACTTAGAGTGAGAAATGAAAATAATATTAATCTCTTGGATGAATATCAAATGTGCATATTTGACCGTTGACAATATGCACATTTTGTGTGCACATATTTTTTGGCCCAAAAACAAATATTTAGCGGGAAAAAAATTGGCGGGAATATTGACCGTTAAAAAATGTGCACATATTTTTTTGATCCAAACTGTTTTTTTCCTAGGCGGTGCTAGACGTACGGTGAGGGAGGGCCTAGAGATTAATCGGGGATTAATCGACCCCTAGTCGGGATTTTTAGAACACTGCTTATAACACAGAATATAAAGATTGATCATCACTTCTTCTTTGTAAAGGCATCCTCATCGAATTTTTTGGGTTATCGATGATCTTGTTTGGTTAATGCCATGTGCGTACCGACTTTAACTTTAAGCATCAGACAAACATCCATGCATTGTTTAATAAAGGTTAATTACTGCTGAATAGTATTAATTTAGACTAATCAACTATGCAGTACGGAGTATAATTTATTCGCAAGACCAAGACCATAAAGGTTTCTTTTATTGTTAAGAATGACTTTAGCGGTTTACCTAGCTAATATATCCAGTGGAATAGCTAAGCAGCCTACATATTTATAAAAAAAAAAAACCACTCAATGAAAAATATGAAGTGGAATAGGCACTTTCCTTCGGCTAATCTTTATTAATTTCGCATTTTCATAATATAAACATAAAATCAAATAGATATTAGTATAAAGAAAGCGTATTGATTAGTAGACCGGTAAAAAAACTTACCAAATGTTGGGTTGACCCAACTATATCCAGAAAAAAATTCGACCCAATCGAACCCGAAAAATTAATGAAATCCGGTGATCCGAATTCGTTCTGATCCAGACTCATTTGGTCAAACCCACATAGACCCGAATGATTAGAAATTCGATAAGAGACCAAGTTTTCACATATTTTATTTCATTTAAAAATAAAAATACATTTAATTAAATAGAAATATAATTTTGTTATTAAAATATTACAATAGAAAAATCGAACATTTGAAACCCGCTGGATCGGCCCGACCCAAACCCGTCTAGCCCGAAATTAAAGTGAGTTTAATTTTATATATATATATATATATGCTTAGGACATCGAAAAAGATAAACTAGTTCATTTATAAAGAAAAGATCGGGTAAGAACAAGACTTAACGTAGGAAAAATGAAGAGTTTGTGTTCACAGATAACAAAGTAATGTTTATATTCTGGATGGTAATGCTAATAACCCGGCGATCAGGTCCGTTTCAGTCATTTTAAAGAAAAAAACATTGTTCACGTAAATTACAAAATTATTATCGCGTGACTCACTTAAAAAGTTCAAAATTGTCAACTCCAAGTTATGAACATTACCATCTAGAATACGAACATTAAACATTAACTTGTTATTTGTAAACACAAAACTTCATTTTTCCTATTTCCTATGTTAATTAAGTATCGTTCACAACCGAACATCTCTTTGTAGCATATATTGACATCATTTCTCTTCTAGGCCATCCTAAATAGTGCACGCACTTCCATTCTTGTCACTATAAATAGGCCCTTGCTATTTAACGCCCACCCTTTTTGCTATTTACCGTCCGGGCGCCGTGCGTCACGCATGGATTATAACCCTGCGTGACGCATGGTTTAAATCCACACGTCACGCACCGAATAAAACCATGCGTGACGCATCGACACAAACCATGCGTCACGCATGAATTTGTTTACCTATAAAAGCCCAAAAATGAAACCCTACCACATTATCATCTTCCTCAACATTGTTCCACGGCGGCTACGCTCTCAAACGCACCGATTTACCCAAAAACCATCATTGTCATCATCTTTTTTGCATATAAGGTATGTAAACATTAAGATTTCATTGTTATGGTATGGTATTGATGTATATATATGAGGTTTTCATGTTGTTTTGATGATATTTACTTCAAAATCCAATGTGTATGTTAATTAGTTGATTAGAAATGATTAAACTTGTAATATATGAATGGATTGTGTACTTTGTTGATAATTTATTGACCAATTTGAGATTTTCATGTGTATATAGTTTATTAGGGTTTTGATATTGAATTAGGGTTTTGTGAATTAGGTTGTTGAAATTTAGTATGGTTTTAATTAAATTATTGAAAAACTGTTAGAATTTTGGAAAAACTGTTGAGATTAGGGTTTGAAACATGGAAAAACTGTTGACGAACAATTTCTGGAATGTGCAATTCCACACGTCACTCATGGATTGAAGCCATGCGCCACGCATGGATGGAAGCCATGTGTGACGTGTGGAATTGCACATTCCAGAAATTGTGTTCTGCAGTTTCATATTGGATTTGATGATATATTGATTGAGTTTTTCATGATATGCTAATTAAATTCAGTAAACTGATTAATTTTGTGGAATTGCACATTTTATGATGCAGATATGGATGGTGGTCGTCGACCTGGACGCGATACTCGTCAAAGAAACAGAGAACTGAAGAAAAAAGATCCCATAGTTCCAAAACCAAGAAAGAAGAAGAATAGACAAGAATCGCCTCCTTGTCGTTTAGAGTTTTCTGGTGAGATGCAACAACATCAGCAACAACAGCAACAACAGCAGATACAAGAGCAACAACAACATCATCAACAACAACAACAACAACATCAGCAACTAGCTTTGTCTGCTGCAAGTTTCGATCCCCAGGGTTCCCCTCATTACTTTCCTGGCACCCCCATTCTGATCCCACATCAAACACTGTTTCCACAACAAACATAGTTTCCAAGCTATCCGGGCTATCCACAACAAGAGCAATCATTTGTGGAGATGATGAGACAAGCTACTGGTTCTCATAACGTTCAGAACACTCAAACGGGTGATGACCAGTACGCACTGGTTGCTTGTAGCAGTGCAGGGCCATCAGCTGGGGGTGCAAATGCTGATTCTGATTCTGATTCTGATTATGAGCAGGAGCATGAGCATGAGGAACATGGTGAGGAAGAGGATCAGACATATGAGAATGTTCATGAAGAACATGAAGAAGCGGAAGAGCAAGAGGAGCGAGAGGAACAACCCAGAAGACGACGACGACGACAACCTCCGGTCAAAAACATATACGTCCCTCAGTTAGAGGGGGGTACTCCTGGAGGTCCACAAATTCCGGAGCTGCTCATAAGCTTTGAAGCTCATGCAACCTTTTTTGTGCAAAAAGGAAAGGTATGTAATTATAATTTGGTTTATAGAAAGATGAAGTATGTTTATTTTTATTTATGAATTGATTATGTGTTGTGATATTAAATTTGTTAATGTATGAATTGATTTGATTAAATTGATGGATTATTTGTTGAACTATTTGTAGTTTTGTTGAAAATTTGGTTAAGGTGTTCTGTACAGAATGCAGAAACTGGTTTCTTTGCATTCTGTCAAATGCAAATCCACGCGTGACGCATGGTTCATGTCCACACGTCACGCATGGTTTTGGTCCACACGTGACGCATGGTTCATGTCCACACGTCACGCATGGAATTTCATTTCAAAGAATGTCAAGTTTCTGCAGTTTCTGGAATAAATTTATGCATTATTGAAATGATTTGTGTTACGTAATCAATTTACAGGACACAGGCGTACTCCCTTACCAGACCAGACAATCACAGCTGAAGGATTAGGAACTTAATTCTGACTTGCCATGGGGTAATCACGCAGTTGCAACGGAGCTTACTCATCTCAGGATGTTGATGTACGATGTGATTGATTATCCGCTCATCTGCGCCTTTATAGAAAGGTGGCATCCTGAAACAAACAACTTCCACATGCCATTTGCTGAGATGACAGTGACGTTGCTCGACATCAAGAAGCTGATGTTGCTTCCTATTCACGGGAAAGCTATGGTGACCGACCCCACCGCTTCAGTCGGGAGAACTACGAACAAGAACTATTTTGGTGAAAAGGGACGGCAAAATTTCCATCTTCAAAATGAACAGCTCGATAGTTATTGGATTAGAGCGAAAGAGTTTAAGGCGCACATTGAGGGCCTAAATGATCCCGTAGTTCATGGAATGGGCTATATATTCCACTTGTTGGCTTCCACAATCTTCACTGACAAGTCACAACATAAGCTCCCGGTGAGATTTGGTGCATTTCTAGGGAGTGTTGAAGAGGCAAGAAGTATGTCTTGGGGATCTGCAGCGCTAGCATATTTCTATCGCCAAATGGGCATCGCTACACGCCAAAATTGTGGTTTGATCTCATTTTGTTTCACTCTCCTTCAAGTAAGTTTTTAATTATTTAGGAACTACATTTTTTAGCAATCATAACTTATTTCTATGGTTTTAATGCTAACTATATTTTTTAAATGGTAGGGTTGGATATACACATACTTCCCATCCTTAGCAGCTGGTGTTCGGCTTAATCCTGATTGGTCAGTTGATCATCCTTATGCGTTTCGGTTTCTACCAGAGGAAGCGTTGCCAAACTACGACCCTGAAGCATGAAACTACAGAGCTGAACTAGATGCAATGAGGGCGGATCAGGTATTTGTGTTGCATTTTGTTTATATTTTTAAGCCTCAGTTTTGGTACCTCGGTTTTTTTGCAATTCCATGCGTCACGCATGGATCTGTTTCATGCGTCACGCATGGATTAATTCTATGCGTGACGCATGGCTTGATTCTATGTGTGGCGCATGGAATTGCAAAAAAAACTGCATACTATTTTTTACCTCGGTTTTGGTACCTTAAGGTGTAAAATTACTGTTTGATCAATGCAAGACGTTGATATCGTTTTTAGGTTAATTGGAACCCGTATGGTGAAATCGACTTCAATGATCCTGCCTATGCTCCTGCTCTTTTTTTCGGGGTGCTGAGCTGCATGGACATAACCGAGCCCCACCATCCCGATAGGTCGCCTAGGCAGTTTGGTAGAGTGCAGATGATTCTCAGGCCTCCAATTTCACCCCTTAAAGCCCATAGGCTCATCAGCCCTAGGTCATATGTGGTGAATTATGATAGAATGGCGTGGAGTTGGGAGGGGATGGATATCCACAGGGCGACCCTTGAGCAGATGGGACCACCTGCGGAGACAGGTTTTGAAGAAGCTCCGGAGTATCTTGGGTGGTACATCCCCCGCACTCATCGATTTCTGATACCCGGCAGACACGCTAGCTTGGAAGCACAGCAGGTAATACATTTATCTCATGTAACTTGAGATCTTGATTTTTCTTTAAGTTTGATTTAAGGTAAACATTATGCAAATAGCTGATTTCAATATTTTATTTTATTTGTAGGTTTTTGACAAGGTCTACGATCACTTGTCACCATATGCAACCTTGCCTGATCCCTATGATGTTTCTGCAATGCATGGAGCCATAACCGAGGTCCTTCAAGATATTGAGCCGTGGACAACTATGTATCAACAACATCGGTGGTGATCTCGTTGGATTGGGTTCGATTGTTTTTTATGAACTGTTTATTTTTGGATTTTCAAGATTGTCCGTTTTTCGTAAGGATTGTTTGTTATGACGTTGTTGAACTTTTAAATTCTGGTTAGCGTTGTTGAATTTGTTGGATTATTTGTTTAGGGTGCAAAAGACATAAATCCGCATTCTGTTGGTCAAATGCAAAACCATGCGTCACGCACGGATTCATTCCATGCGTCACGCACGGTTCTCTTCAATGCGTGACGCATGGAAGTGTAAACCTAGTTTAAAATCGCCTATAAATTCACTCCCTCAGCATACCATTTCAACTCATTAATCTCTCCTTTTCACTCCCTCAGCCTGTAAGTTGATTTTTGAAGTTCTTCTTTGAAGCTCCATATTCCACATCTTATTCCTTACTTTCTCACTTGTTTTCTTACATTGTATTACAGATTGGAAACCAACATGGCATCATCATCATCATCATCTTCAATACCACGAGAAGGCAACACCATTCAGTGTCCAAATAAGAGGTGTAGGAAGTCTATCACGGTTTTCAGCGCTAATGACAAGATGAGACCAGACCAGTATGGCCGAAGGTTTTTTACATGCCAATGTAACTTCAGGTGGGTGTTTCTTGATCCTGAGTATGACCGTCATCATCTCCGTGTTATGACGAAATTGTTGGAGGAAAACCAGACACAAGCCATGAAACTGAAAATCTTTAACGAAGAGAAAGATTTGGAAACGGCTAAATGGTGGGTGAAGGAGCTCTATGAGGATTTTGAAGAGAAACCAGCTGATTCTGACGATGCGTAGTGGTCTTAGTATTTCGTTCCTTTTAAGATGTAATGTGAAGTGTCTTGGTGTTTTGTCTTCGTTATGTTCGTTTTAATTTACGTTTCAAGAATGAGTCTTTTTTATGCTGTAATGAATTTGTTTTATTTTGTAATGTATCGGTTTTTTGTTGTAACGTATCTGTTTTATGTTGTAATATATCTGTTTTATGTTGTAATTCCGATGTCTCCTTTTGATAAGACAACTCATATGTCTCCTATTGATAAGACTACTCATATGTCTCCTTTTGACAAGACAACTCATATGTCTCCTTTTGACAAGAAAACTCATATGTCTCCTTTTAACAAGACAATTCGAAAGTGTTGCTTTTGACAAGTAAAGCTGAAATGGAATTTCTGCATTCTGTAAGAAAAATGCAATTCCATGCGTCACGCGTGGAACAAAACCGTGCGTCATGCACGGATTTGTTCCACGCGTGACGCATGGAATTGCATTTTTCTTACAGAATGCAGAAATTCCAATGGTTGAAATGTGCATCAAATGATACAACCTTACAACATTAGAAGGTCATTTGAAACTCGAAATAAAATACACATTACAACATTGTCAGGACTGACAATAACTCTTGAACTAGTATTCGTCATCATCATCGTCTGGAATTGTGATGCTTTGTTTGGACGATTGATGTCCTCCTCTTTTCGAGGGTGTGTAAGCCCCACATCTTTGCCACACTTCGTCATACAAGTCCGCAACAGATTCTTCACAATTACGCTCCCAAAGATTATAAACAGGTGGTAGTGGACATCCATCCTTCAGGCGAATCTGAGATAGATTTTATGGAATTGCATAATTAAATTTACATGTAATGCACTAGGTAAATAGCAATTGAAAAAAACATATCGGGATGAAATGTTCCTTCTGTGTAAGTAGTAATAGGCAAACAACTTGCATCTTGGCTCCAGGTTGACCATACCAAGTCGGAAGTCTAAGAGGTAGGAATGTCTCTTTAATTTGCTCGCCTAGACACACAAAGACACAATTACATGCCGAAGCCACCAAACATGCCATTTCTGGTACGGTAAGCCACTTATCCCTTAGAGCTGGGTAGTAATCGCTTTCCCATGTAAGTTGATGTATAGCGGACTCCAATGTTGGATTTACTTCTCCACCAATCCACGTGCCTTTAAGTAAATTCCAAATCTCTTTAGCCTTTCTTATCATCTCTTCTCGTATGAACTTCCAATGCTCTTGGGTCCCACCTGTTACATGACTCTCAAAAACAGATTGAGTGACGGAATATTTTGGATAAAGTGTACATTAGAGTGAAGATAATATCGGTCACCTGTTTCCATAGAAATAGATCTAAACCCACAGTTTCCATCGGCTCTGATGTCAAACCAACCCTCCACATATGGTCGCATGCACATTGGTATCTTTCTAATGTACTTAGAAGGCGCATACATTTTTTGTGGAGCGGGAGGTGCACCAAAGGGTTTAGGAACCCTTTGCTTCTTGGGAGGTGTTTCTTCCAAAGCTCTAGACCTCATCTCTTGGTCGGTGTATTCCCATGCAGACTTCTTTCTTTGTGTAGATCTAGGCACTTTGTTAGGAGCTCCTTGGGGACGACCACCGGTGTGTTTCGAAATAGGCGGCTCTTTGAGAGGTGTATCCACTTTAGCTATCTTTCTGACAGATTCAATACACTTCTCTTGATCATGTGGTGACAAGGTGTTCCATGTTTCTTCATAAAATTCATCAAATAAACGTCTTGCCACGTTTTTCTTAGTTTCAAGATGACACTGTGTATCCACTTCTTCCAAAGACAACGTACTCCAAAAAGGATGCAAAGACACAGGCTGAATTGGCATTTGTTTCTTCACACAAGTCGCAAGGTCATGGACACACAGCATCCCGTCTCTGACCTTGGTTGCACAATCGCAATATTGTGGATTGTAATGCTAATAACCCGGCGATCAGGTCCGTTTCAGTCATTTTAAAGAAAAAAACATTGTTCACGTAAATTACAAAATTATTTTCGCGTGACTCACTTAAAAAGTTCAAAATTGCCAACTCCAAGTTATGAACATTACCATCTAGAATACGAACATTAAACATTAACTTGTTATTTGTAAACACAACACTTCATTTTTCCTATTTCCTATGTTAATTAAGTATCGTTCACAACCGAACATCTCTTCGTAGCGTATATTGACATCATTTCTCTGCTAGGCCATCCTAAATAGTGCACGCACTTCCATTCTTGTCACTATAAATATACCTTGTTAGGTAGCATCAAACTTCATATCTTAGTTTTTTTGCAAAATCAAAGAGGGGAGAAATGGAACACAACGGATTGCTACAAGAAGCAGCCCTAAATGGTGACATTACCACCTTAACATCCTTACTTAGCCAAGATAATCTCCTTCTCCATAGACCATCCAAAATTCTCCCACTCCACATCGCCTCAAAACACAAAAAGAATCACTTCGTCGTGGAGCTTCTTCGCCTGAACCCTAACCTAACCGAAGATCTCGACCCCATCGAAAACTCGTCTCCACTTCACGTAGCCTCGGGAAACGGTCACGTCGACATTGTCAAAGCCCTAGTTTCAGCCAACCCTAGCATGTGCCTCGCGCGTGACGTGCATGGGAGGAACCCGGCTCACGTGGCTGCGATGAAAGGTCACGTGCTTGTCCTCGAGGAGCTGATTCGGGCGGTGCCAGCTGTCGCTAGAGAGCGCGTGGGAGGAAGAGGAGACACTATCATGCACGTGTGTGTTAAGTTTAATCAATTAGACGCGCTTGAGTTGGTCGCGAGTAAGGCGCGTGGTGTCGGATTCTTGTTAAATGCGACGGATGAAGATGGTAACACTATTCTGCACTTAGCTGTGGTTGATCAACGACTTGAGGTAAGTCACTAACAGTATTAATACACTCCCTCTGTCCCATTATGTTTGCAACATAAGGGTATTTGCACAAATATTAAGATAAAGGGAGAAAAGTGAAGAGAAGTAAAGTTGAGTAGATAATTGATTTGATTGGTAAAGTGTTTTAAGATAGAAAAGATGAATACAATATTGAGTAAAAATATTAATCGTGAAAAATAGATAGAGAAGAGATGTAGATGATTGATTTGATTGATAAAGTGTTGTTAGGATATGAATAAAATAAGTAAAGTAAAGGTATTAATTATGGGGAAAAATTAATGGATAGAAAAGAAATGTTACAAACATAGTGAAACTTATTAGCTTATTTGATTGGTCTCGCACGTTGTTTTTATCCATATTCCGGATCTCACTTATTAGGCTTTATTCACGTACAGTATGTGGTTGTTCAATGACCCACACAGTGTAGATTGACCACGGGCCCACAAAGTCTCACATGGTATCAGAGTCACCTAGGATCCTGGTTGTCCAATACAAGTGTCAGGAGTTATCACCATATAACACTTGTGAGAGGTGTTAAATTATAGGCTCACGCGGAAGTTGAGACTATTCTAAGCCTAGTACATAAACCATGGATTACTCTTTAAGCCAATTAATTTTAGGATGAAACCATCAATGCACACGTTGTGCTTATCCATATGTCCCACTTAATTGAACCTTATCCCCGAGCTGTTTAGATTGGCCATGAACCCACGAAGTCTCACGCATTAATAAACTCAGTAAATTATATTTGCGAGACCGAAGACCATAAAGATTTCTTTTGTAATTATTTAGAATGCCTAGCAGTTTGCCTAGCTAATATTAGACCTGATCAAACTCGGGCCGACCCGTCTGACCCTCCCAGTCCATCCTAAAATTTTGAAAAATACGGTCAAGTAATTTTTACCCATCAGAGTTGGTCATGTCCAATCGTTATTAAATACGGGATGATATGGTATCAGAATATGACTCTTAGGGCCGGACCTACCTCACCCGTATTATATATAGTAAAAAATGTATTAATATAATTTTAAATAAGATTTACTAAATAATAAAACTATCTCTAAAGATTAAAGAAAAAAACCTAATTTGAGGATTGAACACTATAAACATAATACATGGCTGCCCTGTGGGCCTCCCTGCCCGCCCTTATGAAAATATGTGGGCAACGAAATTGTTCGTAAAGTAAAAGGGATTAGCCCGATCTTGATAAATGGGTAAAATTTTGAATTCCGCCTTGCCCTAACCCAGTCCAAACCTCAATTTGGCCAGGTATATAGCTAATATCCAGTGAAATAACTAACAAATTTACTTCTCCATTGATATTGCTCGAAACCTAGATTACAATCTTTCTGTGCTAATGACTGACGTCTATTGTGCATGCAGATTATAGATTTCTTGATAAGGGATGATCGAGTAAAGAAAAATATTCAAAACAAGCATGGCATGACAGCAAAGGACATATTCATAGAACACAAGAAAGATGTAGGCAACAATAATATTCAACGGTTGAGTATGAGCCTACTGAAAGTCAAGCTCTTGACATCAAAACAAATAAACAAGGAGAAGGAGAAAGAGATAAGATCTGCATGGATTCATAACCACCGAAGTACACTCATGGTTGTAGCCTCCTTGGTTGCTACCATGGCTTTCCAAGCCGGACTAACCCCTCCGGCTATGAACGAAAACGATGACTATGACATCTACCACAACTTCATTATCTTCAACACAATTGGATTGATGTCGTCTTTGACCAGCATAATTTTGCTGATAAGTGGATTACCCGTCGGTAGGCGGTTCTTTATGATCGTCGTCGTTGTGATGATGTGGGTGGCCATAACGGCGATGGCCTGGACTTATGGGATCTCACTTTATTCTTTCACATTAGCATTCTTACGTGATATCAAGCATGACCATCCAGCAAAGGGTGTACAACATGATTTCCTCAGCGCTTATAATACGTCTATCTTGGTGTGGACTTGTGTCACGGCACTAATTCTTCTAGGGCATCTTACTACGTGGACTGTGAAGATTTTCAAGAAGGTTTGGTGGCTAGTTAAGAAGATTCGGCAGTGTTTCTAGCATATATATATGTGTACTTGTGTAATATTTGAATAAATGAGCACAACTTCTACTACAATTGTATGAAGTTGGCTTCATTAGCTTCTCCTATATAAGTACTCTTGGTGCTCTTTGTAACATAATCATCTTGTAATGTTATGTTGATTTTTCAGTTTGATAAGTTTTCCCTTCCGTTCTTTTTCATTTGAGTGTTAAATTTCCTGAGTTGGACCTTGATAAGTTTTCCCTTCCGTGGAAGCTATTCATGTGATGAGGCGCCTCATTGAGAGTTACAGAGAGAGGAACAAGAGTCTACACATGATTTTCATTGATCTAAAAAAGGCTTATGACAATGTACCTAGGGAGTTGCTTTGGGAGTGCTTGGAAGCAAAGGGTGTGTCAGGGACGTACATTAGAATTCTGAGGGATATGTACGAGGATGCGAAGTCAAGCGTCTGCACACCGAGCGGAGACACAGATTACTTTGGGGTGCGGATTGGGCTGCACCAAGGATCAGCTCTAAGTCCTTTCATTTTCACGATTCTGATGGACGTGCTTACAGGTGACTTGCAAGGGGAGGTCCCATGGTGCATGTTGTTCGCAGATGATATTGTGTTGGTTGACGAGTCCAAGGAGGGTGTCAGTAACAGATTGGAAGAGTGGAGAGCAGCTTTAGAACCAAAGGGCCTCGGACTGAGTCGAGCCAAGACCGAGTATGTGGAATTTGATTTTGGAGTTTCGTCAGACAGGGATGTGGGGTTGTTGCTTGGAGAGTCTTCTGTGTGCGTGAGAGACTCCTTTAAGTACTTAGGCTCTATCTTGCAGAGAGATGGAGGAGTGGATGAGGACATCAAGTCCAGGATTCAGATAGGTTGACATCATTAGAGACAGGCTTCTGGAGTTTTGTATGACAAGAAAGTCCCCCTTAGGCTGAAAAGTAAATTCTATAGGGTGGTAGTTAGACCAGCGATGATCTATGGGGGCGAATGTTGGCCAGTTACTGTGGCTCAGGAACAACAGATTATGGTAGCTGAGATGCGGATGCTACGCTGGATGTGTGGTCATACTAGATTGGATAGTATGTTGTGATTTCAGGAAGAAGATTATTGAAAGGCTTTTTTTGTTTTCGGAAGATTGCAAATCAACAATGGGAAGGGAAGAAAGGAGTGTGTTTAGATTGACTACTTTTAGGCTCAGTTTGGTATAAATGGGTTTTAGTTTAAGTTTATAAACAAGTTTTTGAAAATAAATACGTTTTGGAGTTTAGAAAAATGTGCCACTAATTTGTTTTAACTTTTTTTTACACCTCACATATGTTTAATAAATTACACAATTTTCCATAAAACCCACCTTTTTACCAAACATACTTATTTCTAAAAACCTACTTTTCATCTATTTATAAACTAAAACTCATTTATAAACTACTCTCCCTGACAAACCCTTAGTCTATTTAAACGGATTTTTGATTTGTGTTGCGGCATTTGACTTGGTCAATCATATTATCGGGTTTTTAACATGTGCGACATAATTTATTAAGAAAACTACCTTCCCCTTTTATAATCCTGGTTTCATGTTTTACAGTGTGGCATAACTTCTAACATATAAGAACATGGTAATATGGGGTCTTGTTTGATTCGCCTGGATGAATACTTTAATATATCAAAACTTTATAATTTTTCATTAACATATAGTTAGAGATATTGACGATGTAAAACGTGTCTCGACAAATGTAAAAAAAACAAGAATTATATCATGGGACAAAGGGAGTATCATTCTTTATCAATAACTATATTCGGACCCCACGATACTATAATATTGTAAACAAGCGATTTAGGGTGTAGATAGACGGCGGACGACAATGTAAATGAAGAGAAGACATAGATCTTCGGGGGTGACGATGAGCCTCTTTTCTCTTTGACTTTTCTTTTTTCTTTTCATTTATTGTAATAAAAATATGACGTATATACGAATCAACAATTATGTGTATGACGAAATTACAACTTCTTACCAATCCGATATAGATATATTTTGTTACACTAATTTTTATTATTAAAATAATACAAATAATTTTTTAATTTTAAAAATTTATTACTTTAGTGTATTCAATATTCATATTCTAAATGGTACTGTTCATAATCTAAGCGATGAAATTTTGTGAATGTTTTTACTTTTAGTGAGGGAAGCGGTGAAATTCTTATAATTATTGTGAACTTTGACTCTCCCCCCTTCCCCCTCTAAATGACCTGAACAGATATGATCGCCAAATTATGAACATAACCACCCAAATTGTGATCACTAGATTATACGAATACATGCACACCTTTTTATATTCACATGCACATTCCTTCACATTCACATGCATACGCCTGTGTGCGCATGTAGTTTTCACATATTGTCGAAGACATTCACATGTCTGCAAATGTACATGTAAATGTAATTAAATGTACATGTGAATACAGAAGGATGCGAATGCGCATGTATTCGTAATTCGTAAGATAATACATGAATCTTTTTCTAATTACGAAGCCTAATTTCAAATTGAAGATCCCCACATTGATTCAAGAAACTCAAAACATAAACCCTAATTCATAAACAAATGAGAATTAATGGGATGGGGTACCTACGATTATGATGAGATCGAAGAATAACATGAATCAAGACGAGGAAAAGAGGATCCCCGCTCAATAGATGTTCAACCGCCCATTTCAATGCATTTTGGCTATTCCTATCCTTGTCTATCGCCACAGCCGTGCAGTTTACGGGCAATACGACGTCGTTTTCTTCATAATCCATTGATGTTGTTGAGTGAGCCATTTTTTATCAATTGATTATCTCCTGCATTACGGAGGCTAGCTTTCGATTGAAATCGCCTACGTGAATTTAGTATGTTGTGATTTCGGGAAGAAGATTATTGAAAGGCTTTTTTTGTTTTCGGAAGATTGCAAATCAACAATGGGAAGGGAAGAAAGGAGACGTTAACTATGTTTAGATTGACTACTTTTAGTCTATTTAAACGGATTTTTGATTTGTGTTGCGGCATTTGACTTCATATTATCGGTTTTTTAACATGTGCGACATAATTTATTAAGAAAACTACCTTCATAACTTCTAACATATAAGAACATGGTAATATGTGGTCTTGTTTGATTCGTCTCGATGAATACTTTAACATATCAAAACTTTATAATTTTTTATTAACATATAGTTAGAGATATTGACGATGTAAAACGTGTCTCGACAAATGTAAAAAAAACAAGAATTATATCATGGGACAAAGGGAGTATCATTCTTTATCAATAACTAGATTCGGACCCCACGATACTATAATATTGTAAACAAGCGATTTAGGGTGTAGATAGACGGCGGACGACAATGTAAATGAAGAGAAGACATAGATCTTCGGGGGTAACGATGAGCCTCTTTTCTCTGACTTTTCTTTTTTCTTTTCATTTATTGTAATAAAAATATGACGTGTATACGAATCAACAATTATGTGTATGACGAAATTACAACTTCTTACCAATCCGATATAGATATATTTTGTTACACTAATTTTTATTATTAAAATAATACAAATAATTTTTTAATTTTAAAAATTTATTACTTTAGTGTATTCAATATTCATTAACTAAATTTGATACTATTAAGTTGAAGAATATGAAGAAATGTAAATATTAATTGTATTGCTTGGAGCTAAGAGAAGATGAAAATTTTGTATTAAAATTCATGAATGAGATGAGAAAGATTTTGTTCATGCATTGAATGGACAACAATTGACATTATTTTATAAGTAGTAACAATTTATGTATAAGATATATAGATGTGACATAATTTATTTAGAAAAGTATCAAGAAGAAATTTGGTAAAAAGTACACTTTGATAATCATATTTAGCCTATTATACATATTTACTCAGAAATAAAGTATCTTACCCCTATATAAACCTAGTCTCTCAATTTTTTTTGCTTCTTTCTCTTACTCCATCGTCGACTCTTCAACTACACTGCCCTCCTCGTTATCGAAGTCTCCTTCGAATTGAAATATGTGACAAGTTCTCGCTTCCTCTCTCTCCGGCCCCCAAGAAGTCGCCGCCTTTCAGTCCCGATTTTTCTTCGTCATCTTCATGACTCGATTGAGGTGTTGTTAGGTTTAGATCTTGTGTGCCTGATCGATGCTATATTTTTGTGTATATATGTATTTGTTGATGTGCTCTATGTACAGCTGGTTTTGTTTATTTTCTTGATGAACTAGATGGTTTTAGTATTAATGTTCTGATTTGGAGAGTTGGTGCTAGAAGCCATCTTTTTCTTTGATTGTTGATGCATTGATATTAATGGAGACGGCTTATTCAAAAGAGGAGTGACTGTTGGAGCCCAGAAATTGCGATCACGCGACACAACACTTCGCGTGACACAGGGCGTCTGGACAATCAACTTATGTAATACTATTCGTCGTCTTCTTCCTCGAAATTAACGTTACTCTCGACACCTGACACTTGCGTAACTTAACCGAGAAGGAAACCGGCTCCGGCTCTTTTAAGCTCCGACAAGAAAGATTAACGTAAAACCGGTTACACCGAAACAACGCAAGTATACACAAAGGTAAGGAAAAGCAACGTGAAGGAAGAGTATATTATCAAAAACGTTTCAAGCTTACAATAAACCGAGTAACTCAGATACCACTCATAACAACACTAAAGCTTTACAACAAAACTATAAGTGATACAACAAGTGTTTTATGCCTAAACTCCTCTAGGAAATGACTGTTTTGGAAGATTGAAGTTAGGGTTTGCTCTTGTGCTTTTCTTCTTCAGAGGGAGGTGAAGCGTTTTTCTCTTATGACTCCGGATCCCTTTCCTTATCCATTGGGTTGCGTTTTTATACTATCACCTGGGACCCACGCGGGCCTATTACCGTTTTGCCCCTCGATACTTAGTCCCGTTGTATCCTCTTAATGGGCTTCACTTGTTCATGGGCCGCTTTATTCTTCTGGGCTGACTTCCTGGACCGACCCGGCACGCGATTCATGGGCCTGACCCAATTCCCTATGGGCCTCGCGAGCCCATCGAGAACCGGCTCCAACATCCAGCCCCCCAAGCTTTCATGCTGAATAGCTGAAGGCTTGGGCCTGTCTTCTTGAAGTCGCGTTCTCGATGTAAGGTCGGCTCTTAGACTTTGCACGTTCCCATCGCGTGACAGGATCGCGTGTATTTCTGCTTCGTTTTCTCTGGGCGACGTTTTGAATTCAAAAACTTTACGAATTCCCGCGCTGAGCGCATGTCGTCCACGTGTTGACTCGTTATTGCACCTTCTTTCCCTCGATTTCTGCTTATATATATCCGTTCTCGTCTTCCTCTTTCCCTTTTCCGCCATAACCTCCATTTTCTCTGCAACTTCTCAAACCCGCCGTAACCTCCATTTTCTCTGCAACACTCTTCGCCAGTGCTTTCCTTCCTTCTCCATCGTCATCTTCGCCGTCGTTCGCAGTCGATTCTTCATGGCAGGTTAGTCTTCCGTTCTCCTTTCTCTTTTCTACTTCGTTTCTTCGATTTTTTAGGGCCTCCATCGTCGTTCCATTTCTTCTCGCCCGCAGAAATATCACTCGGTTCTTTTGAATTGAGAGGCTTCTGAAGGTCACTTTTTGTTCATTGGGTGTTTTTGCGTTGTATCCCATTTCGACTCTTATTCCTTGATGCGCTCGTTTGGGAAAAAACGTGTTTTGGTCAATTTCTGCCATCTTCGACCTTCGTGATGTTCTTCGTGTTCTTGGGCTTGGTCCATTCTGATGTCGTTTTGGCTTCCCTTTTGATTCTTGAGTTTCAGCTTTTCCAGGGATTTCTTGTTTGTTTACTTTCTATAGCCTCGCGTTAGTTACCTTTAGACACGCGTTGCTCCTAATTTTGATGTTCTTTTTTCCTTCTTTCCATCCCTGGAAAACTGAAACTTACTTTGCCTATGCTTTCAGGTAGCGATGATTTTTATGAACGCTCAGCTCGGGCTGAGTATTCGGGGCGTACCACATCCGGATCTGAAGGGGGTTCTGGTGATCGCGAGCCAGACTCTTGTAGACGATCTCGCGTTTCTAGAAAATCTAAGAGGAGCAAAGCGAAGACGCCCAAAAGATCCAAAACCAGACTCCCATCTCGCGTCATTCAGGAGCGAGCCGAGACCAATTACGGTCAATTCGCCAGTTTTTTCTCTCACAAGGGGTCTTTGCCCCATATAGTTATAGAGAAACCCTTTCTCGCGGGCCCCGGACGCGTGGGTATCTTTACCAAGAGAATTACGCATTCTCGCACCCTAGTTCCCAACACCGCCCAACGTAGCAGTCTTACCTTTGACGATCTTCGTCGCCTCGCTACGCGATATCCTTTCCCTGAGGGGACCGTCTTTGCCCTCCCCGATCTTGAAGGCACTTCCCTCGACCAGTATGGGTCTTTCTTCGCCTTGAGTAGGCAGTCTTTAGAAGCCGGCTTCCGCCTTCCTTGGACGTCCTTCCAGACCGAAGTAATGGCGGATTTAGGCTTCAGCCCTTCTCAGATGCATCCAAACTTCTGGAGCTCTCTGATCGTTTACATCATGCGATGTCAGGACATTGGGATAGTTCCTAATACTCCTCACTACGCTCTCATCAATTCGTACAAGAAGAACTCCCGCGAGGATGGGTTTTACACTGCTCAAGCCAAGACTCCTAGCGCCTTCCGATTGCCTTCGAAGATCGAGGGGTGGAAAACTTGTTGGTTTTTGGTCTGTCCCCCTCCTGGCTCTGAAATTTCCGTCCAGGTACGCGAGCCTACTGCGAGAAGAGCCCCATGCTTTTTCCCCAAGGAGACTCGCGATAGATTCATTCGTGATTACAAGGATTATCCCGACAAAGCAGTTCAAAAACGTTTTGAGCTGGCTATCTCGGACTCTCTACTGGTCGCCAGGGGACTTAGTCTCAAGGCTCATGCCCTAGGTTTTTGTTCGTTTTTGTTTCAATGCTCGCGTTCATTATGATTATTCACACTACTCACTTGTGGTGGCTTTTGTAGATGCTGATTTTTTTTGCCGATCTTCCGGATTTGGGGGGGTTGGCCCTCGACGAGTCGGGCGCGCTAACAACCATCGAGGCGCCTACCCGCATTGTTTCGTTCGTTCCTGATCCGACTCCTACTCCCCCAGCCGCTGTTTCGGAAACACCAACGGATCTCGCGACGACAGTTTCTGAGGACGCTCCTCCGTTCCAGACGTCTCGCGTACTTTCGGTTGGAATAAGGGAAAGCAGAAAGTTGTCGAGAAAAAACGCAAGAGGACGACGGAAGTGGAGTTTGTCTCCTCTCCGAAGCCTACTGATACCCCTATCGCGAACCCGACCTTCATCCACAGCTTATCCGCGACGCGTGCTTTTGTTGAGACGATACCGAACGTTTTCCCTCCCGAACCTAGCCTCTACGAGGAAGTTTCGGATAGGCCTGGCGGCTTGTCCAAACTTCTTTTTGCCGTAAGTCTCCTGTTTTTACCTATTTCTTGTTTTCTTGGGGTGTTTTTAACTTTCATTTTGCAGGGGATGAACCTCATCGCGAGCGCAACTCGGAAGGTGCTTGTTGCTGAGGATGAACTTAAAGAGCTGAGGGCAGAGGATCAGTCCACCCGCGATGCCCATAGAGCGGCCAAGTCTAGGATTATGGGAGAAAAGAAAGATTTGGAGGAGGAGCTTTCGAGAGCTAAGACGACGATGAAGGAGATGGAGGGCGAGCTCGCGTGCCTGTCAGTCAAAGACGCGAGGATAAAGGAGCTGGAAGCTCAGCTTGCGTATGAGAGGTCCACCCATGTCAACATCGTCACTGAGTACAATACGCAAGTGAGCGACCTCAAGCAGGAAAACGAGAAACTCCACGCGACTATGTCTGAGAGAATCGCTTATGAGAGGAACATGGCGGTGGAGGAGTATTGTGGGGGTTATCGTCAGCGTGCTCGCGTCGATTTTTACAAGAATGCTGCCAACACGCTTCTCCTATGCATGGTAAAGATGCAGATGCTGAAGTTCAAAGTTAAAGACTTCCCCTTCAACGCTTAGGACCTATGTGGGCTTTCTACTGACCTTCCTGAGTACCAGCCCCCGCTGCCCGGAACTTTCATTGATGACGGGGAGACTCCACTTGAGGCATGGGGGATTACGCGTCTTGCGCCTGAGAGGGGTATTGTTAAGGGCAAAGAGAGTCAGGTTCTCAGGCCCCCTCTCCCGAAGGTGGTCGCTCCTCCTCCGCTTCCGAGCCCTCCTTCTCCAGCCCTCTCGTCTCGCAAGAGAAAGGTGTTCGCGTCTGACGCCCTTCTCGACACCGTTCAGCCTTCGAAGCGTTCTAGTTTAGATCAAGCGGGGGGCTCAGGCTCGCGAGTGTCTGGTGTTCGAGATGTTGTGGATCTGGAGGTGGATAGTGTCGAGGATGCGGGGACTGCTGCTAAGACTGTTTCTAAGTAATGTCTTGTCTTTGAACAATGTTTTCTGTATTTAGGAATTGTGACATTTTGTAATCAACTTTTGTATATAACGCGGGTATAATGGTCGCGACCTTTATGCTGTTTCTATATTATTATTTTTTCTTTTGTTTGCTTGTTTCGTACATACTTATCTCGCCTTGTTCCCCCCGTTTTTCGTTTCGGAAAAATGAGTTAAGTTTGCGAAAAAGGAAAACGCAAAGAGATAAGTCACAATTACGGTCCATCCTGTATAGTAAGGCAAAACTGACTTGTTACATAATCTTGTGAGTTGGCATTGCAAACTATTCTTTTGCTAACTGTTGCATGATCTTTACACGCGATCTCTAAATGACGGTTGATACTCGCGAGGTTCATCTTTAGCCTTCGTTAGCCGCGGCGCAGTAGGATAGCTTTTCCTTGGTGTGGTTGTCACGGAGTATTCTTGGTCTTCGTAAAGCATTTAGTCTTGGTGCACACGGTCACTGCACATGTAGATGAGCATTTAGTTTTTGGCTTTTTATCCTTAGGTAGTAGCACTGCTCATGATGCAAACCCGCCCATACTTTCGCGACCAAGGGGAGTTTTCTAGCTCAGCCTTGGAAGCTGGAAGCACGAGCCGTCCTCACTTTCGCGACCAAGGGGAGTTTTCTAGCTCAGCCCTGGAAGCTGGAAGGAGGACACGCGACTGGGGGGTTTTTTTAGCCCAGCCCAGCCGTCTACGCTTTCGCGACCAAGGGGAGTTTTCTAGCTCAGCCCTGGAAGCTGGAAGCACGAGCTGTCCTCACTTTCGCGACCAAGGGGAGTTTTCTAGCTCAGCCTTGGAAGCTGGAAGGAGGACACGCGACTGGGGGGATTTTTTAGCCCGGCCCAGCCGTCTACGCTTTCGCGACCAGGGGGAGTTTTCTAGCTCAGCCCTGGAAGCTGGAAGCACGAGCTGTCCTCACTTTCGCGACCAAGGGGAGTTTTCTAGCTCAGCCTTGGAAGCTGGAAGGAGGACACGCTACTGGGGGGTTTTTTTAGCCCAGCCCAGCCGTCTACGCTTTCGCGACCAGGGGGAGTTTTCTAGCTCAGCCCTGGAAGCTGGAAGCACGAGCTGTCCTCACTTTCGCGACCAAGGGGAGTTTTCTAGCTCAGCCTTGGAAGCTGGAAGGAGGACACGCGACTGGGGGGGTTTTTTAGCCCAGCCCAGCCGTCTACGCTTTCGCGACCAGGGGGAGTTTTCTAGCTCAGCCCTGGAAGCTGGAAGCAGGACACGCGATCTGACAGCTCTTCCTGTGCTTATCATGCTATAATAATCATGCCTCTCGTGTCGTAACGTAACAAATGTTGTGACTAAGGATGAGGGAAAATTTTGTTGCACGAACCTGAGTTTTTCGGGAAGATTAGGCATAGAAACGACGAAGTCGCATCACGTTCCAGGAGTTGGCAATGTGATTTCCAGAGTGGTCCTTGAGGCGATATGCTCCGGGCGCGACTTCGCGATCTATAATGTAAGGTCCTTCCCAGTTGGGGTCGAGCTTTCCCCCTTCTGTTCTACGGAGCACTAGGTCTCCTCTGGCAAATCCCCTCAATTTTACGTGCTTGTTATAATATTTTGCGACGCCGGCTTTATGATTGGCTGCTCTGATGGTGGCCAGGTCGCGAGTCTCTTCTCGCATTTGCAACTCTAGCTGCATTTTTTCGTCATTGTCGTCCGGACTATACTGAATCACGCTGTCCGTAGGCACAATGAACTCGACTGGTACTGTGGCCTCTATTCCATAAGCGAGAGCAAATGGCGTTTCTCCAGTTGCTTTCTTTACCGTGGTCCTGTTTGCCCATAGTACCAGGGGTAACACTTCGGCCCACATGCCTTTGGAGCCTTCTAGCCGTCTTTTCAAGTCCATGACAATACTCTTGTTCACTGCTTCTACCTGGCCATTGCAATGCGGGTGAGCGACTGAAGCAATCCTCAAAGTGATCCCTATGTCCTTGCACCATGTAAACAATTGTGGCGAATTGAATTGTGGTCCCCTGTCGGTTACGATCTCGTGAGGGAGGCCATACCTGCAAATGATGTTTCTCCAAAGGAACTTTTTAACTGCCGGAACGGTAGTGCTCGCGAGGGCTTCGGCTTCGATCCATTTAGTGAAATAATCAACTGCTACAATGATGTACTCTAGTTGACCAGGCGCTTTTGGTTTGAAAGGTCCTAATAGATCTAGCCCCCACATCGCGAAGGGGCAAGGGCTCGACATTATCTGCAACTCCACGCCTGGTTGATGAGATGCTGGGGCAAAGTATTGGCACGGCTTACAGCTCTGAGACTCGCGTTGTGCGTCTTGCTTCATGGTGGGCCAGAAACTTCCCTGCCTTAATGCTTTATAGACCATTGGTCTCCATCCCGCGTGAGTTCCGCATAATCCTGCGTGAAGTTCCCTTATCAGCACGTCACTTTCTGTCTTAGTCAAGCACTTGAGCTCGCGTGGTCCGTATCCCCTTTTGTAAAGTTCTCCACGACACATGTAAAAGCGTGCAGCCATAGAGACAAGCTTTCTCATCTCTTTCGGATCCGAAGGCCCTGTTCCGCTTGCAAGATATTGAATTATAGGTGTGCGCCAGTCGCTGACTGGCTCGCTTATCTCCATCAGCTCCACCTGATTGCTTATGGCGCTCTCAGACTTCACGAACCAAAAGTATGGGGCCTTTCCTTCTTTGGTAATGGCAGTGGGACCCTCGCTAGTACATTCTATATTTGCATACTGAGTTTGGGACCCTCGCTTCGCGAGTTCATCAGCTCGCGTGTTTTCCTCTCTTGATACATCTTCAATTTCAAAATGCCCGAGCAATGAAATCAGGGTTGTGGCCCTCGCATGATATCTGGGGAGATTGCCTGTTCTGGCCTCGTAGGTCCCATTGATCTGATTCACGACGATCTGGGAATCGCTCATGCACTTTACCACATGAACACCCGCGTTAACGGCAATTTCCAGCCCTGCGATGAGTGCTTCATACTCTGCTTCATTGTTCGTGGCTTTGAATCTTAGCGCAATCGCGTGATCTATCTTATCCCCAGCCGGGGAAGTCAGGACGACTCCCGCTCCGCAACCATCTACGTTTGCCGATCCATCAATGTGCATTACCCACGCGGGGTGTTCAGGAGCTATAATATCTTTTTCTAGTTCTCTGAAACTTGTTTCAACTATGAAATCTGCCAAAGCTTGTGCCTTGATGGCGGGTCGTGGTCTATAGACTACGTCAAACTCTGTCATTTCAATGACCCATTTAGCGAGCCTTCCAGAGGTTGTTGGTTTACTCATAAAAGACGGTAGTGGTAAATCTGTCAGTACTTCGATGGGATGAGCATGGAAATAAGGTCGGAGTTTACGAGCGGCTGTTATTAACGCGAGCACTGCTTTCTCAATGGGCGAATATCTGGTCTCGGCCGACAGAAGTGCTTTACTGACGAAATAGACGGGGACTCGTTGTTCCTTTACTAAAACAGCGCTAACGGCACGCGTTCCTGCCGCGAGATACAGCTGCAAGCCTTCACCAGGTATTGGGGACGCGAGGGTTGGGAGTTTTGCCAGATGTTCTTTAAGACTCATAAATGCCCTTTCACATTCCTCAGACCATTCGAAGTTTTTAGGCTTCCTTAGTATGTCGAAGAAGGGAAGGTTTCGCTCCGCGAGTTTTGCGCAAAACCTTCCTAAATAGTTGACCTTTCCCACGAATCTTTGGACGTCGTGAATGGACCTTGGTGGTTGTAGATCTATTACGGCCTGGACTTTGTCTGGATTGACTTCGATACCGCGTGCACTGATCTGAAAGCCTAGGAATTTGCCTTCGGTGACTCCGAAGACGCATTTCTCTGGATTGAGGCTCATACCGTACTTTCTCAGGGTTTCAAAGACCTCTGCCAGGTCGCGAGTATGATCCGCTTGCTTTTTGCTTTTAACCACTATATCGTCAACATAGGCCTCTACAGTGTCACCTCTTTGGTCGCTAAAGATCATGTCCACCAGTCTCTGGAATGTAGCCCCCGCGTTTTTCAGACCGAACGGCATTACTTTATAGCAGAAGGTTCCTTTGTCTGTGATAAAAGCAGTGTGCCCTGAGTCGGCTGGGTTCATCATAACCTGATTATATCCAGAGTACGCGTCCAAGAAGCTTAGAGCTTCATGACCCGCGGTGGAGTCTACCAACTGGTCGATCGAGGGTAATGGATAACTGTCTTTGGGACATGCTTTATTGAGACCAGTGAAATCTACGCACATGCGCCACTTCCCCGTCCCTTTGGGATTTTTCTCTACCATTACAACATTTGACAGCCACGTAGGGTATTGCACTGGTTTTACAAACCCTGCCTTAATCAGCTTCGCGAGCTCTACCGCAGCTGCCGCGTTCTTTGGTCCTGCTTGTTTTCTTTTTTTCTGCCTACGCGGCTTAACCTCTGGACTAATGTTCAGGGAGTGGGTCATGACACTTGCTGGGATCCCTCTCAAATCCTTTGGCGTCCACGCGAACACATCCCGGGAGCGGGTGAGTAAGGTCTCGATCTCTTGTACGACTTTTTGATTAAGTCTCCCCCCTACGTAAAGTTTCTCCTCTTTGTTGGGGAAAGGAGTGATTACCTGTTTCTCAAACCCATCAAAATGCGGTTTATGCCCTTCTTCCTTTCCCTCAGTATCTCGCGGTCTGGGTGAGGCGCGAACTTCTAACTCAGCTTCTTCCAGGACGCGTGGCAACCCTGGAATAAATAACTGGTTGGCAAGCAAGGTCTTGGTACTGCCCTTTTCGGACGAGACGTAGCAGATACGGCTCTCCTCTTGGTTTCCTCTCGCGACCCCTACTCCTGTCAATGTTGGAAATTTTAAACAAAAATGGCAGATCGATACGACCGCCTCAAACCTGCACAGCGTCTCGCGTCCCAGTATCGCATTGTAGGAGGATGTTATTGGGATCACCACAAAATCTATCTTTTCTGACCTTCTTGACCCTTTCTCTTCACCCAAGATGAGATCTAGGGTGACGACGCCCAAGGCCCTTACTCTGTCACCCGCGAAACCTACCAGCGTGGTTTTAGTGGGCCTGAGTGCAGACTGATCAATTCCCATTTTCTCGAACGCGTCCCAGTATAGTATATCGGCTGAGCTCCCAGTGTCCACGAGGATTCTTTTTACCAGCTTGGTTCCTATCTGAGCATGGATGACCAGTGGATCAGCGGCCTCGACAGCCCAGGTATCTACTTCTTTGTCACTGAAGGCAAGCGTGTAAGGTTCAGACTTCGATCTCGCGACACTATAGATCGGTTTTCCCTGAGGCTTGGGTGCGTTGTTAACGAGTCTTTGCTCTCGTTTGCCCAGGGGCATGGGTTCATGGCGGCCCGCGATCGTGCCTACATGGCCGTCCATGCGAGGGAAGTTCTGGGACGGGTGGCGATTAGGCCCCTGATTCTGGTTATTTCTCGCGGGGGTTTGCTGTCTCGTCTCATTTTGCGTTCTACTGCCTCCCCCTTTACTCCACGCTCCTCTGTGCGTGACGCCGTGACCTGCATCAACGCTTCCCCTCCGAGCAGTCAGGACCTCCTGCTCACTTGGGTGATGCTGTCGCGACCGACACTCCAATGTAGAGTGAGTATTCACTCCGTGGTATTCGCACCAGGTGGTAGGCCCCTGGCGGTTATGACCGCGACCCCCTCTCCCCTCAACATCGCGTCGGTTGTCTTGTTCGGCCACAAAATTCTGCGATTGAAATTGATTCTGATCGTGATTTTGGCCCCTGAACTGTCTTTGACCCTGATTCTGATCTTGAATCTGTAAACCGGGTGCTCGCGAATCGAACTGTTCCTTCCCTTGATTACCCTGATGGCGCTTACTCCCCCAGTTCGGGTTTTCTTTCTTATGACCCTGAGCGGGCTTGTTCTGATTATTTCCCTTCAAAGCGATTCCTGAGTGTGCTTCCACATTAATTTCTGTGTATGCTCTCTCGAGCATGCCTTGGTAGTCTAAATCTCTCTTGCGGTATAGGTATTGCTTGAAGGTGCTTCCATCATTGAGCCCGTCTAGGAACGCGACCCGAGCGGTTTTATCATGGAAATCTTCAGCTTCCAAGATCTTTTCCGCGAACCTCTTAACGTAATCCTCTAGTGATTCATGTGGCCCTTGTTTGACCCCTACTACTTCTTGCATTGTCACTTTTCTCTTCCTCGAGGAGCCGAAATGCAACAGGAAACTTTTCTCTAGATCGGCGAAACAATGGATGCTTTCTGACGGTTGGTTGAGCATCCAGGTCATGGCGGGTCCCGCGAGCGTGCCTGGGAAACCTTTGCACATTGTGGCCTCATCAGGGCACCTCGCGAGCATAGCATACTTGTAGCGTGCTAGGTGCTCGCTGGGATCTTCTTTACCATTGTACTCTTTTATGATAGGAAATCTGAAATTAGGCAGAGGGACTGACCTGACTATATGCCCCGCGAAAGCAGTCGGGCCGAACAAGAGTGTCGGGTTGACGGACGGATAGGCCTCAAAGGCTTGCCGCGGGTGGGTGGCCTGGTTGCAAAAAGGTTCCCCCTCGTACCGGCGGCGGGAAGGTCTTTGTTCGGCGTGAATCCCATGTCCTCTTCCTTCGGTTCCCCCCTGTAAGATTGATCTTCCGCGTGGCTCGCAGGGGGTTGATTCAAATCGAATCTACCAGGGTGACAAGGCCTTTCGCGTCCTTCGACCCTTGTTCCATGCGACACTGAAATTCCGTCGTCAGGTACGTGTTCAGCACTCTCTTCCGCGACCGACTGTTCTCGTCCGCTCTGATTCTGTTCGTGCTCGCGTGATCGAGTCCTTGGTTGCCGCTGGTTTCGGCTTCCGCCCGCACTTTGTCCCATCGTCTGCAGGAAAGCACGATACTGAACCAGTGCAGGTCCTGCCAGAACAATTTTCTCCTCATGTACGTGCGAAAAACGTGGTCGCGTGCTACTTATGTCTTGAGTTCTCGTCTGGGGAGGGGTGTTGTCGCTTCTTTCGCCACTAGTATTCATCTTCTCAGATAGTTGTATTAGAAAACACTTCGCGAGTATAGATAGTAAGCCTTACTTGTGCGAGGAGGTCCCCACGGTCGGCGCCAGTGTTGGAGCCCAGAAATTGCGATCACGCGACACAACACTTCGCGTGACACAGGGCGTCTGGACAATCAACTTATGTAATACTATTCGTCGTCTTCTTCCTCGAAATTAACGTTACTCTCGACACCTGACACTTGCGTAACTTAACCGAGAAGGAAACCGGCTCCGGCTCTTTTAAGCTCCGACAAGAAAGATTAACGTAAAACCGGTTACACCGAAACAACGCAAGTATACACAAAGGTAAGGAAAAGCAACGTGAAGGAAGAGTATA
The DNA here is from genome assembly GCA_029168935.1 of Oxyria digyna. Taxonomy (NCBI): domain Eukaryota; kingdom Viridiplantae; phylum Streptophyta; class Magnoliopsida; order Caryophyllales; family Polygonaceae; genus Oxyria; species Oxyria digyna. The sequence continues at coordinate 76,185,959 of JAPVLV010000001.1, forward strand.
TTATCAAAAACGTTTCAAGCTTACAATAAACCGAGTAACTCAGATACCACTCATAACAACACTAAAGCTTTACAACAAAACTATAAGTGATACAACAAGTGTTTTATGCCTAAACTCCTCTAGGAAATGACTGTTTTGGAAGATTGAAGTTAGGGTTTGCTCTTGTGTTTTTCTTCTTCAGAGGGAGGTGAAGCGTTTTTCTCTTATGACTCCGGATCCCTTTCCTTATCCATTGGGTTGCGTTTTTATACTATCACCTGGGACCCACGCGAGCCTATTACCGTTTTGCCCCTCGATACTTAGTCCCGTTGTATCCTCTTAATGGGCTTCACCTGTTCATGGGCCGCTTTATTCTTCTGGGCTGACTTCCTGGACCGACCCGGCACGCGATTCATGGGCCTGACCCAATTCCCTATGGGCCTCGCGAGCCCATCGAGAACCGGCTCCAACAGTGACCAAAGGCGGTCTTGCAAGTGAATCTTCGGAGAAGAGATTGAAGATCGAACACCGTTCTTGGTATTAGGCGATTTTCAAGCTCGGTAACCATCACCTTTTCGACGAATGTCCTAAGAGACTTGTTGCTGAATTGATAGCTGCAATGGTGTTTGTGATGGCGGGTTGTTTCATTATAGAAATGGCTCTTGTCATGCCGTATTAATCCAATAGTAAATAATCATTGCAATTCTATGACAACATCGTTTTTATTCTTGATCAGTGATTTTTCTTGTTTCTGTTCAACATTTTAACAGGCACAACATTTTTCTTCATTCGGCTCTTGTGCTAACTCGAAAAGTACCTGATTCAGTTCGTAGCATCAATGTAACACCCTCCTCCCTCACTAACCGAGAATATAACGTCAATTTTTGTAAAATTTAACCAGAAATTTTCATATTTTCTCTTTTTCTCTTTTGTGTAGCAAGCCTGCAAGTTTTATTTTGTTAAAAGTAATTTTGTGACAGCTTGATTTACTGAATTTGTGACAAATTTCAGTTTTAGTTTGTGACACGTAACCAGTTGTGTAATAAGGGTGAAAGAGTGTTTGTGACAAGTACAAACTTCCCACACTGTGACAAGTTGTCATAAGGGTGAATGAATGTTTGTGACAAGTACAACTGTGACAAGTTTGTAATGAGGGTGAATGAGTGTTTGTGAAAAGTACAAACTTGTCACACTGTAACAAGTTGTAATAAAGGTGAAAGAGTGTTTGTGACTGACAAGTTTGTAATGAGGGTGAATGAAGGTTTGTGACAAGTTTGTACTTGTCACAGCGTGACAAGTTGTAGTAAAGGTGAAAGAGTGTTTGTGATAAGTTGTGTAATAAGGGTGAAGGAGTGTTTGTGACAAATATAAATTTGTCACACTGTGACAAGTTGTAACGAGGGTGAAAGAGTGTTTGTGACAATTTGTAATGAAGGTGAATGGGTGTTTGTGACAAGTTGTAATAAGGGTGAATGAGTGTTTGTGACAACTACAAACTTGTCACACTGTGACAAGTTGTAATAAGGATGGAAGAGTGTTTGTGACAATTTGTAATGAAGGTGAATGAGTGTTTGTGACAAGTACAAACGTATCACACTGTGACAAGTTTATGTCTATTATAAGGCAATATTTTATAGGGGTCAAAAACTTTATATCTTCCACCTGTGGTTTAATTAGCTAAATTCAATTATTAAAAGGAATATTTACCTAATTACCCCAAGTATCAATTCTATTTAATTATTTTGCTACGTGTCTTTTTCTCGTAATGCTCTTTTATTCTAATTTATCGTAAGACTGTATCAAATCTTTTATTTTTCTATTTCCTTCATGAAATTTCTTATTTTCTTATCTCTTGATTTAGATGATCTAATTCTCTTATCATTTTTTCTTATTAGATTTTGTTTATTCATTTAAACTCATTATTTATAAGGATTTTTCAACCAAAAACTCTTTTTTCAAATGAAATCTTAATTAGTATTACAAGTTTAAATAATACTAGTTTTTTAAATAAATTTAATCCAAATTAATTTGGTGCATTTGCACGTGAGTTGAAGTAAGTAAAATTAGATGGGGTCGGATCCGGTGAGAATAATTTATATGGTACGAATATATGAATGAAAAATTCGCATGCATAATCTTCAATATTCACATGCACAACCTTTTCACATTCACATGCATAATGTATTTTTCATATATTGTCAAAGATATATACACATGTGCGGATGTGCATGTGAATGTAAAAGAATGTGCAAGTGAATATAAAAGATTATGTACGCGAATTTTTCATTCGACATATAATAATAATTCATTCTCACCCAAATCTTTTCTAAATTAGATTAAACGCAGGCTTCTTGTTTATTAGCCCACGGGAATAAAAAGCGATCTCGAGGTCGTTTCGTGGTAATTTACTAAAGTCATGATTCGAAGATGGTCGAGGTGTTCGTTCGATTTGAACTGGCCGCCTTATATGATTTTTCTAGTGTCCACTAGACTATATCAGTGGTACGTCTTAAGGGGATTATTGGATGTTAGATATATGTCTCACATCGACCAAAAGGGTAAATACTACTCCCGCTACTTATTTTTATTGCGCTCAAACCTTTTTTGGAAAATCCGTGAATTAGACCGGATTTTTAGGCACTTTGAAAAATCCGTGAATTAGACCGGATTTTTAGGCACTTTGAAGGCAATTTTTTTTTTGGGGGGGCAGGGTGCGCCCAGAAACGACGCGATTTGTTTGGACACGTCAAGGATGCGCCCAAAACGGGCGCGGGTATAATTTTTCGGGTGCGGGGTTAAACACCTTAAGTTTTGGGAAAAATCTGCACCCAAATATTATAACTTGCACCAACTTTTGGACGTAGACGTGATGTGTCTAGAGTTTTTTTTAAATTCGGTTTAGTTTTGTGCGCATCTATTGCGTCTAAACTAGACCAATTTTTATACATTCGACTAATTACTTTCATAAAGATTGAACATAACATATCACCTTCATCAGATTATCGTCTTCTTTATGTTTTTCATTAATTACTTTCATAATGGAACCCCTATAATTGAATAATCAACAGTAAAACACGAATAACAAAGATGAACATCAGAATATCGTCTTCTTTATGTTTTTCATTAATTACTTTCATAATGGAATCCCTATAACTGAATATTCAATAGTAGAACATGAATAACAAAGATGAACATCAGAATATCGTCTTCTTTATGTAGGAACAAAAGTCTTTCGTAATGGAAACCCTAAAACCTAATATATCACCAGTAGAACACAACTACGGAAAAGATGAATATCTCACATTAGAATACGAATACACACAATGCATTGTAAACATGAATATCGATTAAACAAAATCGAATATATATTCTGCCACATAAGAAGGGATTTTTCCAGATTTCAGTCGAACATCATAGTAACCAAAACTGAATATGAAGAAACCCTAATTATCAAGAACTAACCTTTACGATCAACTTCATCCGTAGACATTGTAAATTCAAGCGACAATGGAAAAAGAATGAAGAACTTGAAGAAGAATGAAGAAACCTTGAATAAGAGCGTGAAGGTTGTGATGCAGACTGCAATGGAGAAGACCTACTGAAGAAGAACGTGAAGCGATAATTAAGGATTCTCTCCTGATTAACATTTAAATTTAAAATCAAAAAATCAAAAAAATTCTTAAAGAATCTTTACAGCCACAAAATCCGGATGGGCTTTTAAATTATTTTTTTATCCTTTTTTTTCCATGATTAATTCAAGCCATTCATTTAATCCAATCCAACGCTCCTAATCAATCCAGTCGTTACACCACAAAATCCATTACACCGGAACCGACCTCTCTCTCTCTCTCTCTCTCTCTCTATATATATATATATCCTTAGGACATCGAAAAAGATAAACTAGTTCGTTTATAAAGAAAAGACTGGGTAAAAACAAGACTTAACGTAGGAAAAATGAAGAGTTTGTGTTCACAGATAACAAAGTAATGTTTATATTCTGGATGGTAATGCTAATAACTCGGCGATCAGGTCCGTTTCAGTCATTTTAAAGAAAAAAACATTGTTCACGTAAATTACAAAATTATTATCGCGTGACTCATTTAAAAAGTTCAAAATTGCCAACTCCAAGTTATGAACATTACCATCTAGAATACGAGCATTAACTTATTATTTGTAAACACAAACACTTCATTTTTCCTATCGACCAAAAGGGTAAATACTACTTAAGGGGATTATTGGATGTTAGATATATGTCTGACATCGACCAAAAGGGTCCGTTTCAGTGGTACTTAAGGGGATAATTGGATGTTAGATATATGTCTCACATCGACCAAAAGGGTAAATACTACTCCCGCTAATTAACGGAGAAAAATCCCCACCCCAAAAATTATACTCTCGTACTCATTTTCAAGCGTATTTTTATTGCGCTCAAACCTTTTTTGAAAAACCCGTGAATTAGACCGGATTTTTAGGCACTTTGAAGGCAATTTTTTTTGGGGGGGGGCAGGGTGCGCCCAGAAACGACGCGATTTGTTTAGACACGTCAAGGATGCGCCCAAAACGGGTGCGGGTATAATTTTTCGGGTGCGGGGTTAAACACCCTTAAGTTTTGGGAAAAACCCGCACCCAAATATTATAACTTGCACCAACTTTTGGACGTAGACGTGATGTGTCTAGAGTTTTTTTTAAATTCGGTTTAGTTTTGTGCGCATCTATTGGGTCTAAACTAGACCAATTTTTATACATTCGACTACTAGAACAGGTGCGAACATGGTTGTCAGAATTGGGATCCAACTTTGAATCAGAGGGCATCCTCACCGAAGTAGATCCAACTGCTAACAATTAGGAGTGTAGAGTGGTGATCCCCACGCTTAATTAAATCTTCTTCCTTCCTCTGCAGCTCCTACCTCTACAAAAGCTTCGTCATCGCCGCCTTCCTCTACAACAACGTACTCCTTCGTCAAATCAACCACCAAGCCGCTGTCTCGTCTCGCCGAAGCGCTTGGTTTACGTCGGAGCGCATCGACAAGAAACTATTCGCCGTCGGAGAAGAACAAATCGTTCACCAAGAATATTTTCCTATATACTCTAGACTCATTTATTGTATCAAAATTAAGATATAACTTGCAATGATCATTGTATATCTCAATGGATTTAAAATACAACAAGCAATTGATTACTGGTTTTCTTCTCGCTTTATGTTTCTTGGAAATTATTATTAAATCTCTATCATTTTTTTATGTGCAAGCTTGATTAATGAAATAAATGATAGGTGTATCAGTGGTAAATGATAGGTGCATCAGTGGTTAAGTAAATGAAAGGATAAGTGCATTGCATCAATCGTAAATTAAAGGTGCATCAATGATTAAATAAATGTGCACGAGTGATAAAAGTATGGGTGCATCACTGGTAACGTAAAAGTGCATCAGTGAAAGATAAAGGTGCATCAATGGTTAATTAAAATGTACATCACTGGTAAAGGATAAGTGCATTAAAGGATAGATACATCACTGATAAAGTAAAAGGTGCATGAGTGGTAAATGATATGATAGGTGCATCACTTGCAAAGTTTAGGTGCATCACTAGTTGATTTTGATTTTAAAGCTTGAAAATAACAATTGTATACAATAGATTCTATAGGTGCATCAATGATTAAGTAAAGGTACATCAATGGTTAAGTAAAGGTACATCAATGGTTAAGTAAATATGCATCACTGATTGACTTTGATTTTAAAGCTTGAAAATAATGATTGTATATAATAAATTGAGATTAGACGAAAGGATGAATATAGGCATCTGAGAGAGATGAGCGATGTGATGGAGAGATCTACGGAGGAACAGGTCGGCGACGAGAAGACGTCTGGAGAGAGCGGCTGAATTTTATCGCTGAAAGAAAAAGGAAAGAGAAGGAAAAGGAAAGAGAAAGAGGAAAAACGAAAGGACGAAATTAAAACATCACTTATAACCACTGTTCTAAAAGATGCTAGGCGAGAGCTAGGCGGTGGGTGGGGGACTGGCGCCTAGGCGGTTAGGCGGGAAATTAGTCGGGGATTAATCAGATCAAAATTAATTCTCGGTTCATGATATTAGATGACCAATTTGTCACCGTAATCATCCATTTCTATTAAATTATGTAAGAACGGGGTTTGAGATCCCAGTATAAGTATTACTATGATAAAATAAACTCAAAACTTGTTATAGTTCACTAGATATTGCTACTTTCGCAAAAATGATCCAAACTGTTTTTTTCCTAGGCGGTGCTAGACGTACGGTGAGGGAGGGCCTAGAGATTAATCGGGGATTAATCGGCCCCTAGTCGGGATTTTTAGAACACTGCTTATAAAACAGAATATAAAGATTGATCATCACTCCTTCTTTGTAAAGGCATCCTCATCGAATTTTTTGGGTTATGGATGATCTTGTTTGGTTAATGCCATGTGCGCACCGACTTTAACTTTAAGCATCAGACAAACATCCATGCATTGTTTAATAAAGGTTAATTACTGCTGAATAGTATTAATTTAGACTAATCAACTATGCAGTACGGAGTATAATTTATTCCCAAGACCAAGACCATAAAGGTTTCTTTTATTGTTAAGAATGACTTTAGCGGTTTACCTAGCTAATATATCCAGTGGAATAGCTAAGCAGCCTACATATTTATACAAAGTCTTTATTTGGTACACCCTAAAATTCTATTTGGCACACCCTTACATTCGTCACGAAGATATTTGGTCAGACTTTCGTCACGAAGGTATTTCAAAATAGATTCGTCACGGAGAAACGAAGGACTTCCGTCACGAAGGTTTCCAAGAGTTCCGTCACAAAGGTATTGTGGAGTTCCGTCACGAATGTATTGGGGAGTTCCGTCACGAAACTTTTTTTGAAAAAAAAGTTGTAGAGAATTTCAATACGAGTCCGTGCATATAAAATACGTCCAAAACGGACATCGTTTGCCCTTCCAAAAGCCCTAAAAACAAAACAGTCGTTTTCGTTAAGTTCGTAATATTTAAACATAATGCATAATTGTAATTTATAAGTAATAAACTAGTTATATTAAATGATAATATATAATTATAGTATATAAATTTAATTGCATGATTTTTAATTATAATTAATAATTATATAAGTTTTTGTTTTTACGAACTTAACGCATGCGACTGTTTTGTTTTTAGGGCTTTTGGAAGGGCAAACGATGTCCGTTTTGGACGTATTTTATATGCACGGACTCGTATTGAAATTATCTACAACATTCTGAATTTTTTATTTTTTTTCGAAAAAATTTTCGTGACGGAACTCCCCAATACATTCGTGACGGAACTCCACAATACCTTCGTGACGGAACTCTTGGGAACCTTCGTGACGGAAGTCCTTCGTTTCTCCGTGACGAATCTCTTGTAAAAAACCTTCGTGACGAAAGTCTGACCAAATACATTCGTGACGAAAGTAAGGGTGTGCCAAATAGAATTTTAGGGTGTGCAAAATAGTAAGCCTCTATTTATAAAAAAAAAAAAAAACCACTCAATGAAAAATATGAAGTGGAATAGGTACTTTCCTTCGGCTAATCTTTATTAATTTCGCATTTTCATAATATATATAAACATAAAATCAAATAGATATTATAAAGAAAGCGTATTGATTAGTAGACCCGTAAGGAATTTTTTTTCTGAAAAAAGCATTTTACCCGAAAAAATTCCCGACGTAGGCTCTTTTCAAAACAATTTCCCAAAATAGGCACTTATTTCAGCTTCGGAATTTTTTTACGTGTGAGAGACGCTGGTTGAACCAGCGTCTCTCTTCCGAAGCTGAAGCTATTTTTTTTTGATTTTTTTATGTATAAGAGACGCTGGCCGAACCAGCCACCGCCTTCCACATCAGCCACCGCCTCTTCAGTTTTGGTGGTGGCGGTGCTCAATGTTGAGTATTGTGGGAAGCTGAAGAAATCAGAGCTACATTTAGGAACCACCAAGAAGTCTAAACTGACGGAAACCAACGTCCAAACTGACGGAACCACCAAGAAGTCTAACACCATCGTGTGGGCGAGAGATATTTTCTGGAAAAATACCCTCCATCCTGCTTCTAGGGTCCTCAATGGGCCAGAAAAGTTCTGTCTTGTCTACATTTAGGAACAAGCCACGAGTTGGACCATCAACCTTGATGATATCCAGTGCCTTGGCGACCATAAGAGTGTCACCCACGATAGTACCATCATCAAGGTACCAAGCCTGAAGGGCAAGCTCACAAACACGATTAATGGTCTGAACCAAAGGATGCAAAGTCAGGGCAAACAACAGAGGACCCAAGGGATCACCTTGTTGAACTCCTTGACAAGACCATAGGATAGCATCATCGTAATAGAGTCTAGCGGGTTGAGAATAGCAAAACTCAACCCACGGAGCAATAGATGGGCACCGCATACTTGTTTCCTGAAGCATAATAGTCCTGTCGACAAGGTTGAAAGCATTCTTAAAATCCACCAAAAGCATAGAAAGCCCAACTACGTCCCCCTTAGATTCAATGAGTCTGTTCACGGAATGCAGAACAACTTCACAGCCCCCAGGAACACCCACACCAAACTGAAAATCTTGCAGGTAGTTATTCATTGTATTTCCAACAGAAGAAGAAGCGACCTTGGAGACAAGCCTCCTCCACACCGTGCCAACAACAATATGGCGTATACCTCCCCCTGGCTTAGCCAAGGGAGTCAAAGGAGCACTAGCAATAAACTCCCCTAACTGGGAGGGGGCACTTTCCATTGAGGAACAGGTTGACAACCCCAGTGATGGAACCCAACAAATCATCGGCAACAGAAGAAGCAACACCACCCAACATATCAACAAAATGTTGGGCACGAAGCCCGTCACGGCCGCACGAAGTACCTTTGGGGAAGCTGTGGATCCTACCCAACACCACATCTTTAGGGACAAAAAGAGCATCCCCGCCAAGAACGGAAGAAGGAAGGATAGGAGAGGGGGCATGAGGGTGTTTGGCCTCCAAGTCACGAAGCGTATCAGAATTAGACGGAGCAACACCAGATGACGTAAGCACCATAATAGATGCGGTAAAATGCCCATCTCCCATCTTACGTTTGCATTGAAAAATGTTAACCTCTTCCGGACTTTTCGGTCTCATCCCACCATTGGATAAAGGGGTTGCCTCTGACAAACGATCCAACACCAAACGAAGCCTATCCCCAGGGTCTCTCCAACGATGATTCCGCCTTATGGTGGAGGAATTGCTCTAGCTCCTTGACAAAATTGATGGCTCCTTCCACTATTGATGCTTGGTCTCCCTTTACAAATTATAACAATAATATATAAGGTATTCCTCCACTAGTGGAAGGATAGCTCCTTGACACAATAATATATACGAAACGCCTATATGCACGCGACTTTTTCTCTATATGCACGCGATTTGGTGCGCAGATGTTATGCGCATAGGTTGGTGCGCAGTTTTCTTGCGCACAAGGGTATTTTCGGGATAATTGTGAAAATTCTGACGATGTCTGTCAAATGTGTGCGCATTAAAACAGCGCACATAATATATAATGCGCAAAAGTTCAGCGCACGACGTTTCGGATTCCCGAATGTGTGCGCTGAACTTTTGCGCACAGAATGAGTGCGCAGAAGCACTGCGCACACATTCTATTAAACCCTCGCCGCAACTTCTTCTTCTTCCTCCTTCTTTTTCTTTCTTTTCTGCTGTAGCTCGACGGCGCCGATCATTTTCTCTCCATTTCCGACCGTTTCCCTCGTCTAAACACAATTCCGTCAATGGATTCTGAACCCCCTCATTCTTCCGGTCCCGACCACACCACTATCGTCCCAATCCCAACACCTCCGGCGACTTCCGTCCGAACGGAGCCACCTCCGGCGACCTTGTCCGACGATGAAGCGTTGGTGGATGGAGGTGGCCGGCGGTATGCGACTCGAGCCGCGTTGGCAGCGGCAAATGCTCCTCCGGCGACTATTCCGGCAACTATTCCGGCGACTATTCCGGCGACTCGGGTTCCGGAGACACCGCACGATCTGTATTCGGTATAAAATTTCTAAACCCGCTTTTTTCAAATATTTATCGTATTTAATTGTGGAAATTTATTCGTAATTGTTTTTTGTAATAATTACGAATAAATTTCAGTTTTTTATGAATTAAATATTAGAATTCGTATTAATTGTAATTTAATCGTAATTTTTAATAAAAAAATTATGATTAAATTTCAGTTTTGTATGAATTAAATATTAGAATTCTTATTAATCGTATTTTTTTATAATTACGATTAAGTTTCAGATTATTATGCATTAATCGAATGCCTAATCGAATTATTATGAATTCGTATTAATTGTAATTTTTTAGTAATAGTAGTGATTATTATTTCGTATTAGTTGAGATGTTTATTTTTTAGTAATTATGAATTAAATATTAGAAACTTAACAGTCATAAATAGTTATGACTTAATTGTTAAATTTCTAACAATTTCTATTAAAAAATGTAAAGACTCGAATTTGATTACGAAGTTGCAAATTATTTCCGAATATTTTAGTATGAATTAGTCATACTAAAAATGTAAAAACATGTAGACTATACAAGCCGTCATGGATCAGACGGGCAACACGATGCCCGCACCAGTAGCGGAACGGCTTCCACGTCGACATGATGTGGCAGCCGGTGTACGATTATCGTTCGAGGCCCTCGAACGATTTTTCGGCACCGGATCACCTGAGCGCCGTGAGCCAGGGAATGAGTACGAGGAGGCACAGCTGCAGCAGCAGGAGATAGATGGTTCGCACATGGAGATGGATGGACAGAGAGCAGATTTCCATGACGACTTAGATTATCCTGGTCGATATGTTACTGCGTTCGACCCTATCGAGCCCACACCAGTACAGGCGCAGGTGACCACGGATGACTATGATATCCAGGACGCACCTCTGTTTCAGGATGATTTACCTCGCAGTTCAGAGCATACAGAGCAGGATTTACCTGTAGTGACAGATGCAGAAACGTCGACATCTTCTCCTCCTACGGTCGCATCTGCAGAGCCAGTCGCATCTTCAGAGCCAGTGTCGGGAGATTTAGACGACGATGACCATGCCCCACAGACATATTTTCCTTGGCTCGGGGAGTCGATGCAGGACATTTGTCGTCCACGTGCGCCTCACCTATTGTGTTCTTATGAGACGCATATAGCGAGATGGATATGGTCGCGTGGTCCTCTTCCAGGGCCCGCTCCCGATGTACCATTGGTGCCCCCGGTGCAGGTTAGGAAGCGTGCCCGTGCGGGGGAAGCTGTAGGCCGAGGCAGAGGCCGAGGTGGTGGGAGAGGGAGAGGGAGAGGTAGAGGGAGAGGGAGAGGGAGAGGTCAGGAGGGTGCTGAGGGAGTTGGTGGTGAGGGTGTTGTTGTTGAGGGAGTCGCTGAGGGGGCTGCAGTTGAGGAGGTTGTTGGTGAGGAGGTTGCGGCTCCAGTTAGAGGTGGTCGTCGTCCCAGGCAGAGACGACGAGTAGGAGATATTCAGGCAGAGGATGAGCCAGAGGATGGGGACGGGGATGAGGCCGAGGCTGAGGCGGCTCCGTTAGATCCGGTATGTTCAATAACATTGATCTGAATGCTTATAATAAGTTATACGTTTCTTATTTACTAACCGAACGCAATTTTTTTTCTGTACTTATTTAGGCTAGGAAGCTCCTGAGGGTGATGTACAGATCTGCACAGGTTCATGATTATGAGCATCATATTTCAGCTGAGGAGGGTACATGGTTCAGGCTTGCTGAGCGTTCTGGGCTGACAGAGCTGCGCCGAGTGGGCATAGCGTCTCAGATCGATGCTGCATTGATTTCTGCTTTTGTGGAGAGGTGACATCCAGAGACCAACACTTTCCACATGCCATTTGCTGAGATGACCATCTGCCTACATGACGTGATGCAGATCCTCAGAGTCCGTATACATGGTCGTAGCTGCAATTCACCTATGACAGATGACCAGATCTATGCGGCGCTTGCGGACGCTATGGGTCAGGAGGCTGATGACATGAAGGCATGTTATAGCTCAGGTGGCATTCATTTCGGTGCCCTCAATGCTCGGTTGGAAGTTTTGTTTGATGCGCCAGTCAGGAATGAGAGTCACATTGCCACTCTGTATCTCCTTTTGCTTCTGGGCTCGATTGTCTTGGTGGACAGGTCGACAAAGGGTGTCAAGGTCCAGTACGCGGCGCTTGTTCTCAACCATGATCGTACAGGGGACATTGCATGGGGAGCCGGCATACTTGCGTTAGTGTATCGCAATTTAGGGTCTGCATCTAGAGTCGAGACGGCAACCATTGGTTCATGTGGGATTCTTCTGAGGGTAAGATCTTGTCGTTAACGTCTTGGTGAATAACTCTTAACTATTCACGTAGTTTTACTAATAATCTGTAATTGTTTATATGTAGTGCTGGATCTGGGCATACTTTCCTCATTTTCGTGATCACTTTGTCACGAACCCTGCATTCGCCCATGGAGATGCTGCTGTAGGATTGTATACACCACTTAGCTCGGATACTGGGCGTTTGGTTGCCATCCGTCGCATGCTCGACAGCATGAGATATGAGCAGGTTTGGATTTAATTTCTTATATTTTTTATTTCATTACCGCAATACGTGTCTAATTTGGCTTGTTATTTGTTTCAGGTTAACTGGCAGCCATGGAGAGATTTGGACTTCAACTCACCAGAGGTTTCTCCTACGAGATTTGAGGGCGTATTGAGCATCTGGAAATTTCATGAGGCCTACAACCCTAGGAGAGTCCTGCGGCAGTTTGGGCGGGCTCAGCCCGTTCCCGACCCACCCATTCAGCCGTTGTCATTTCATCGGCCCATGGGTTGCACGAGGTATGACGTCGTTTATGCACCTGAGCTTCTTCTTGCATGGGACGCAGAGCCGAGGCCTCTGATCGATCTGGATGGGCCGGTTGCAGAGCCAGCATGGAAGATGTCTGATGACTATATGGATTGGCTGGACGAGTTCTCACATCCCGTCGTCGATCCATCCTCTGAGAGACATGATCGCCCGCCTCGCTATGGATATACCCCGGTGCCTATCGATGCATTAGCGGTATGTAAAATTTTATAAAGTTTGTACAAAACTTAGCTTTAGACCTTAACTAATGATTAAATTTATGTTTCGTTTGCAGCGTTGTCAGATCCTTCAAGCCATGATGCACTCTTTTCTAGACTCCCCTATCTCGGATCGACCTTGGGCCACTGAAGATGTGATTCGTGGTTGGCTTGCAATCTTAGAGGCACCTCAGGCACCTTTGGCACCATCTCCCCCACGTGCATCGCGGATGCCACCACCACCACCACCTCCTGTTTTCCGAGATTCTGTTCATGAGAGTGGCCAGGGGAGTGGATGCGGCACTCAGGAGGATGCGCACCAAGATGATATGACTCAGGGTGATGTGCCTCGGGAAGATGCTCCGCCTTATACTCAGGAGACTCAGGATTAGACGCTTGACGTCTGTTTTTGTTTGATGGATGTTTTATGTATGATTGATGTTTTATGTATGCATTTTTCTTGTGTGATGGTTTTAAATTTTATGTTTTGCTTGTTTGAATATTCAAAACGACTCCGAACAATAATGCAAATACAAATCTGAACAACAAGACGTGAAAAACTATATTGATTTGAAAACGAAATACAAATTTCAACAACAACACTACACAAAGAGATGGTGAGGAAGACCAACCTATGAAGATCCCCAAACCGATGATTGGTTTCGATGTTCGGAGTCGGCAATATGTACCAACTAATAACCAGTTTTCAAACTCTTATTAGTTCGTACATTTTGCTAAATCCGAACATCGAAACCAATATCGGTTGGGGATCTTTATAGGTTGTCCCTCCTCAACTTCTCTTTGTCCAGTGCTATGCTTGTTTACTAACGATTACAACAACCACTTAACTAACAATTACAACAACGAACTAACGATTAAAACAACCACTTAACTAACGATTGGAAGCCAGGGTCGCCTTAAGATCGGCGTTTTCCTCCTCCAACGTACGTATCTTCGAGAATAGATCTCTTATTGCAGCTAAGGAGTAACAAGGGTGTGGTGGATCGATCCACTCGCGGAATTCACAAATGTAACCACCAGTACCAGCGCATGTCCAGAACCTTCGAGCGAGGTTTCTTCGAGATTCTGAACTCCTCATTACCGCTGGTCGATCACATTTACAATAAAAAAGGGCAGCGTTGCTTGATGATGAACTGTGCGACATAGCGAGTGTTAAGAGACAAATGGTGAGATTGGTGAGGTTAAGAGAGAGATGGTGAGATTGGTGAATTGAGGTGAGTGCAACCCCCATTTATAGCTTCGGTTTTTGTTGGTGAAATATGACCGTTTCGTGCGCAGATGTTATGCGCACGCAACAGTCATATTTTAATGGTCTTCAACCGTGCGCAGATAAAATGCGCAAAGAATCATGTGCGCAGATGTTATGCGCACGAAACGGTCATATTTTAACGGTCTTCAACCGTGCGCAGATATAATGCGCAAAGAATCATGTGCGCAGATGTTATGCGCACGAAACGGTCATATGTATAAGTTTTACATAGGAGGTGTTACTCGAAGAGCTTGAGTTTTCGACTCGAACTTACCGACAAGGTTAAATAGCTATAATATGCATTGAAAACAAGTTTCATTGCATTCCGACGTCGTTTGGGCATCGAAACGCCTATTCTCGACCTTAACAGGCCATCAGGACCGATAAGGCGTTTTTGCGTTTTCGCGTATTTTCGATCAACTTTTTGTGAAGGGGAGACCTTATACACTCTTTATATGCCTGATAACACATAATTGTATAAGTTTTAAAAACATAATCCACATCGATGTGCTAGACCCTTCATATCTCAACTACTTCGACTATTTCGAAGAATGAAAGACTAGTGAAGGTTTACAAAGGAGGTGTTACTCGAAGAGCTCGAGTTTTCGACTCGAACTTACCGACAAGGTTAAATAGCTATAATATGCATTGAAAACAAGTTTCATTGCATTCCGACGTCGTTTGGGCATCGAACCGCCTATTCTCGACCTTAACAGGCCATCAGGACCGATAAGGCGTTTTTGCGTTTTCGAGTATTTTCGATCAACTTTTTGTGAAGGGGAGACCGTATACACTCTTTATATGCCTAATAACACTATTTTGTATAAGCTTTTCAAACATAATCCACATCGATGTGCTAGACCCTTCATATCGCAACTATTTCGAAGAATGAAGAGTATAGTGCGCAGTGGTAGAACGCACAAAAATTTCAGCCATGCGCTAAGGTAAAGCGCACCTATTCTGTAACTTTTTGAATCTGTAACTTTTGGTGTGCAGGTGTAACGCGCACAGAAAATTACCGTTAAAAATTTGTGCGCAGCTACATAGCGCACTTTTAGTTACCGTTATTTTGAATCGGTAACTCCTTGTGCGCAGAAGCAACGCGCACCATATACATAAATTCCTATAAAACCAACGGTTTGAAGGTGGTGATTTCTTCATCCATCTCAACTAGTTCATCCATCTCAACTAGAGCAAAAATCGAAGTTTCCCTACTAACCGGTAAATTTTTCTTTTGTTCATTTTTGTACATGCTTTGTTTTTTGTATATGCTTTCATGTTTATAACTAAAGTTTTATTATTTACTTATTTCGAAGAACATAACTACGAATATGGCATCATCATCATCCCCAAGACGTGTGAAGCCTGACCCTCCACAGATAATGTGTACTGGTACAAAAAGGTGTCGCCAAATGTGTAATGTTTACGTTAACAATGACGAAGACATGCCTGACCAGTATGGACGAAGGCATTATGCATGCAATTGTTTCTTCGGAATCAGGTTTATTGATCCAGAGCATACCCCTACTGCTTTACGTGCTATCACGAAATTAATCATCAAGAAAAAGAAGAGTGACAATAGAGTGAAGGTCCTGATGGAAAGGTTTAAGATTAAAGAAAAAGAATTGCGGTTGATGGTTTGTAGTATCGTCTATGCTTCCGACTGCTCTTCCTCTTCTGCCGACGACGCCTAAATCGTAGACATCTAATGTTATGAGCATTGTGTACTTTCATTACGTACTTTCATTATGTACTTTCATTATGTACTTTCATTATGTATTCAAGGAAAAAGAAGAGTGACAATAGAGTGCAGTTTTCTAATTATTACATGACAATGCAATCTGATCCATTCATTGTTATATAAAGCACAATTACACTACTACCAAAATAACAAATACGAAACATTAAAAACCAAGGCATTACAAACTAAGAAATTCCAATGCGTCTTCTAATTATTACATGACAATCTCACTCAGTCAGATATGTGAACGGGTTCGGTCCCTCCTTTATACATGAATGGATCTGGTGCCCGGCCATTTGAAATGCGGTACTCTCGATACATCCTCAAATTGTCCCCAAATGTTTCTTCCCACCATTGAATGTTTGGATCTACGTGTTTCTTCCACGAACCGGGAGTATGCGGTAGTGGCGAACCAACCATCAACGCCACCTATATAAACACAATCGACTTAAGACATTAAACAAAAAACTATGATTACACAAGTATCAAGTACAATTGTCTACTTTACCGGTATGAAGTGGTCACGGTTGCCTACGTGTGCCATGCCGAAAATCTGTCGTGGAGGATCAGCGTTTTCTGTTCTACACCTTAGCGGTAAGCAAAAGGTCGGAGCATCCCAACACAATAACACGAGACCAACTTGGTATAGGGTGGCAAACACTAAGCCCATCAGTGGAAAGTGCAACCAGTACAGTTCTGAACAAGGGCTTCTGCAATGGTTAACTTGGAGAATAAGATCCTCCCAAGTACCCGGACGAAGACGACGACGAATAGGCTCGTACAATTCTCGGTTTTGAAGCAGCTCCGTTACCAGCTCACGCCGAATGTTTCCGTACTCTTGTTCTTTTCTTCCCAGAAGTAAGGCCATCGACCTATAACCACAATGTCCGTCAGAACGTACCTGTCTAACATCTGTGATGTATGGAAGCCAAAAATCATCCAAATTGTCAATGCCGAAGTCAACCCCCCTATGAATGAGAGGAACACCAAGTTCTTCAGGGCACTGATCGAAGTCAGTGTAGTTTGATCCTTCAGGCTGTGATAGGTCGGGCATGGGTTGAGAATGCAACTCCTCGGCCTCAATGACCACGGGAAGTGATGTCGTTGTTTGCTCTCTAGGACGACCTGGTCGTTTTGCTCCTGTATTGTTTGCCTTCTTCTTTCCTTTTGATTTCTGCTTTGCCTCCTCCTTCTCATACTTCTTCAGCTCTTCTTGTTTGTGCTCAAAATAACTCTTCTCTCTCGATTCCTCCTTGTCATTTTCACTGTCATCCTCCTCCTTTTTAGGACGACCTGGCCGTCTTGCTCCTGTACTCTTCTTTCCTTTTGATTTCTGCTTTGCCTCCTCCATCTCATACTGCTCCATATCTTCTTGTTTTATGTCATCCTCCTTGTCATTTTCACTGTCAACCTCCTCCTTATCCTTGTTCTTTGCACCCTTTGGCCTGCCTTTTCTTCTCACATTTGTCGGTTCTTTCAAGGTAGTTAGTTCAGGATGCTCCAAGTCCTGATACAACTCACCTAGCTGGTATGCCGTGCTTTTCTTCAAGGTTCCAAGTTCCAACTTGGTGAACATTTCATGGAGTCGCAACTCTATAATGTTCATTCGGACCTTCAGATTTGGGTCGTCTTCTGTTTCAGGAGTGTCATCCCAATGCAAATCCCTCCAGAACGGGTGAATGTCATCCTCAATCAGGGGTGTGTTTGAAATGATAGCGTGTGCAATTTGATGGACGCACGGCAACCCAAGACAGTTCCTCACCCAATGGTCGGTGCATTGTTCAGGAAATTTCCCCGTCAACATGATCTCATAAGTAGCCAACAAATGATCAAAACACCTGTCTGACACTTTGTAGAATAGTCGGGAAAAAATAGCCCTTCCAAGCGGATGCATGTTTGGATCATCAAAATCAGTTGGTCGTTTGGAGAGAGACATGTTCATGCTCGCCCTAATTGAATCAATCGGAAGGAGTACTGAATGATGGATCCGTACGATCACTCTGTTAAAGCCCCCTCTGCTGGAACCAATAATATCTTTCAAAACCTTGTGCATCCCTTCAACTCTAAAAAACAGTTAAGTTGGTAAGTTAAGAAAGTACGCCGTTATGATATAATCGTCTTTACCTGTCCAAGCCCTCACTATACTTGTCTTGTGAGGATTAAGCCATGTTCTCTCGACGTATCCCACAAGGCCGCTCTTCCAAGATCTCTTCAACTGTTCGAGCCGCAGTTCATAGGTCTCTTCAGTAGCTGAGCAAAATAGTCCCCAACATTGTCCTGCAAAGGCTTCCACTTTAATTTGTCTCTTTAGGATGGTCGAAGCATGTGCCTCAATGTTGTGTTTGATATGCACCCAACACAACAGATGTTGAACTTCGCTCCCGAAAACAGTCTTTATCCCTTTTATCAGCGCGTCTTCGCAATCTGTCATTATAGCCGTTGGCATCACTCCCAAATCTATGAATAATGACTTCAATTGAATCATTATCCATGTGTAATGATAAATCCTTTCCGCTTTAGTGAATGCATACGCGATGTTGAACGTCTTGTGTGTACTGGTGAATCCAACGATCTCTACGAGCGGCATTTCATATCTATTGAAACATTAACATATATCACTACAGAACATATATCATTATCCGAACTAAATATCGACCAAGGTATTGTAGAGACTTACTTGTTTGTCTTGTACGTCGCATCGATAATTACCACGTACGGGTACTTCTTCAACAAACGCAACGACTCTTGGTTAGCAAAGAATAATATTGCAACCTCTCCGTTTGTCGTGTCTCTATGTGGGTGAACTACGTAGTCGTGGTCTCGCAAAAACTTAAGCGACCACTGTGTCACGTTTAGCTCTCCGCGATCTTCGTAATTCACCTTCTGCAAAAAGTTTGCAACTTGTCTCCTTGAAGTAACATTACCAGGGTACTTCTCCCTCAATTTAGAGATAATTTCTTTTGGCGTCTTGCGTCCAGTTCCATCTCCCCACCGCCTAGCACAAAGCTCTTGCTCCTCCGTCATTCGACCCATGAATGCATTCCCATGAAAACTAGCAAGTAGCACATGGTTATGCCGACCTTCTATCACACCTAAAATCCATTTTTCTCCTGCGACCCCGGGAATGTTTTTCTTTCGCACTGCTAGTAGCTGAAATCTACACTCACACTTCTTCGACTTCGACTTTCTAAGCCTAGGAACAGCCAACTCTGGATTCTCTTTGTTCACCTTTGGCCTCCCAGATCTTGGTTTTCCAAATCTATCGCACACAATACTTATTTGGTACGGACTTGAATTACGCGTTACCAAAGCTATCACTAACTCCTTTCCTCTATCTCTCGCCCACTCGTACAATTCTTGCGGAGTATCCCAATATTGTGCGGTTCTAAAATAATCCGAATAATCTTTCCCCTATACGTAATTGTAGAGCGACAATTACACTACTACCAAAATAACAAGGCAAAATACGAATCATTACTTTAAACTAATTAGGATATCATATGAAACTAATTAGGCTATCATATGAAACTAATTAGGCTAGCATATGAAACTAATTATTCTAGCATATGAAACTAATTATTCTAGCATATGAAACTAATTTGAAACTAATTACGCTACCATATGTTTCAAATTATAACATATTATACTAACCACAAATTCACCACTCGGATCCCAGTCGCCGAACTCTTCGTCTTCTAAGAAACCATCCAACCATTCGTCGTCGTTCGGGTCGTCTTCCTCTTCTTGTGATCCGCTATCCCAATCGTGTTCTTCATCACTATCTTCACAACTTTGATTAATCAACTCTAACATACGAGACTTTTGATTACGACGATACATTTTGAATGAATTTGTTGGAAAACGAAGAGGTGTTGAATGAATTTGTTGGAAACGAAGAGATTGTGGCTTTATATAGGCACATTTATGACCGTTGTGGTCCAAATGAAACTGTAAAGACCCGTGCGCTAACCATCCGCGCACAAACACAAACCCTAAAGCACCTGTGCGCAGAACCTCAGCGCACAGTTTTACATTTAACGGCTACTTTTTTCAAAAATTTCAACGGCTACTATGTCTGAAGAGTGCCCAGAAACACGGCGCACAGATTCTCAACCTGTGCGCAGTAGTTAGGCGCACAAGGTGTTACAGACTCTGAAAATTTACGAAAAGTACCCGTAATACCCCGTAAAACACGTATGCGCATAAGAACTGCGCACAGATGCGTGCGCATAAGTTGAGCGCACAGAATCGCGTGCATATATGCATCGATTCGCGTGCATATAGCCATTGCCTAATATATAAGGTATTCCTCCACTAGTGGAAGGATAGCTCCTTGACACAATAATATACTTCCTCCACTAGTGGAAGGATAGCTCCTTGACACAATACCTTATATAAGGTATTGGGCCAACTGCCATATATGACACTGTCAGTGGGATTATTGGAGGTTAGCTAATGTCCACATCTAACATCATACTCCCTCCGTCCCCTTTTGTTCTTCATATCTCCGATTTTAACACTATTTACGATTGAAAAGAAACCAATACATAAGGAAATACATAGTCATGAGTGGTGTTGTTTGATTCGTTTCAACAAGTGTCTCAACAATGACAAAATTTTATAACTTTGACTACCTTGTAATTAGAGAAATTGAAAATGCAAAAAAAAATGTGCATCAACAAATGTTTAGTAAAATAATATATTTTATGATTAAAATATAATAAAAAATATATTTATTTATTTTTCTTAAATGGAAATATTATTTCATAATTATCTCGATAAAATTTGACCGAGAACTCTTGACCTGATGGGTCGATCCTAACATGTACTTGACCTGCGACGACTCGAATTCAACCCATAAATGGGATCCGGAGACAGATATGTTCCAAACCCGATCCGACCCGACCCGACCCGCGTGACCCCCGTTTGACCGGTCTAATTATACGGAGTAGCTCAAAGATCAATACATAAACGAATTGAACTTAAAAGCGACATGTGATAAAATAATGTTATGTTCTAAGAATATGTGTATTTACAAATAAATACATAGATAGATAAATATGAAAAAATCAAATAGTATCATTGACTTGTCATACTAGAGCCAATGATCAACTACCCTAATTTGGACTCTCTTGCGGCAGCTGGCACCACCCTAACGTATTCGCAAGACCAAGACCAAGACCATAAAGATTTCCTTGTATCATCAGTTTACTTGGCTAAAATCCAGTGGAATAGGCATTTTAGAGTGGAATAGGGACAATGGCGACTCGCATGTTGATGAAGCGTTTGTCGCGATGCCTATCAAAGTAATACCTAGCTTGAATCCACTAATATAGTGGGAAGCAAGGGTCGAACCCAAGGGAGTCAAAGTACAATTCAAATCACAACTCTTGTTCCTAACAAGTAACCAATTTTGGGGGGGGGGTTTGTATGAAGTTGAGATCAAGGAAGTAAACAAAAACGCAAGAGTTGAGATTGAGTAGTATGATGGAAAAGAAGTTCACTTCTCGGTTTTTAGCACATCAATCATGCAAGGAGAATTTATCATAGCAACCTAACACCCTATATTCATCACATTCAATTGATTTTATCCTACTCTTTGTTCATATAAAGTAACTAGTCCAACAAGTCCTAGAAACCCTTATTTGATTATAACCCTAGAACAACTAAGATTCAATAATCAAATAGCATTAAGCACAAAGATATGTAGGCTTGTGCAATACCATTGGCGACAAGCCGGTACTTGACACAAGTTTATAATCTCTACCCTATGAACATTCACAACAAGTTCATGCAAATAAGGATTGCTACCAAAGACAAGACTCTTCAACAAGAATTATCAAGTCTAGCAATATAAAAGATAGAAATCAAACCTAGTTTGCAACCTAGATTAAACCAATATCTCTCAATAGCAAATTGAGGCACAAGAGATTATAAAATAAAACAACAATTGAAATAGAATATAAGATGTAGGAAACTCACAATCCTCCAATGAAAGAAGGCTTCAAACCTCAAAGTGAACAATGGAGATTTAGTTGCATAAAGTCATGGAAACTCTCAACAATGGAGTTTTCTTACTAAAAAACCAAGATAAAAACTCTAGGGAGAAGGAGAAGAGTTTATATATTTTCTCCCTAGAAAAACCAAGAAAAATAAATAAAAACCAAGTCTTAATGCAGCAAATTAAAGATAGACATAACTAATTTTGGAGTTACAAATCAAATGGAGAGAGGAAGGTCTAGCATCCAATGCCATCAACTCAATGCTGACTCCGGGTAGAAATCTTGACCGAGATGTTGGAAATCTCGACCGCGATTTGCACATGCTGACGTGGAATGACGTGGAATCAACAGAATCTCGATGCTGGAAAATGGCAAAATCTCGACCGCGATTTCTTGTCTGCAGCTTCTTCTCTCTGTCTTCTTCTGGTCTCGAGGCAGCTCGGCTTCGCCTCTCGACCACTCCTCTGGTGCAAGTGTGGTGTGTACTCCTCCTAAGCTCCATCCCGCAAGTACCAATGAAGGATACAAGCGGAATCTCCTAACTCCACCACCAAAATCGCTTTCGAGCTTCCCGCAAATCCATAATAACAACTCCAACCGGATTCCGGAAATACACTCGACAAGCACCTAAACTCCTCTAATCCTATGCTAATAGTCGCTAGTTATCACCATATAACATGCTCCTATCAAACTCCCCCATACTTAAACCTTGCTCGTCCCCGAGAAAGCAAAGTGATGCTAACTCCTCCAATGAGCACAAAGGTCACAAAAGCATGGGAAAGCTTGCTAGCGACTATACTCCAAACTCCGTGTGTAAGCAAGTAACTCTAATCCTAGCTCCTGACTAGCTTCTTATCACTCCGAGGTGACCTACCCAATTCCCTCCTTATATCACCACTTCATATGACGCCACTCCAAAATAGTAACCAATATCGAACCAAGTGACGTGCAATAAGCACAAGTGGACTCCTAATCTCCTCTAAGGCTAAGGGAACAAATAATGGGCAATAATAAAAAAAAATAAAACCGAGTCACCCACTCGCTTAACACACTTCTTATTCCTCATCTTCTTTTGATGTCCTAAACCACTACATAATATCCAATCAACTCATCAACCACCAATCCTAAAACAAGAAATCTGCATAGTACAACCCCAACAATATGCATCAAACTCCAAGAAAAGAACCTAACCCTAGAGCTATCACAACCGCCAAAGATGTACCAAAACAAATCTCAAATCAAAGAAAGAGATAGTAAAATGATCATGGGTATGCAATAAAGATCAATGAGAGAAAAAGAAGCAAGATATCTAACTCCTTATCCCTCCATGAGCAACGATCCGAGTGACATGGAGGTAGAGGATGAGGTGACGTCGTCGGCGCTAGATCGATGTTACTCGGGGAGGCGACGACGTTTAGGTATGGATGAAAGAAGCGGAATGGTGGAGTGATAGTGAAATGGAGGTGATAGAATACCAAAAGCACGATTTTTTTTTCTTTTTTTTTTTTTTTTTTTTAGAAGAAAGAAGAACAAAGACTAGAAAACTACCTCGGGTTGCCTCCCGGTCAGCGCCTTAGTTATCGTCGTGGCACGACGTCCATCATCTCACCCGTACTCTATAGGTCCCCTCGGAACCTCGGCCTTCATGATCTCATTCTTGAACCACTCATGGAAAGGTTTGAACCTTAGACCATTTGCCTTCGTCACTCTCCACACCTTCTTGCACGTCTTCTTCTTCTTTTTACCTCCCCCATACTTAGAGTCAGGTGGGGAGCGTTTGGGCTCTTTCGGTACAACCTGCACAAAAGAACTAGCAGGTATCTCGACCTGAGACGTAAGAAGAGTGGGGCGATTGCCCAAAACAGTAGTAGAGAGGATGGTCGTGGCATCCGAGCACAAGTCGGGGGGTTCAACCATCTTATCAACAATGTTGACCTCAAGATTCTCCTTCATAGGAGGTGAAACAATATCAATCAAACAAACAGAAGGCAAGTGAAAAGAGTCGACGTCATGGATATTATGTTCTATTAGATCACCGTCAAACTCCATAGTTAATGTTCCACCAAAAACATCAATCTTAGTCCTAGAAGTTTTCATGAATGGCCTACCTAACATAATAGAGGCCGTAACATTATCACTTATATCCAAGACAAAGAAATCAGCGGGGAATATCAACTTATCCACTTTCACCAAGACATCCTCTACTACTCCCCTAGGATACACACAAGAACCATCAGCAAGTCTTATATCAATGTCAGTTTTAAGCAAAGGTCCTAATCCTAGTGATTCATAAATTGATGTGGGCAAAACATTGATAGAAGCACCCAAATCAAGCATAGCCTTATCATATCTAGTGTCACCAATCACTATAGGGATAGTAAATATACCTGGATCCTCACACTTCACCGGTATCCGGTGTTGAAGGATCGAGGAGACTCTCTCGCTTACTTGCACCTTCTTCTTGCCCTTCAACTTTTGGTTCCTCTTCATGGTGCAAAGCTCCTTCAAGAACTTGGCGTACCTAGGAATACTTTGAACAAGTTTTAGTAAAGGGATGTTTACCTCACACTTGCTAAACGTCTCAAAGATCTCTTGATCGTTGGCGGGCCTTCTTGTGTCCTTGAGAGCTTCCGGGAAGGGAGCGGGAGGCTTCTCGGAGTATAAGGGAGGGAAACTGGGGCGCACATAGTCCTCTTGCCTCAAAGCAAAGTCTCCTCTATCCTCGTACTCCTCTTCGGGCCTTGGATGTGTGGTTTTAGGCTTAGGACCCCCCTTTTCCAGATCTCGGTCGAGAATGTCACCAACAGGTCGAGATCCACTTCCAGAAAGCAAATCTCGACCGCGAATGCCCCTATCTCGACCGAGATTTCCCTCTGTCGATTTTTCGGAAATGCAATCACCGTCTCCAGAAGCAAAATCTCGATGCTGGAAAATGGCAAAATCTCGACCGAGATTTTGGGATCTCGACCGCGATTTTTCCCCTGTAGCTTTTCTGTCCGAATCAGCTTGGAGCTCGGGAATCGATTGGCCTTCCACCAACTTTTCTCCTTCCAAACATCCCTCAAGAACCTTTCCACTACGCAAATGAATAGCACTTACATTCGCTCTTGGATTCACTACCGTTTGAGAAGGCAAAGATGACGAGATACGCTGTTCAAGCCTAGTTACCGATTCCGCCAATTGCCCGACTTGGTTCCTAAGATCCCTCATGCCGGATTCAGAGGTTTGGACATGTGCGGTGAAGTGTTGGACATGAGTGGTGAAATGTTGGGCCAAGGACTTCAGCATATCCTCGGTGGAAGGGCCTTGAGGCTTGGGTGCATAAGGAGCTCGGTTTTGGTTGAAGTTCTGAGCACCTGCCGGATCACTCCATCGGAAGCCTGGATGATCATTCCCTCGTTGATTGTAGTTGGCATTGTTCTGATCATAACGAGGTCTAGGAGGTCCGTAACCTCCCAAAGCATGAACTTCAGCAATAGCGGGATCTTCTAGCTGGGGGCATTGATCAGTATGATGCCCTTCTTGAGTACATATCCCACAAACGACCCCCGGCTTTTGATTGCCAAGAGTGAAACCTTTGATCATGCTCTTCAACTCAGCAATTTCCTCTTTCAGCTCGGTATTCTCGGAGCTCACTGCACTTGCTCCTTTCTTTGTATAAGTTCGCCCGAAACTTCTTGTTCCCTCCGCAATCTCATGGATCCGGTTTCGGGCAGCAGCAGGAGTCAAATTCAAGACGCTTCCATTGCAAGCGGCGTCTATGAGCCTCCTCTCATGATCTAGTAACCCATTATAGAGGTGGGTCACCAAATCCTTCTCCTCAAACCCGTGGAACGGGCAGCTAGCACACAACCGGGCGAAACGCTCACAATAGTCATAGAGCGTTTCATCATCAGCCTGCTCAACATTTGCCATCGCTCTTTTCAAAGCAACCGCCTTCTTCGATGGGAAGTACTTCTCAAGAAAGGCCTTATGCAGCTTGGCCCAAGTGTCAATAGTCCCCACCGGAAGCAAGTAGTACCACCTTCGAGCCCCATCTTTCAAAGTCAATCCGAAGGCTCTCATCTTCAACTGCTCCTCCGTAACATTACTTGGCTTGCTACAGTTGCAAATGTCGTGGAACTCGCTCAAATGCATGATTGGGTCCTCACCACTCAAGCCATGGAACTTCGGGAGCAAGTTGATGAATCCTGTTTTGAGCTCGAAGTGAACTCCTTCGTTGAGGGCAGGATAAGTGATCCCAAGATGTTGGGCATTCAAATCCGGATCGGTCAGCTGCCGCAAGGTTTGTTCCGCCATGTTTTCCACTACGATCTCGTGAATACCTTCTCGGAGATTCCGTAAGAAAGTTCTCTCGATTTCTGGATCAAAAGGAAACAAGGCTTGATTAGTAGAACGAGTGTGGACCATACGAATGATCCACACCAAGGTTAGAAACAAAAAAAATGAGATAAAGACTGTAAATTAGACTCCCCGGCAACGGCGCCAAATTTGATGAAGCGTTTGTCGCGATGCCTATCAAAGTAATACCTAGCTTGAATCCACTAATATAGTGGGAAGCAAGGGTCGAACCCAAGGGAGTCAAAGTACAATTCAAATCACAACTCTTGTTCCTAACAAGTAACCAATTTTGGGGGGGGGTTTGTATGAAGTTGAGATCAAGGAAGTAAACAAAAACGCAAGAGTTGAGATTGAGTAGTATGATGGAAAAGAAGTTCACTTCTCGGTTTTTAGCACATCAATCATGCAAGGAGAATTTATCATAGCAACCTAACACCCTATATTCATCACATTCAATTGATTTTATCCTACTCTTTGTTCATATAAAGTAACTAGTCCAACAAGTCCTAGAAACCCTTATTTGATTATAACCCTAGAACAACTAAGATTCAATAATCAAATAGCATTAAGCACAAAGATATGTAGGCTTGTGCAATACCATTGGCGACAAGCCGGTACTTGACACAAGTTTATAATCTCTACCCTATGAACATTCACAACAAGTTCATGCAAATAAGTATTGCTACCAAAGACAAGACTCTTCAACAAGAATTATCAAGTCTAGCAATATAAAAGATAGAAATCAAACCTAGTTTGCAACCTAGATTAAACCAATATCTCTCAATAGCAAATTGAGGCACAAGAGATTATAAAATAAAACAACAATTGAAATAGAATATAAGATGTAGGAAACTCACAATCCTCCAATGAAAGAAGGCTTCAAACCTCAAAGTGAACAATGGAGATTTAGTTGCATAAAGTCATGGAAACTCTCAACAATGGAGTTTTCTTACTAAAAAACCAAGATAAAAACTCTAGGGAGAAGGAGAAGAGTTTATATATTTTCTCCCTAGAAAAACCAAGAAAAATAAATAAAAACCAAGTCTTAATGCAGCAAATTAAAGATAGACATAACTAATTTTGGAGTTACAAATCAAATGGAGAGAGGAAGGTCTAGCATCCAATGCCATCAACTCAATGCTGACTCCGGGTAGAAATCTCGACCGAGATGTTGGAAATCTCGACCGCGATTTGCACATGCTGACGTGGAATGACGTGGAATCAACAGAATCTCGATGCTGGAAAATGGCAAAATCTCGACCGCGATTTGACAAATCTCGACCGCGATTTCTTGTCTGCAGCTTCTTCTCTCCGTCTTCTTCTGGTATCGAGGCAGCTCGGCTTCGCCTCTCGACCACTCCTCTGGTGCAAGTGTGGTGTGTACTCCTCCTAAGCTCCATCCCGCAAGTACCAATGAAGGATACAAGCGGAATCTCCTAACTCCACCACCAAAATCGCTTTCGAGCTTCCCGCAAATCCATAATAACAACTCCAACCGGATTCCGGAAATACACTCGACAAGCACCTAAACTCCTCTAATCCTATGCTAATAGTCGCTAGTTATCACCATATAACATGCTCCTATCACATGTGGACTAGCGAACGAGGACGACTTTTTATTAATTAATATTAACAATGACTTTTAGAAGTATAAGATTCATCTGGTATCGAGATAGAAATCGGGTTGAAATGAGAAATGAGTTTGAGTGATTTTTAGCATTTGGTGTTTGATAGAGGGAGATATTGATTATAAACTTAGGTATAAGTTATGATCCTCATCCGGTGTTAAGGGCCCTTAGAGTGAGAAATGAAAATAATATTAATCTCTTGGATGAATATCAAATGTGCATATTTGACCGTTGACAATATGCACATTTTGCACAAAATGTGCACATATTTTTTGGCCCAAAAACAAATATTTAGCGGGAAAAAAATTGGCGGGAATATTGACTGTTAAAAAATGTGCACATATTTTTTTGGCCCAAAAACAAATATTTGACGGAAAAAAAAATTGGCGGGACTGTTGACGGTTGATCGTTCAAAATGTGCACATTTTATGTAGAAAATGTGCACATATTTTTTTGGCACAGGAAAAAAATTGGCGAGAGAAAAATTTGACTGTTGACTGTCGGTCACTTTTTTTTCTTCACCTAATTTTTGTGCATAAAGAAGAAATGTGCACATTTTTTTATCATGATGCGCACATTTTAACAAATTTAAGTGCTTTTTCAATCGGTAATTTTGTTCAAGGCAAAAATATTTTCCTAAGAAAATTTGTTTCTACTCTAAAAATCAAATTTGCATTTTATTAGTAAGTATGTGTAATTTTCAACTTAAAAATGTGCCGTTGTGCATTTTTCAACAAATTTGCATCCACTTTTATGTTAAATAAAGATATTCACATCGTATACAATTAATGTGTTTATTTTGTGCAGAAAATGTGCATATATAACTTTGTCTTAAGAACGAATGTTTGTCATGAAAAAACAAGTTCAAAATTTTTGTTTGAGAAAAATATGCACATCTTATTAAACTATTGTGCCTATTTTGTGCAGAAAATGTGCACATGTAATTTTGGCCCAAAAACGAAAGTTTTTCATGAAAAAAAGGCTCCGGAAAACAAGTTCAAAATTTGTGTTGGGAAAAATGTGCACATCTTATAAAACTAACGTGCCTATTTTGTGTAGAAAATATGCACATGTAATTTTGGCATCAAAACGAAAGTTTTTCATTAAAAAAGAGCTCATCAAAACAAGTTCAAAAATTGTGTTTGGAGAAAATGTGCACACCTTATACAGCTAAATGTGTACATGTAATTTTGGCCCAAAAACGAAAGTTTGTCATTGAAAAAGGCTTGAAAAATACAAGTTAATATTTTGTGTTTGAAAAAATGTGCGCAACTTATACAACTATTGTGCATATCTTGTGCAGAAAAATGTGCACGTATAATTCTGAGGAAGAAATGAAAATTTACTGGAAAAAAAGAGCTCGTCAAAAAACAAGTTCAAAATTGTGCTTGAAAAAAACAATGCACATCTTATACTATTTATGCGCACATTTTGTGCAGAAAATGTGCACATATTTTTTTTGGCCCAAAAACAAAATGTTTGTAGGGGAAATTTTGGCGGGAAATTTTTTTGACCGTTGACCAGTGTTGACTGTTGACTTTTTGAGAGATCTAATCTACACCCTTAGTTTGATTTTGATCTAAAGCTTAATATTAATTCGGACTTTCCACCTTAAATTTCATTCTCACTTGATCATTCTCCATAAGTTATACCTTGATTTTTATTTGAGTATGAGATCTTGTTTAATTTGTTGGTATAGAAATGCCTCATTTGATGATTCCTAATGCCCATAAACAGATTTAGCTCATTCTCATAGTAATTTCGTATATCCAAAATATACAAACAAACGACCTAAAAAGGTTTTAGTTAGATGAAAGTTAAAATATTGATCAAGGTGTTAATTACTTCCTTTTAAATCAAAAGAGACATTTTATTTATTAAAATATAGATTTGGGTATTTGGATGTTCTTGACAATGTTTGGGGTGTGTCTTGACCTTGTCTTTAATCAACGTAAGAATACAATAATCGCCAAAAAAAACGCTACAGTATCTTGAACCCCTACATATAACGCCACAAAAATCAGTAAAAACCATTACAATAGACCTATTGTAATGAATTATGGACCTATTGTAATGGTTTATTACAATAGGCCATATATTTCGTAGTGTATACCCCAACCGTTGCAAACAACCACTAATACAATACATAAACTGACACAGATAGCGGAAATGTAGTAATGCATGTTGTGTCTGAGGCGTGCTCATACATTTTCGGGTGTCCGACACAGATGTTCTCATTTGCTTTTGACACATTTGTCGAGATACGTTTTGTAACGTTAATATCTTTAAATATACGATGATAAAAAATTTAATTTTTTTATATTGTTAAAGTACTCATTGAGACGAAGCAAACGATATCTCGTATGCCTATATTTATTTCTATATATCGGAAGAAAACGGGCCTTATATTAAGAGAGGGAGAGAGTAACAGGTAAAGGGTAATCCATCCTTGGTTTACCTTTTAACATAAAATCTTAAGCTCAATGGCAATCACCTTGGTGGCTTTTTAACAATTAAACCATTTTTCCTTTCCGGGTCTAGCATCTCATTCTCTTTATAACTAACTCTTTATTTCGTTATACATACAACTAAAGAGAGTTCTATGTCTATATCCTTACGACATAGAAAACAAAAAAATATTTTTGTGAGAATATACAAGTCAAGTCTCTTTCACGTCGAAAGTGGAGAGCTTGATTGTCTAGTATATTAGTACATGAGTTACTTCGGCCTCCTATTACCAATTGGTTTTAATATAGAACTTTACGAACTTGCGTGCTAGGACCAACTACGAATACACGCGTTTGTCAGCATGTCAGTCCGTCACTATCAATGTTCAACCGCGGACCCAAAAGACTTGTAGAAAATTCAAGAGTTTTATTTATAATGTACATTGTTTTTATGCATCATTTCATTATAAATGTACGTTGTTACTTGTTAGGTAGCTATCCAAGAAACACTAAACTTCATATCTTAGTTTCTTTTCAAAACAAAGAGAATCAAAGAGGGGAGAAATGGAACACAACGGATTGCTACAAGAAGCAGCCCTAAATGGTGACATTACCACCTTAACATCCTTACTTAGCCAAGATAATCTCCTTCTCCATAGACCATCCAAAATTCTCCCACTCCACATCGCCTCAAAACACAAAAAGAATCACTTCGTCGTGGAGCTTCTTCGCCTGAACCCTAACCTAACCGAAGATCTCGACCCCATCGAAAACTCGTCCCCACTTCACCTAGCCTCGGGAAACGGTCATGTTGACGTGGTCAAAGCCCTAGTCTCAGCCAACCCTAGCATGTGCCTCGCACGTGACGTGCACGGGAGGGACCTGACTCACGTGGCTGCGATGAAAGGTCACGTGCTTGTCCTCGAGGAGCTGATTCGGGCGGTGCCAGCTGTCGCTAGAGAGCGCGTGGGAGGAAGAGGAGACACTGTCATGCACGTGTGTGTTAAGTTTAATCAATTAGACGCGCTTGAGTTGGTCGCGAGTAAGGCGCGTGGTGTCGGATTCTTGTTAAATGCGACGGATGAAGATGGTAACACTATTCTGCACTTGGCTGTGGTTGATCAACGACTTGAGGTAAGTCACTAACTGTATTATTTTCTTAGAAATAAAGTTCAGATAGGAAGAAAGCTTAACGTTGGAAAAACAAAGTGTTAACCATGAAGAAGAGCTCCTTTTGAAAGGGAGCTCTTTGCGCACTTTCAACACTCTTCGCGCACTCCATTATTTATATTAGACTTAATTGTCCTTCTCCCTAAATAATTATGTTCAATCCTCTATTGTAGTGAAAGTCATTCCAACCTTACCTTTCTCCCATCTGTTTCTCTCTCAATTGAACCTCTATCGTCGATACTGATGTCGATCCGACAAAGTTTGATGGTGAGATGATCGAGATCACTTGGTTTCCTTCTCTTGTTCGTTTCCCTGACCTTCTTCAAAAACCAACATAGCTTGCTGAAATAACGAATAATCCTTATTCATACATGTCTAATTGTCTTTACCAAAACTAAGAGTTGGTTGAGGGTAGTTCCTGTTTCTCCCTAAATATGATGTAGTTATCATCTTCAAAACTAGAGAAACCGAGGAATGGAACACTTAGGGACTGAAGTTCCAAGGCTCCTATTCCAACACCTAGATTACAATCTTACTAAGAACGTGCTAATGATTGACGTCGATCTATTGTCATGATTCCTTGAATTTTTGTTGTGCGTGCAGATTATAGATTTCTTGCTGAGTGATGATAGAGTAAAGAACAATATTCAAAACGGGCATGGCATGACACCAAAGGACATATTCATAGAATACAAGAAAGATGTAGGCAACAACAGGGTCGTTCCTGACATTTTGAAGGCTCTGCTACAACTCTTAAAAAATACAAATTCTAGAAAATAAGTAGTATTTCATTACATATTAAGCATGCTTAATTGCTTATTATTCTAATAATCAAATTTAATATCAGTAATATTAGTCAGTAAAAAGAAGGAAGTTAGTATCTCACATGAAAATTAAAACGATTGAAAGGGATTCGAAAAAGCAAGAATAACAAAAAAAATTTGAGAACTAGCAACTCATATGCCAAAATCTGTGTCTTTGAACGTTGACGAAAGAACATATAAAAAACTCAAATTTATAACAAAACATTTGACAAATTATTGATTGTAAACTAGTTATGCTTTCTAAGATATTAAATGTATATGTTTGAATTGAGAATCAACAATAATTGAAAGAATTGAGACCGATTTCTAGAAAAAGGGATCGATTTTGGACAAAAAAAGTAGAAATTAAACCTAGTAATTTTGGAGATATAAATAAAAAAATATATAATAGACCTAAAACTAAAAGGGTACGGTTCCGGTGAGAACAATTTTTAAAATGAGAACATGCGAAGGGCTAATGTGCATCAAAATATACTTAAATATGCATCAAAACATACTTAAATGTGCATCAAATTTTTTGATACACATCATTTGAAAAAGTGATGCACATATACAATTTTTACCTGAATTTTCTTCAGATTCTAAAAAATGAATGTTCTTCAAATTTTGGATGTTTTAAGTTTATCAACGAATGTCCACCAAATTAATACTAAACTAGTTTATACCCCGCGTCATGCGCTGGTTTATTTATTTCATGAATCAGTTAATAAGTAATCTCGTATATAATTTTATACCAAAAAAAAGTTGATAGTTTATAAATGCTATTGTTGTATATTTAAATTTAAAATTTTATATTTAATCATTAAAAATAAATATAAATAAACTTTTATGGCTTTTATCAAATTATCATAAGTCAATTTTTAACAAATTTTATATATTGATTTGAACTCTTTTTACTATTTACGGAGTGATTCAAAATAATGTATAAGTGTAAAATTGAGTTTCAAAAAAAAAAAGTGCATAAGTGTAAGTAGTGAGTATGTTTCAAATGTATGTACATTTTAATTTTTGTATTTGATTATTCAAGGTTTAGCAAAATAGTGAATAGTGTATAAATATATGAATTTTTATAAAATAAATTACTTAATGAATAATATGAAATTATTAATAAGTAGAAATCTAAATAATAACAACCAACTACTACATTTTGATATTCAATTTATTAAAAATATTAAAATGCTTAAGAAAAATTCAAAATATCCACAAAATGATACATATGATTAAA
This sequence comes from Oxyria digyna, assembly GCA_029168935.1. Classification (NCBI taxonomy): domain Eukaryota; kingdom Viridiplantae; phylum Streptophyta; class Magnoliopsida; order Caryophyllales; family Polygonaceae; genus Oxyria; species Oxyria digyna. The sequence continues at coordinate 76,219,673 of JAPVLV010000001.1, forward strand.
GAACTTAGAATGAAGGAGAGAGCTCTAAATAGCTTTATATATATATATATATAGATAGATAGATAGACTGGATAAATTTTATAATTTCACTAAAATAGAATATAGAAAAGTAAGAAAAGTCAATGATTATTAACATTATAAATGTCATATCTTAAGTTCGAAAATATATATCAAACCTAACTATTATACATAAACTGAACCGCAATTCTCTATATATACAATATTTTGCAAAGAGATGACTTCTACCTTATATTGTAGTTAGGTAGATGTTCACCAATTTACTACTAATGTGCATCATTCTCACGTTCGTATTTTAAAAGTTATTTTCACCCGACACTTTTTCAAACTAAAATATGGGGGCCTGTTCGGTCACCCACTTCTAACACCCTAATGCCCGGCCATGGGCAACAATAAAATTAGAAAAACGAAGTGTTAACCATGGAGAAGAACTCATTTTGAAAGGGAGATCTTTGCGCACTTTTAACACTCTTCGCACACTCCATTATTTATATTAGACTTAATTGTCCTTCTCCCTAAATAATTATGTTCAATCCTCGATTGTAGTGAAAGTGACTCCAACCTTAACTTTCTCCCATCCGTTTCTCTCTCAATTGAACCTGTATCGTTTCCCTGACCTTCTTCAAAAACCAACATAGCTTGCTAAAATAACGAATAATCCTTATTCATACATGTCTAATTGTTTCTACCAAAACTAAGAGTTGGTTGAGGGCAGTTCCTGTTTCTCCCTAAATATGATATAGTTGTCATCTTCAAAACTAGAGAAACCGAGGAAGGGAACACTTAGGGACTGAAGTTCCTAAGGCTCCTATTCCAACACCTAGATTACAATCTTACTAAGCACGTGCTAATGATTGACGTCGATCTATTGTCATGATTCCTTGAATATTTTGTTGTGCGTGCAGATTATAGATTTCTTGATAAGGGATGATCGAGTAAAGAAAAATATTCAAAACGAGCATGGCATGACAGCAAAGGACATATTCATAGAACACAAGAAAGATGTAGGCAACAATAATATTCAACGGTTGAGTATGAGCCTAGGGAAAATCAAGCTCTTGACATCAAAACAAATAAACAAGAAGAAGGAGAAAGAGATAAGATCTGAATGGATTCATAACCACCGAAGTACACTCATGGTTGTAGCCTCCTTGGTTGCTACCATGGCTTTCCAAGCCGGACTAACCCCTCCGGCTATGAACGAAAACGACCATGACTATGACATCTACCACAACTTCATTATCTTCAACACAATCGGATTGATGTCGTCTTTGACCAGCATAATTTTGCTGATAAGTGGATTACCAGTCGGTAGGCGGTTCTTTATGATCATCGGTTGGTGGCTAGTTAAGAAGATTCGGCAGTGTTTCTAGCTAGCTTCACTGACTAAATATTTACTATCTCTTCCCTCATATATCACATATAAATTGTACTTGTGTAATAGTTAAATAAAAGAGCGCAACTTGATGGTATGAAGTTGGCCTCGTTAGCTTCTCCTGTATAAGTAATCTCGGTGCTCTTTGTAACATAATCATTTTGTAATGTTGATTTTTCAGTTTGAGAAGTTTCCCTTCTTATTTTATTTGAGTGTTAAATGAACCTTGATAATCATTGGCGTTTTCTTTTCCGATCACCAACATGAATCAAACTTCCTGAAGAAACTCTCCCAATCTTCTTTCTTTTTCGGAGTAGCCTTGTTCAATTAGTAGAGTTGTTTTTTGCCGAGTCTGAGTTAGTTGGTCACTCCGATTAGAGATGTACTTTTGGATAAAATGATTTTGATCCATTGCCCCTTTGAGATTAGATAAACTTTGGTAGAATTATTTCATGTTATCTAGTGGTTGTTAACGTAGTTTAAAATCATTTGAAAGTCATTTTAGATGTAACTAATGTCAGTCTCGTACGACGTACGGATAATGATATGATTTATTAATCAATAAAAATTTATTCATAACTTAGAGGTTCTTCTATCCATATAGATGATGACATATGTTGACAACTTCTATTTCTCTGAAGTCGTAATAAGTAACCTATTAGACCATAATATGCACCTGAAGTGCTAATAAAATAATTTCCATAAGAAATATAGTAGCCGAAATGAAATATATGAGGAGGAACCATGAATCCAATTGAGGCTTAATTAGACATTGATGAAAACAAATTCAATCAAAATCATTCACTTATAGAAACAAATTCATAAATCTCTAACAAATGAAATTAGGAGGTAGAAGTTGTAGGGCTTGAAGAAAATTCAATCAAACGATAATAGTGAACATGCGTATATATCTTCCGTTGAAGAGAGGAACATGAACAATAGTAGCAGAGAGAGTGGCAAAACCGAGTCCATAACACATAGTAAACAAAGTGTTAAGATGAATAAACCCTTTTTTAGCGTAAGCCTCAACATCAAGCTGAAATTTGGAGTTAATGGAATAGAGATTTTACCAAATAGAGCTTGTAGATTTGAGTTAGTGGAATATTGAGTTTATTAGATGTTCGAGTGGTTGAGTGGAGTAGTAAGTCAATATGTTTTTTATTCAATTTATTTTAAAACGAGAAATAATAAAAAGAAAGTACACATGTCTTCACTCAAATTTTGCCACATGACGCAAATTATTGTGAAGAAATGGCTAAAACTTTAATATTGTATATATCAGATTGCATGATTTGGAGTTGAAGAGAAGAAGTGAAGAACCATGAAGATTTATGTGGTTGAAGACATCTTTTGAAGATATGAAGAAACCGAGATTATAAGACTTGAAGATTCGAAGACGAAGACAAGAAGACGTTGCGGAGAAGGATCCGCGGGTGATTTGCAGGTGACCATCAGATCCGCGGCCGTGGATGTGTGCCAGAAAGTGAACCCGCGCCTGCGGTTGAAATTGTGGAAATTTGCTAAGTGTTGAAGACCCGCGGGTAGTCCGTGGGTAGCCTAGAGACCCGCGCCCGCGAGTGACGTGCTGAAGGCCAGATCCGAATCCGAGTTTTTATGTTATTTTTATATTTTATTTATTTTGTTTTATTTCCTATTATTCTATATTTCGGATTTATTATTCCTAGTAGGTATTTTAAGTTTGAAACACTTTAGTTTGAGGATAAGCAACTTTTGAAGATTATTCTCCAGAACCCTAGTTTTCGTCTCCATGTCTTTGAAGAACTAATTTCATTTGTTTCGCCTGACGATTGAAGCCTCTGACTATTTGGTTGTGAGATTTTAAGCTCTAGTTCATTTTCTATTGATTGTATTGATTCTCACCATATTAATCTTATTGAATCTTATTGATTTATCTGGCATGATCATCTAGGTTTATTGATATTGTTCATAGTGCTAGAATTTGGTAATTCCGGGTTGGAATTCTTTATCTAGTAGCAAACACAGGTTTACATGAGCGGGTTGCAGTGTTTATTTATGAATGAGAATCAATTACATGCTTATCTGACGAGTGGTCTGAGTTTCATGTATCATGTTAAATTCCTTTGCTTAATGCTTCTAACGAATTGAACCTTGAAGGTCTTCGGATTGAAATTCTTTATCTAGTAGCAAGCACAACATGCCTTTCCCAATCATATTTTCTACACCTCCTCCAACTTGTTACTTTTACTTGTCTTTAGATTTAGAACAAACAACTTTCCCCTCTTTGGTTCGTTCGTTGGTATTTGATTACGTGCTTAGAAATAGACTATTTGATTCTTCTGGGTTCAACCCTTTTTTTTTTCTTTTATACTAGTTGGTTAGTTAGGTATTATTTGATAGACATCAACGATTTAGCTCTGTCACTGAGATCAGATGGTTGCAACAACTTCTCCTTGACGTGCGTCAACTTTGCAACAACTCCAATCATCCTCAGTGACAGCTTACATGCCACATTCATGTCCAACAATCTTGTCCTGAATTCAAGGTCCAAACACATACACATTGATTTCAGTTTGTTCGGGAAAAGGTTAATGCTCGTTAATCGTTCATTAGTCATATCTAAGTTGTTGATCAAATTATCGACGTGTTTACCAAATCTCTCAGCTCTCGTCGATTCAACTAGTTGCCATCCAAGCTTCCTGTCAGCCTCCCTCCATGAGCACTTTGTGGGTATAGCAAAAGGAAACAAATCACCCTCGAATCTCTCCTATCACACTCTAAATTAATTTTGTTATTATACCTTGTAATCATAAGCTTTGTATACTCTTCATTCTTGTAATCTTTCTGTCCTGTATGAATAAAACACCTCTATGTTTGAGTGTAATCAACATAGATTGCACAACTCTCCTTGCAGTCCTTTACTTAACATATGTGCGGCATAATTTATTAAGAAAGTTGTAATTCTATTTAATACGGAGTAGTTATAAACTTAACTAGTCTCTCCTGCACACGGGCCAAATGAATTCTAATAAATAAAAATTTAGTATTCTATAAATATGAATTAGAATGTGTAATATTTTCCCGTATGTTTCACTTATATTTTACTTTGAATCCGGATCATAATTTTTAAATCTATTATTGTGTTCAACTATTTTGTTATATCTGTAAAAGAATTAAATATAATTTGAAAAATTACATAATAAAGTACATAAACATACTAAATGCATACACGACACGAGAAAAATATAAGTTTAAACTTTAATTGTTTAGGAAAAACTAATTAAAATATTTTCAACTTTTACCAAAAGACCAAAATGTAGATCAAACGACTTTTTTCACTAAAAATTAAGAAAATTCAATAACAACATGACACATAATAATAGTTTTATGTACGTTGCAAAACATTCATCTTTGAATTTAGAAAATATTTAATTGAAATGGTAATTTGGTTGTTTTTGGTTTATAAATTTTAAGTTGGAGTTCTTAATTTTTTATTGACTTAAAACTTGAGATGAATTTTATCTAAACTAAAAATTGAGATTTTTTTATTTTCGTATTGTATTATGTAAATTTAGGTTACTACTAAAGAATACCTTTGTAGGATATTTTGTTATTTATTGTATAATGATGTAATAATCATATAATTTTATTTTACCAAAGGAGAAATATTGAAATTTATAAAAATTAATCTTTTGTAGCGTCAAATATTTACTGATGAAGTTCTTTGTCATTATAGATATTTCTATCACGGGGAAACAGATCAAATAGTTATATTAAAATATTGAATTTATATGTTATTATATCCTAAGTAGACTTGTCAAAAGATTACCAAACAATGAAGCCGTTTGGGTCAAACCTGAACCGATCTGTACTTCTCGAAACTTGTAGAGGGTCCGGCGAGGGTCCGGCGGCGGTTCGGCGGTGGTCCGGTGGGGGTCCGGCGGTGGTCCAATAATAAATGAAAAGGTTAAAGTATAAAATGAAAATTTTAAGTCTAATTCAAATTGGTGAACATTTAAATATAATGTGATGAACATTTAGATATAATGTGATGAACATTCTGTTGGTGAACATGAAATTAAGATGTGATGAACATTTACTAGAGTATATCAAAATGAACGTTTATAAACATTTTGATGAACATTTATGAACAACGTGATGAACATTTAATTATAATGTGATGAACATTCAATTGGAAAACTTTTAAGTATAATGTGATGAACATTTACGAACACTTGATGTTCATCAAAAATTAGTGAACATTTAAGTAGAATGTGATGAACATTCAGTTGGAAAACTTTTAAGTATAATGTGATGAACATTTATGAACACTTGATGTTCATCAAAATTTGGTGAACTTTTAAGTATAATGTGATGAACATTCAGTAGAGTATATACAAATGAACATTTATGAGCATTGTGATGAACATTTATGAACACTTGATGTTCATCAAAGATTGTCCGGCGGAGGTCCGACGGCGGTCCGGCGGTGGGGACAAGGGGTGCCACGTGTCATCATATGGGCTCCACATTCATTCTCATTTATCATTTTAACAAGTATTATTACATGACTCTTTTCCATTTATTATAAGACTATATCAAATATTTTATTTTTCTATTTTCTTTATGAAATTTCTTATTTTCTTATGTCTTGATTTGGATGATCTAATTCTCTTATTATTTTTTCTTATTAGATATTGTTTATTCATTTCAACTCATTATTTATAAGGAATTTTCAACCAAAAACTCTTTTTTCAAATGAAATCTTAATTAGAATTACAATTTTAAATAATACTAGTTTTTTTTTAATAAATTTAATCCAAATTAATTTGGTGCATTTGCATGAGAGTTGTAACTAAGTAAAATTAGATGAGGTCGGATCCAGTGAGAATGATTTATATAGTATGAATATATAAATCATAAAAATCGCATGTACAACCTTCTATATTCACATCATATATTGTCAAAGACATATACACACTGCAGATGTGTATGTGAATGTAAAAGAATATGCAAGTGAATATAAAAGGTTATGCACATAAATTTTCTATTCAACATCCGTACAATATTAACTCATTCTCACCCCAATCTTTTCCAAATTAGATTAACCTCAACACTTCTTGTTTACTACGGCCCACCGGAATAAAAAGCGATCTCGAGGTCGTTTCATGGTAATTGACTAAAGACATGATTCGAAGATGGTCGAGGTGTTCGTTCGATTTGAACTGGCCGCCTTATATGATTTTTCTAGTGTCGACCAGACCATATCAGTGGTACATTAGGGGATTATTGGATGTTAGATATATGTCTCACATCAACCAAAAGGGTAAATACTACTCCCGCTGATTAAAGGAGAAAATTCCCCGTCCGGAAAATTATAACCCGCATCAATTTTCAGGCGCATTTTTATTGCGTCCAAACCTTTTCGGAAAAATTCGGTTCACTTTTGAGCGCACCCTTTTAAAGGCAATTTTTTTTGGGCGCATTCAGGGTGTGCCCAGAACCGACTCGGTTTGTTTGGGCGCGTCAAGGATGCGCCCAAAACGGGTGCGGGTATAATTTTTCGGGTGTGAGGTTAAACGCCCTTAAGTTTTGGGAAAAACCCGCACCCACAAATTATAACTTGCACCAACTTTTGGACGTAGACGTGATGTGTCCGGAGTTTTTTTAAAATTCGGTTTAGTAAACTAGAGCAATTTTTATACATTCGACGACTAGAACATGTATGAACATGGTTGTCAAAATTGGGATCCAACTTTGAATCGGAGGGCATCCGGGAGTAGATCTAACGGCTAGCAACTAGGAGTGTAGAGTGGTGGTCCCCACGCTTAATTAAATCTTCTTCCATCTCGTATCGCCGGAGCGCATCGACTAGAAACTACTCTCCGCCGTTTGGTTTACGCCGGAGCACATCGACAAGAAACTATTCGCCGTCGGAGAAGAAGAACATATCGTTCACCAAGAATGTTCTCCTATATACTCTAGACTCGTTTATTGTATCAAAATTAAGATATAACTTGCAACGATCATTGTATATCTCAATGGATTTGAAATACAACTAACAATTGATTATTGATTTTCTTCTCGCTTTATGTTTCCTAGAAGTTATTATTAAATCTCGATTATTTTTTTTATGTGCAAGCTTGATTATGGAATAAATGATAGGTGCATTAGTGGTAAATGATAGGTACATCAGTGGTTAAGTAAATGAAAAGATAAGTGCATTGCATCAGTGGTAAAGTAAAGGTGCATCAGTGATTAAATAAACGTGCATGAGTGGTAAAAATATGGGTGCATCACTGGTAACTTAAAGGTGCATCACTGGAAGATAAAGGTGCATCAATGATTAAGTAATATGTGCATCACTGGTAAAGGATAAGTGCATCAAATGATAGGTGCATCAAATGATAGGTGCATCACTGGTAAAGTAAAAGGTGCATGAATGGTAAATGATATGATACGTGCATTAGTGGTTAAGTAAAAGTGCATCACTTGTAAAGTATAGGTACATCAAGGATTGACTATGATTTTAAAGCTTAAAAATAATAATTGTATATAATAAATTGTATAGATGCATCAATGATTAAGTAAAGGTACATGAATGATTAAGTAAAGATACATCAATGGTTAAGTAAATGTACATCATTGGCTGACTTTGATTTTAAAGCTTGAAAATAATGATTATATATAATAAATTGAGATCAGACAAAAGATGCATATAGGCATCTGAGAGAGATGAGCGAAGCTAAAGAGAATTATGTTTCACTGTTTAAAGCGAGAGGAGGTCATGGAGGATGATTCTCCTATGCTGAATTTCCGCCGCTTTCCTTCTTCTATGGAGAACGAATTCGTCAAATTCGAGCGATATGATGGAGAGATCTACGGAGGAACAGATCGGCGACGAGAAGACGTCGAGAGAGTGGCTGAATATCATCGCTGAAAGAGAAAGGGAAAGAAAAGAGAAAGAGGGAAAACAGACTGACGAAATTAAAACATCACTTATGACACAAAAGGTGAAGATTGATTATCACTCCTTCTTTGTAAAGGCATCCTACCGACTTTAACTTAATCATCAGGCAAACATCCATGCACTGTTTAATAAAGGTTAATTACTGTTGAGTTTAATAAAGGTTAATTACTGTTGACTAGTATTAATTTAGACTAATCAACTATGTAGTACGGAGTTTAATTTATTCGCAAGACCAAGACCATAAAGGTTTCTTTTATTGCTAAGAATGACTTTAGCGGTTTACCTAGCTAATATATCCAGTGGAATAGCTAAGCAGCCTACATATTTATAAAAAACACCACTCAATGAAAAATATGAAGTGGAATAGGCACTTTCCTTCGGCTAATCTTTATTAATTTCGCATTTTCATAATATAAACATAAAATCAAATAATATTTTAAAGAAAGTGTATTGATTAGCAGACCGGTCAAAAACTTACCAAATGTTGGGTTGACCCAACTATATCCGGAAAAAAAAACTCGACCCAATCGAACTCGAAAAATTAATGAAACTCGGTGATCCGAATTCGTTCTGACCCGGACTCGTTTGGTCAAACTCACACAGACCCGAATGACTAGAAATTCGATGAGAAATCCAGTTTTTACATATTTTATTTCATTTAAATTTAAAAATACCAATACATTTTATTAAATAAAAATATTATTTTGTTATAAAAATATTATTTTACTTTTATTTTATTAATATTACAATAGAAAAATCGAACATCTGAAACCCGTAGGGTCGGCCCGACCCAAACCCGTCCAGCCCGAAATTAAAGTGAGTTTATATATATATATATCCTTAGGACATTGAAAAAGATAAACCGGTTAGTTTATAGAGTAAAGTTCGGGTGAGAACAAGGCTTAACGTAGGAAAAATGAAGCGTTTGTGTTCAAAGATAACAAACTAATGTATATATTCTGGATGGTAATGCTAATAACCCGACGATCAGGTTCATTTCAGTCATTTTAAAGAAAAAAACATTGTTCACGTAAATTATAAAATTATCATTGCGTGACTCACTTAAAAAGTTCAAAATTGTCAACTCCAAGTTATGAAGCTTGTCATCTAGAATACGAGCATTAACTTGTTATTTGTAAACGCAAACGCTTCATTTCCTATGTTAATTAAGTCTTTGTTCTTAACCGAACATTTCTCTTCCTAGTGTGTATTGACATCATTTCTCTGCTAGGCCATCCTAAATAGTGCACGCACTTCCATTCTTGTCACTATAAATATACCTTGTTAGGTAGCATCAAACTTCATATCTTAGTGTGTTTTTTCAAAATCAAAGAGAGGAGAAATGGAACACAACGGATTGCTACAAGAAGCAGCCCTAAATGGTGACATTACCACCTTAACATCCTTACTTAGCCAAGATAATCTCCTTCTCCATAGACCATCCAAAATTCTCCCACTCCACATCGCCTCAAAACACAAAAAGAATCACTTCGTCGTGGAGCTTCTTCGCCTGAACCCTAACCTAACCGAAGATCTCGACCCCATCGAAAACTCGTCTCCACTTCACGTAGCCTCAGGAAACGGTCACGTCGACATTGTCAAAGCCCTAGTTTCAGCCAACCCTAGCATGTGCCTCGCACGTGACGTGCATGGGAGGAACCCGGCTCACGTGGCTGCGATGAAAGGTCGCGTGCTTGTCCTCGAGGAGTTGATTTGGGCGGTGCCAGCTGTCGCTAGAGAGCGCGTGGGAGGAAGAGGAGACACTATCATGCACGTGTGTGTTAAGTTTAATCAATTAGACGCGCTTGAGTTGGTCGCGAGTAAGGCGCGTGGTGTCGGATTCTTGTTAAATGCGACGGATGAAGATGGTAACACTATTCTGCACTTAGCTGTGGCTGATCAACGACTTGAGGTAAGTCACTAACTGTATTATATTTTTAATATATATGTGTGTCAACTGGCAACTGCCAACTTTAATCATTAGGCAAACATGCATGCACTTGTTATTTTACAGGTTAATATTGCATGCTGAATACTCCCTCCGTCCCCATTTTTCGTTCTTGATTCTGTTTTTGACACTATTCACATGTCAAGAGAATCTTTGTAATTTCGACCAATATATAGATAAAAACATAGTCATGTGTGGTCTTGTTTTATTCGTCTTATCGAGTACTTTAATAATATTCAAATTTTATAATTTTTACTAATGTATAATTAGAGATATCGATAAAACAAAACGCACATCGGCATACGTGCCCGAGTGAAAGAGGAAGGAAATATAGGGACAGAGGGAGTAAGATTTATAGATCCTATTATTTGAAGCATCCGGACATTTAAACGCTTTTTTTGATAGGCACTGGATTATTACATGTCCATTCGGAATGAATGGAAAAAAAATGATTCGCACCTTTTGATAGGTACCTAACATTCATACGTTTCGGATGAATCTAGGTTCATATGTTCCGAATGAACTTTTTTTTTAATTCGAAACGTTCATACGGTACAAATCAAAGGGTGCGTTAAAAATGAAAAATTGGATGCGTTAAATAAAGACCATATATTATGTTAAAGTATAGTCGCATCGGAAGTTGTTCATAGTTTACTTTTTCTATTTTCAATTGGTTTTGTAGTGAAACTTATTAACTTATTTGATTGGCCTTGCACATTGTTTTTATCCATGTTCCGGGTCTCACTTATTAGGCTTTATCCATGTACGGTCTGTGGTTGTCCAATGACCCATAGTGTGAATGGACCACGGGCCCACAAAGTCTCACATGGTATCATAGTCACCCAGGATCCTGATTATCACTCTGTTACACTTTGTGAGAGGTATTGTATAGGCTTACGCGAAAGTTGAGACTATTCTAAGCCTAGTATATAAACCATGGATTACCCTTCAAGCCAATTAATTTTAGGATGAAACCATCAAAGCACACGTTGCGCTTATCCATATGTCTCAATTAACTGAACCTTATCCCGAGTCGTGTAGATTGACCATGTACTCACGAAGTCTCACACATTAATCAACTACATTAAATTATATTTGCGAGACCGAAGACCATAAAGATTTATTTTGTACCCGGAGTAATTATTTAGAAGGACTAGCAGTTTACCTAGCTAATATTATACCTGGCCAAACTCGGGCCGACCCGTCCGACCCTCTCAGCCCGTCCTAAAATTTGGGAGAATACGACCAAGTAATTTTATCCATCAGGATCGGTCTTGTCCGACCCTTATTAAATACGGGATGATCTGCGGAATATGACCCTTAGGGCCGGCCCTACCCCGGCCCCGCCCGTATTATATATAGTAATAAATAATAAAACTATCTCTAAAGATTAAATGGAAAAAAAAACTAATTTGAGGATTGAACACTCATAATATTAGTTTCATGCCTCCATCGATCTTCTTCTTAGTTTCACGCCTTCGCACTCCACTCAGCCCTCTCCGGCTCTCTCCAATCTATTTCTTCAAGATTGTTATGTAAACACTAAACATGTCTTGAATGTTTTTAGTACGCGGTTTAATCCCGTTCTGACTTAAATTTTTGTGTGTAATACATGGCTGCCCGCCCTGCCTGCCCTTATGAAAACATGTGGGCAACGAAATTGTTCGTAAAGTAAAAGGGATTAGCCCGGTCTTGATAAATGGATAAAATTTTGAATTCCGCCTTGCCCTAACCCAGTCCAAACCTCAATTTGGCCAGGTATATAGCTAATATCCAGTGAAATAACTAACAAATTTACTTCTCCATTGATATTGCTCGAAACCTAGATTACAATCTTTCTGTGCTAATGATTGACGTCTATTGTGCATGCAGATTATAGATTTCTTGATAAGGGATGATCGAGTAAAGAAAAATATTCAAAACAAGCATGGCATGACAGCAAAGGACATATTCATAGAACACAAGAAAGATGTAGGCAACAATAATATTCAACGGTTGAGTATGATGAGCCTAGGGAAAGTCAAGCTCTTGACATCAAAACAAATAAACAAGGAGAAGGAGAAAGAGATAAGATCTGCATGGATTCATAACCACCGAAGTACACTCATGGTTGTAGCCTCCTTGGTTGCTACCATGGCTTTCCAAGCCGGACTAACTCCTCCGGCTATGAACGGAAACGATAACAAATACATCTACCACAACTTCATTACTTTCAACACAATTGGATTGATGTCGTCTTTGACCAGCATAATTTTGCTGATAAGTGGATTACCAGTCGGTAGGCGGTTCTTTATGATCGTCGTTGTTGTGATGATGTGGGTGGCCATAACGGCGATGGCCTGGACTTATGGGATCTCACTTTATTCTTTCACATTAAAATTCTTACGTGATATGGAGAAAGGGAAGGAATATGAACAAAAGGTTACAAGCGTAAGACTTGATTTCTTCTACACTTTTGGTATGTCTATCTTGGTGTGGACTTGTGTCATGGCACTAATTCTTCTAGGGCATGTTACTACGTGGACTGTGAGGATTTTCAAGAAGGTTTGGTGGCTAGTTAAGAAGATTCGGCAGTGTTTCTAGCATATATATGTGTACTTGTGTAATATTTGAATAAATGAGCACAACTTCTACTACAATTGTATGAAGTTGGCCTCAGCTTCTCCTATATAAGTACTCTTGGTGCTCTTTGTAACATAATCATCTTGTAATGTTATGTTGATTTTTGTGTTTTATAATATATGTTTAGTAAAATAATATATTTTATGATTAAAGTATTATAAAAATTATATTTATTTATTTTTCTTAAATGAAAATATTATTTCATAATTATCTCGTGAAAATTTGATCGGGCACTCTCGATCCGATGGGTCGACTCTAACTTGTACCTGACCTGTGACGACTCGAACTCAACCCTTAAATGTGACCAGAAGACAGACATGATCCAAACCAGACCCAACCCACATGACCCGTTTGACAAGTCTAGTTATAGCCCCCAAAGATCAATATATAAACGAATTAAACTTAAAAGCGACATGTCATAAAATTCAAATAGTATCATTGACTTGTCCATACTAGAGCCAATGATCGATCAACTACCCTAATTTGGACTCTCTTGCGGCAACTGGCACCACCCTAACTTATTCGCAAGACCAAGACCAAGACCAAGACCAAGACCATAAAGATTTCCTTGTATCATCAGTTTACTTGGCTAAAATCCAGTGGAATAGGCATTTTAGAGTGGAATAGGGACAATGGCGACTCGCATGTGGACTAGCGAACGAGGACGACTTTTTATTAATTAATATTAACAATGACTTTTAGAAGTATAAGATTCATCTGGTATCGAGATAGAAATCGGGTTGAAATGAGAAATGAGTTTGAGTGATTTTTAGCATTTGGTGTTTGATAGAGGGAGATATTGATTATAAACTTAGGTATAAGTTATGATCCTCATCCGGTGTTAAGGGCCCTTAGAGTAAGAAATTAAAATAATATTAATCTCTTGGATGGATATCAAATGTGCATATTTGACCGTTGACAATATGCACATTTTGTACAAAAAATGTGCACATATTTTTTGGCCCAAAAACAAATATTTAGCGGGAAAAAAATTGGCGGGAATATTGACCGTTAAAAATGTGCACATATTTTTTTGGCCCAAAAACAAATATTTGGCGGAAAAAAAATTGGCGGGACTGTTGACGGTTGACCGTTCAAAATGTGCACATTTTATGTAGAAAATGTGCACATATTTTTTTGGCACAGGAAAAACATTGGCGAGAAAAAAATTTAACTGTTGACTGTCGGTCACTTTTTTTTCTTCACATAATTTTTGTGCATAAAGAATAAATGTGCACATTTTTTTATCATGATGCGCACATTTTATTTGTAAAATGTGCACATTTTAACAAATTTAAGTGTTTTTTCAATCGGTAATTTTGTTCAAGGCAAAAATATTTTCCTAAGAAAATTTGTTTCTACTCTAAAAATCAAATTTGCATTTTATTAGTAAGTATGTGCAATTTTCAACTTAAAAATGTGCCGTTGTGCATTTTTCAACAAATTTGCATCCACCTTTATGTTAAATAAAGATATTCACATCGTATACAATTAATGTGTTTATTTTGTGCAGAAAATGTGCATATATAACTTTGTCTTAAGAACGAATGTTTGTCATGAAAAAACAAGTTCAAAATTTTTGTTTGAGAAAAATATGCACATCTTATTAAACTATTGTACCTATTTTGTGCAGAAAATGTGCACATGTGATTTTGGCCCAAAAACGAAAGTTTTTCATGAAAAAAAGGCTCCGGAAAACAAGTTCAAAATTTGTGTTGGGAAAAATGTGCACATCTTATAAAACTAACGTGCCTATTTTGTGTAGAAAATATGCACATGTAATTTTGGCATCAAAACGAAAGTTTTTCATTAAAAAAGAGCTCGTCAAAACAAGTTCAAAAATTGTGTTTGGAGAAAATGTGCACACCTTATACAGCTAAATGTGCACATGTAATTTTGGCCCAAAAACGAAAGTTTGTCATTGAAAAAGGCTTGAAAAATACAAGTTAATATTTTGTGTTTGAAAAAATGTGCGCAACTTATACAACTATTGTGCATATCTTGTGCAGAAAAATGTGCACGTATAATTCTGAGGCAGAAATGAAAATTTACTGGAAAAAAAGAGCTCGTCAAAAAACAAGTTCAAAATTGTGCTTGAAAAAAACAATGCACGTCTTATACTATTTATGCGCACATTTTGTGCAGAAAATGTGCACATATTTTTTTTGGCCCAGAAACAAAATGTTTGCAGGGGGAATTTTGGGGGGAAAAAATTATGGCGGGAAATTTTTTTGACCGTTGACCAGTGTTGACTGTTGACTTTTTGAGAGAGCTAATCTTGGTGAACATATGAGGAGGAATATCAACACTACCTACCTTCTTCACCTCTATCCTCTTCCCACCCATATGACTAAGCCTCATATTGCATAACTTAGTCATATCAACCGATGCAACATCACCAGAACTTGTTACCGTAGAACCTAGTAGAAAATACAAAGTACTCTGCCTGACACCTTTCAGAATCACATCAGAACCCTTGCAGACAAACAGAACTCCACCTTCACCTTTGAAACTGAACCCTCTACTATCTAGCAGACTCAGAGATATCAGATTCTTTGTCATAAGTGGAACATGTATGACCTGATTCAATGTGCAGGATCTACCATCATGAGTCTGTATCTTGATCGAGCCTATCTCAACCGCCTTGCAGACATGATCGTTAGCCATCGAAATGCTTTCACCATCTAGTTGCTCATACGTTGAGAACCACTCTCTCCTTGGACAAATATGATAGGAAGCCCCAGAATCTAGAATCCACCCATCAGAGTGATGAGTGTGTCCATTAGCAAATAGAGCAATATCATCTTCAGAGTTGTCGTCATACTCTGCTAAGCCTGCAGAGTCTGAATTCTTTTCAGACTGCTTCTTCTTAGGGCAATCAAATTTCCAATGCCCCTTCTCTTTGTAGTAATTACAGATATCATCAGGCTTAGGACCCTTTGAAAACATCTTACTGTTTCTCCGTCCTTTACCGCCACTAGTGACTAACCCAGAGGCTTGATTATCTGTTCTTGCACCGTTTGCCTTATGACGCAACTCCCTGCTATGAAGAGATGACCTGACTTCTTCCAGAGTGACAGAATCTTTCCCAACAATAAACGATTGCACAAAGTTCTCGTATGAATGTGGTAGAGACACCAACAAAATTAAAGCAGCATCCTCATCTTCAATTTTCACATCAATATTACGCAATTCTAGTAATAATGTGTTAAGTTGATCTAAGTGATCCCGGAGCTGCGTACAATCCTGCATTCGCAGTCCGAACATGCTTTTTTTCAGAAGCAACTTGTTGGTTAGAGATTTCGTCATGTACAAACTCTCCAACTTCAACCACAATCCTGCAACGGTCTCCTCATCCGAGACCTCAGTGATGACATCATCTACAAGACACAACATAATCGTTGAATGTGCCTTCTCCTCCAGAGTAGCCATCTCAGCAGCGTCGTTCTTCTTGTCCTTCGACAACGGCGCCCACAAACCTTGTTGTTTCAACAAAGCTCGCATCTTTATTTGTCAAAGACTGAAACTGTTTCTCCCTGTGAATTTGTCGATCTTCACGCTGAAAGCATCTTTCCTCACCAGATTACAAACCCAACTAACCTGGCTCTGATACCAGTTTGTTATGACGAATGTGAGGAAGACGAAACAGAAAACATATCTAAATGCGAAGATAACAAAGCACACACAGATTTACGTGGTTCACCAACGTTGTGTTGGCTACGTCCACGAACAGAACGGATCAGATTGTATTTCAGAGGAGGAAACAGATTACAAGACTCACAAGAAACGCTCTAGATCTAAGAACGCTATCTCTTGCTACTTGTGACGGTTATCAAAACCC
Organism: Oxyria digyna; assembly: GCA_029168935.1. Classification (NCBI taxonomy): domain Eukaryota; kingdom Viridiplantae; phylum Streptophyta; class Magnoliopsida; order Caryophyllales; family Polygonaceae; genus Oxyria; species Oxyria digyna. The sequence continues at coordinate 76,236,426 of JAPVLV010000001.1, forward strand.
TAATTTTCCTCTCTACTAGGTTATGAGATAACATAGAGTATATATAATACTCTCCTAAAACATAAAACCTAAACAGGCCCAGATGGGCCCAACAAGCCCAACTTGGGATTCAAGGCACAAATCTAACATAATGTTATGTTGATTTTTCAGTTTGATAAGTTTTCCCTTCCGTTCTTTTTCATTTGAGTGTTAAATTTCCTGAGTTGGACCTTGATATATAATCTTCAAATACAAATCAAGATGGTACGTATTAGAGATGTTTTGATCGAAGATCAATGATTATGTGTCCATCGATGTAACTCTGATATTGATTCTTCGGCGTTTTCTTTTCTGATCAGTGATCACCAAACTTAATCAGACTTTCTTTAGAAGAAATTAACTGATCTTCTTTCTTTTCCGAAGTAGCCTTGTTCAATTGGTTGGAGTCGTTTTATGCCGAGTCTGAGTTAGTTGGTCACTCTGAGACTTTTGGATAAAAAGGCTTAAGAACCCACTTATGGGCCTAATCCGTGATTTGGGCTTTCCTTGCTCTACCCTTTTTATACGAAGAGACTATACGCACTACATTTTGAAACTTTTTAAACTACATTCTCGTACGCCCATTTTGGGCGTACCGTGCAATTTTGTCGAACATACGTATACGTATACGTATACGGTGGAAAACTGAAAAATGGTATGTACGCCCAAAATGGGCGTACGCCCAAAATGGGCGTAGCACGCCCATTTTGGGCGTACGCCCAGGATATAAAACTCCAGCTTCTTCTTCTTCCTCCTCTCGTCTGATGTGTACTGTTCATACGTAACCTTAAAAATCGCCGTCGTCCAATCTTCTCCCATTTCACTCGTTTTCTTCCCCAAATCTATCCCATTCGACTCGTTTTTCTCATACAATCCAAATCCCTCAATCAATTTCTTCAATTTCACTCGGAATCATGCAATCCGAAGAAACGCATAAAACTGTGGAGGCGGCGACGGTGGAGGCTGCGGCGGTGGTGGAGGCGACGGTGGAGGCTGCGGCTTCGTCTGTTCTCCCTCCCGTCCGTATTTGTGCTGGTGGCGCAAGGGTGCGAGGTGGAGGAGTAGGGCGGAAGAGGAATCCGGCGACAAAAAAAACGCGGGGTGGTGGTGCTGCGGTGGTCGGTGGCGAGGGCTCTGGTGGTGGAGGGGAGGAGGTTGGTGGCGCCGTCGAGGTGGCTGGAGGTGAAGCTGGTGGAGCTGGTGGTCGGGGTGGTGGTCGGGGTGGTGGTCGGGGTGGAGCTCGGGGTGGTCGGGGTGGTCGTGATCGGGGCGGTGCGGAAAAACGGGCCCGTTCGATATCGCCGGAGAAGACGCTCTCGATCCACGAGGTACGTTAATATTATTTGTTATTTATTAATAAATTATTAATTAGTCGTTATTTATCGTTTAACGTTTAAATAACGATTAAAAAAAATTTATTAATGAATTATTAATATAATATTATTTGGTCGTTATTTATCGTTTAACGTTTCACGTTAATCGATAAATAACGATTTAAAGAATAAGATTAATTAGTAAATAATATTTATTAATATAATATTAGTTAGTCGTTATTTATCGTTTAGAAAAAAAAAAACTATTATATTAATAAATAATATTTATTAATATAATATTATTTGGTCGTTATTTATCGTTTAACGTTTCACGTTAATCGATAATTAACGATTTAAAGAATAAGATTAATTAGTAAATAATATTTATTAATATAATATTAGTTAGTCGTATTTATCGTTTAGGTACGACTAACTAATATTATATTAATAAATAATATTTATTAATATAATATTATTTGGTCGTTATTTATCGTTTCACGTTAATCGATAAATAACGATTTAAAGAATAAGATTAATTAGTAAATAATATTTATTAATATAATATTAGTTAGTCGTTATTTATCGTTTAGCTAAAAGAAAATAATATTATATTAATAAATAATATTTATTAATATAATATTATTTGGTCGTTATTTATCGTTTCACGTTTTACGTTAATCGATAAATAACGATTTAAAGAATAAGATTAATTAGTAAATAATATTTATTAATATAATATTAGTTAGTCGTTATTTATCGTTTAGCTAAAAGAAAATAATATTATATTAATAAATAATATTTATTAATATATTATTAATTGGTCGTTATTTATCGTTTCACGTTTCACGTTATTCGATAAATAACGATTTAAAGAATAATTAGTCGTTATTTATCGTTTCACGTTATTCGATAAATAACTTGTAAAAGAAAAAGATATAATATTAAATAATATTTATTAATATAATATTAATTAGTTGTTATTTACTAAGAAATGAATTAATTTGTAATTAATACATTATTAAATAGCGTCTTAATAAATTATTAATAAGTCGTACCTAAGAAAAAATTAGTAATTAATACATTATTAAATATTTAAAAGAAAAACGTCAAATAATATAAAATAATAATTCGTAAATATGAAAATAGGCTTTAGAGAGGGCTATTGCTCCGACGGGTGGTTCTGTTAGAAAGAAGAAGAAGGGCCCTCGTCACCCTAGCGCACGCGGGATCACAGCTTCCCGACGTCGTGGATCTCCTCCAGACGTTCCAGGAGTGCATATAGGAGATACAGGGAAAGCTTTGATGGATGATTTGGATGTTAGTGAGGCGGAGGAGTTTTCAGAGGAGGTGGCGGAGGCAACCGAGGTTGCAGATCAGCCAGAGGTTGCAGATCTAGGAGATTTGGAGGCGCAGATGCATGATGATTACTATGAGGGATCACCTCTGCGTGAGCCATCTCCAGTTGGATCATTGTCTCCTTCTGCAGAGGATCATCAGCAGGAGATTCAGGATCAGCCAGACCTCCAGGAGCCCATTCAGGATCCTGTTCAGGAGCCTGTTCAGCACATTGATCCGGGCTTAGCTGTACCGGTTCCAGGGGATGCAGATTATGTGGGGCATCCTGGAGGTCCTCTCAGTTCACGGCTTTTGGTGGATTACAGCACCCACATTGCTCCGGTGATATGGACTGAGACGTCGTCTCTTGCAGAGCGTATTGAGCATGACCCGGCTTATGTGATACCGCCCTCATCGAAGGTATGCGTTGTTTTCTAAATGAATTTGTGAGGTAAAACGATCCACACGCTTTTCTAATTCATTAATTTCTCTTTCGTACATCAGCTGAAGAGGGTGTTGGATATATACACCCGCAAGGACTTCTTCAGGGAGTATGATAGGCATAAATCTAATGTGCCTGGGTCATGGTGGCAGCTCGTTCAGCGGAGCCACTTACATGTCCTTGCAGATCCCCGGCTCGAGTACAACAGCATCGATCCGATTCTGATTTCTGCATTTGTGGAGCGTTGGTATCCAGAAACCAACACGTTTCACTTTGCATTTGGTGAGATTGCTCCTACCTTGTTAGACGTGCTGAAGATTCTGGAGCTTCCGATCCATGGACGAGCTGTCAGATCTGCTGAGGCAGACATAGATGGGTTTGTGCATCCTCATGTACAACGGATGTTCGGGTTTGCTACGATCGAGGAGGCTGCTGCGCTATGCTTACGTACGTAGAGTCTATTTTATTATTTATATTTGATTCCATTTTTTAGTTGATTCAATTAAATATTTATAATCCGTGATAAATTATCAGATGGGGGTTTGAACATCCACGGCAAGATAGGCATCACGACGATCCACACCCGACTATTACAGATGTTTGATATACCGGACAGGTAAATTATCGTATATTATAAGAATTTCTCATAATTTCTCGATTAACGTTACTAATTCATTTGTTGTTATTAATTGCAGGACTCCTCAGCAAGAGAGTGATATTGCTTCGCTCTACTTGTTGTCTCTGTTAGGCAGTACGACATTTGTCGACAAGTCTCGGATGAAGGTGAAGCACAAATACCTTAGCATCCTCGTAGATCACAATGAGACAGGGTCCTATGCTTGGGGGACAGCCGTCTTGGCTGAACTGTACAGACAGTTGGGTCAGGCCTCCCGTGCTCAATCGAAGGGGTTTGCTGGTTGTCCGCTCCTGCTGAAGGTAGTTTTCGTTTAATGTTTGTTTTTTTTTTCGTGTATATTTTGCTTATGTATAAAACATTATGAAATTCTGGTATTTGTAGGCTTGGATATGGGCGTATTTCCATGGTCTTCGGGGTCATGCTACGCAGGACTTGACATCCATGAATGCCTCAGCGGCGGCTATCCGGGAAAACAGCAAAGTCAGATACCATAAGGATCCTGCTCGACTAGTTTCCCTCAGACTGGTCCTTGACCAGATCACATATGCAGAGGTAAGTACTATTTAATTAGTAATTTCATCATATGTTATGCAATTATTATTTTTAAAAATACGTTTGTCATTTAAAAAAAACATAGGTTCAGTGGAACCCCTGGGGCAAGTTGGATCTCAACGACCCCCAGTATAGGTTAGGTCTATTTCGGGGGCCTCTAGAGTCCTTTGAGGTCAGGGAGTCGCACCATCCTGACCGATGTTTGCGACAGTTCGGGTATGTGCAAGGCATACCCGAACCCCCGATTACACCACCTACTGCGATCAGAAATGATTCTGCATCGGGGTACACTGTCACATTCGGGGATGAGGACTGCACTTGGGCCCCAGAGACCCTGTCGGATCGATTGATCACCTTAGACGAGCAGGATCGACGAGGACTTCGAGAGTATGCATGGGATTGCAAGGATGGATACCGGACATGGTTTAATGCCATGTCACATCCTTATGTTGATTCCAGATCACCCAGGCAGGACCCACGGGCACCGTTTGACCACCGTGCCGAGCACATACAGATACCTGCGACAGCCTCTGTAGTTGTGGTACGTATTTCAATCAATATCGCTCAAGTAATAATTATAATCTATTTTATTCTACTTATATTTACATTTTGAAAATGTAGCGGGGCAACATACTCGCCTCTGAGATATCCAGTTTCCTACGTGCATATGGTGACACTCTGCCTTCAGGACAAGCGAGGATGATGAGGGGGTGGATCAGCATATGGACTGGTGATGTAGTACCAGAGGAGGATGGGCCTGTGCAATGATTTGATTGTGTTCAGTATTATATTTTGGATGTTTGTTTGATGTATATTTTGATGTATATTATTAGGATTTTCGCACTTAAAACGGGCTAAGACGAGAAATGACACGAAAATCGAGGAAAAATGACTTAAAACGGGCTAAGACGAGAATGTGTGCAAAAAACGATGAAAAACGACTTAAAACGGGCTAAGACGAGAATCTGTGCGAAAACCGATGAAAAACGACTTAAAACGGGCTAAGACGAGAATTTGTGCGAAAAACGATGAAAAACGACTTAAAATGGGCTAAGACGAGAATCTGTGCGAAAACCGATGAAAAACGACTTAAAATGGGCTAAGACGAGAATTTGTGCGAAAACCGAGAAAAAACGACTTAAAACGGGCTAAGACGACAAATGACGCGGAAACCGAGGAAAACCTAGCTAGGGTATAGGGTTTAGGGTATAGGGTTTAGGGTATAGGGTTTAGGGTATAGGGTTTGGAGAGTGGATAGTGGATATTGAATGTGGATAGTGGATAGTAGATAGTGAATGTGGATAGTTGTGTTTGAAATGGATAGTTTGGGCCCAGTTCGTTTAAACGCCTTAGAACGCTAAAACTCAAAATTTGAAAATTGTAACATGATAGAAAATGAAGTCTTTAGTCGTTATCAATTCTCGGAATCGAAAAAAAATCAACGAAAACGTCAACGGGCCTAATAAGGCCGAATTGAGATTTGGTGAGGCCCATTACCTAAAAACGACATAAAACGGGTTAATAAGACCTTAAACATTGAAAAACTTGAAATGTAAAAGTTGTATTTGAGCATTACCAATATGACGGTTTCGTTTTTATAATAAAATAACAAAATGAACACTTCGAAATATCTAAACAGTCACTTTCACCTTGTAACGAGTTAATCTCAAGTATATAAGTCGTATAGTTTTACTCATATGTGTGTGATATCAATTCGTTACTCAAATAAACTTTACATAAAACTTTCATTAAATGTTATGAAACACTCAAATACTCCAAAATAACGACATTTCACATCTTCGTATTGTCCATATTGCTTGATTAATCATAATTTTATGCGTATTTCATTAAAACTTTCATTAAATATCGAGTAATCAAGCAATATGGACAATACGAAGATGTGAAATGTCGTTATTTTGGAGTATTTGAGTGTTTCATAACATTTAATGAAAGTTTTATGTAAAGTTTATTTGAGTAACGAATTGATATCACACACATATGAGTAAAACTATACGACTTATATACTTGAGATTAACTCGTTACAAGGTGAAAGTGACTGTTTAGATATTTCGAAGTGTTCATTTTGTTATTTTATTATAAAAACGAAACCGTCATATTGGTAATGCTCAAATAAAACTTTTACATTTCAAGTTTTTCAATGTTTAAGGTCTTATTAACCCGTTTTATGTCGTTTTTAGGTAACGGGCCTCACCAAATCTCAATTCGGCCTTATTAGGCCCGTTGACGTTTTCGTTGAATTTTTTTCGATTCCGAGAATTGATAACGACTAAAGACTTCATTTTCTATCATGTTACAATTTTCAAATTTTGAGTTTCAGCGTTATAAGGCGTTTAAACGAACCGGGCCCAAACTATCCATTTCAAACACAACTATCCAAAGTTTTTACTATATACCCCTTCCTTTTCAAATTTTTCAAGTTTTTTTGGCTAAATACCCCTTGCATTATGAAAACTATTTCTTTTTGCTAAACTATCCATTTCGATTTTCGCGCCGTTTTTCGTTTTAATCCCGTTTTACTCGATTTTCGCGCCGTTTTTCGTTTTAATCTCGATTTTCGCGCCGTTTTTCGTTTTAATCTCGTTTTACTCGATTTTCGCGCCGTTTTTCGTTTTAATCTCGTTTTACTCGATTTTCGCGCCGTTTTTCGTTTTACTCGATTTTCGCGCCGTTTTTCGTTTTAATCCCGTTTTACTCCATTCATTGGGCTTGGCTGAGCTGAGTTATTTGGGCTTGGCTGAGCTGAATTATTTGGGCTTGGTTGGGCTGAATTATTTGGGCTTGGCTGGGCTGAATTATTGGGCTTGACTGAGCTGAATTATTGGGCTTGACTGAGCTGAATTATTTGGGCTTGGCTGGGCTGAAATGTTCGGCTGATGGTTTGAATTGTTGGGATGAATTCTATATCTAGCATACAGCTGGATGTCACTTATATGAAAATGAATGTGTTACAGCTACTACACAGCTGTAAGTCACAGAAGTCACAGCTGGATGACATAATTTTAAGTTATTGGGCCTTTGTTGTTGTGGGCCTTTTGTCTACACCGACCCAATTTTTCCCTAACCCTAGTAAAACTTCGGCTATAAATTCACTGCCTCAGTGAACCCTTTCATCATATTCTCACTCCGCCGTAAAATCTTAATTGTTTCAAGTTCTTACTCTGTAAGTTTCATTTTTTACTGATTTGGATAGATATCTTCATTGTTTCTAAAATGTTTTCTTACTTTGTATTACAGATTCAAACAAGCATGGCATCATCTTCATCCTCCCCAGTTCCAGCTGAAGGCACTCAGATCCAGTGCCCTAGTAGAAGGTGCTCAAAGACACTCACCGTGTTATCTGCTAATAACAAGGACAATCCCCATACGTATGGACGAAGGTTTGTTACATGTGATTGTAACTGGAGGATCGTGTATCTGGAGCCAGAATACGACCCTCATCATCTCCGAGTCATGGCCAAACTGTTGAAGGAACACGCTGACATGGAGCTCAAACTTCGTATTTTTCACAGGTGGGACAAAGAATCAGCCTTATTCCACCTTGGAGTTCTGTTTCCCAATGAATATGGCCGTGGTCCTCCTTCCCCTGATTCCGATTAGGATGTAATGTTGTTATGTGTCTTGAAAGTTGTTACGTCTTTGCTAAGTCTGTTGTAGTTTCTGGAGTGTCTGTTTTAATTTAACAAGTAATCCCTTGTAGTGAATTCAGAACTTGTTTCATTTAACCCATCTAAAACATTAAAAAATAACAGACAAGACAATACTATAAAAAAGGAGTCAAGATATTAAAAGCATAACAGACATACAACAGAAGTCATCAACTAGAATTTCAAAAGGTGAAACATTCAACACATCCGAATTCACTACAGATCAACATCTATACTACCATAATTAATGCGATAGTCCTTCCATTGCTGCATCCTCAGCGCGAACCCGCGATCCAATTCATTCGCACTAGGATCCTTGAACATGCGCCAAACTCCAGGTACAGATGGTACCGGACAGTCTTCTCTAAGGCACACCTAAATTACAAAACATAAATACCATGTTAAGCATTAAGAAAATTGAGTGAAAATCACAAATACTTTAGTGAAAATCATACCGGTATGTAGTGGTTTGCTAAGCCCACACGAGCCATTGCATAAATTTTCAAACCATGACTGGAGCATTGTTGATACACCTTCATCGGTAAGCACAAATATGATCGGACTTTGGATAAGTATATCAAACCAACCTGAAACTTAGTGGCAAATGCTAATCCAATCATGGGCATACTCATCCAGTATCTTTCAGGACATGGTGATCTGCTATAGTTGACCTCTTGAACAAGAGCGTCGAAGTTGTTTGCCAAATCCGGGCGTAGTCTGGTCATGACTCGTCTGTAGATATCACTGTTCTCTAACAGCTCCGTAGTCAGTTCCATGCGAATGCGAGGATATTCTTGTTGGTGATGCCCCAACAACATGGCTAGTGACCGATATCCACAGTGTCCATCCGCCCTTACGTCTTGTGCATCTACAATGTATGGAAACATGAAGAGATCAACATTGTCAACCCCGAAGTCTACCCCACATTTCGTCATTGTTGGCTGAGGGAACTCATCTGTAAGAGTGCAACCTGATAATCCGAACCCCTCTCCACCAGTGCCACTTGAATGACCAAACGCCTCTGCCGCAGTGCACCCAGCAACTTCAAACTCCCTCATTATAGTAGGCTCGTTGAAAGTAGGTTGTGCCGCCGTTGCTTTTCCCTTTCCCTTTCCTCTAACCGTCTTATTCTTCGCCTTCGCAGCATCATTTTTCTCTAATTCTTCCCTTGCGTACTCAAACGCGCTCATCTCTCTCTCGGTTCCCCACTTCTTTCCTACCGCTCCTCTTGGTCTGCCAGGATCCTTGATTCCCGTCGGCTCCAACGCAAGACTTTGATGTGGATACTCCAACATTGTGTACAAGTCCGCTATCTGAGACCACTGACTTTCAGGAAGTTCCCCCTTTTGCCATCTATCGTTGAGCTCAATGAATCTCAACTCCCGCATGGTCTGAGGTACACCAATCTCTACCTCCCCGTTATCAAGTTCAATCCTATCCCATTGTAGCTGCCTCCAGAATCTGTGAATCTGATTGAGCTTGAATGGCTTCTTCTGAATAATATGTTGCACCATCTCGTGGATGCACGGTAGGCCTTGACATTCTCGCATCCAGTAATCTTCGCAATGTTCCTCATAATTCTTCGCCTTTATATCCTCCCATATATCCCACAACTTATGCAACGCTCTATCAGACACATTATGGAATAGATGCCGAAATATCAATTTCACTTGTGGATTCATTCGTCTGAAAACCCCGGGTGTCTTGATCCGATCCTCTTCCATGGTGGCCCTCACCTTCACAATCTGGCCCTCGATGGCTGCATGGATCCTCACAACCATTCGATTAAAACCGCCTATACTTGAACCAATTATTTTCTTCAACACCTTATGCATTCCCTCAACCCTATGTTTTATTCATTCAATGTCGCGTTTAAGTAAAACAACTGTTACATAATCAAACTAATAAATAAATCGGAAACGTTTAAGTAAGTTAAAAAAAAATTACCTGTTTGAGGTCCTCGTGAAGAAGTGAAGATTGTGTTCCGTCCATGCGCAAACAATGTTTGTCTTATAAGGGATAAGCCACACCTTTTCAATGTATCCGACGACGCCGCTTCTCCAAGATGTTCTCAATCCTAGCAGTCTTTCCTCGTATCGTTCCTCCGTTCTTGATAGAAAAAGTCTCCATACTTGCGAGCACAACCTTTTCACCGATTCCTTATTTTTCAAAATTCTGGTAGCGTTTACCTCGATGTTGTGCTTGATATGAACCCAACACAAGAGGTGTTGAACCGGAAGATCTTTGAACACATATTTGATTGCAGTGATGAGAGCTAGTTCTCGATCGGTCATTATTGCAGTCGGCATTACTCCGGCATCCTCAAACAACTTTCTAAGCCTCTGAATTATCCACAAGTAGTGCATTGTTTCCTCCTTACCCGTGAATGCATATGCAATGTTGAATGTCTTATGCGTGCAAGTGAAACCGACAATCTCCACAAGAGGCATTTTATACCTGCATAATATATTTAAATAATGAAGGAAGAGGCATATGCAATATATTTAAACAAATTTTTTTTGATATACAACTATTATGTACCTATTCGTCTTGTATGTGGCGTCAATAACCACGACGTACGGAAACATCTTCAACAAGTGCAACGAGTCTTGATGGGCAAAAAACAAGATTTCCACCTCGTTTGATTTCTTCTTGCAGAGGGGATGCACTACATAGCTGCGCTCCTTCAAAAACTTCAAGGTCCATTGTGTAACAGTCAAATCTCCACGATCCTCAAAATGCATCTTCTGAATAAAGTTGGCGATTTGTTTTGTGGATGTCGTATTCCCTGGAAAGGCCGCACTCAACTGAGTAGCAATAACAGACGGCGTAGTCAAGCTGTTCGCACATACCGTCACAAATTTCACCTCATTCGGCGTCATTCGACCCATGTACGGATGGCCAATGAAGCTAGTGCAAAGCTTATGATTGTGTTGTCCGTATTTTACCTTCACATACCATCCATCTCTCGCATCCCTCGCCCTGAACCTATATCCTCGGATCTCAAACTTGCAATCCGACTTCTTATCCCTACTATCCCGCTCTGTATTAACAACCTCCTCTGTTTCGCCATCCTCTCTTTTCTTTTTCCCTGATCTATACACTCCAGCATGCGAACACATTATATTCATTTGACGCTCATTGCTATGGCGAGTCACTAATACCATCATAAGTTGTCTACCAATACTCTGAACCCAACGCCTCAAGTGTTCCTTAGTAGGAAACGTTTCTTCGGTATCAAACGAATCATAGTAATCCATACCCTATAATTAATAAAAACTACCATATTTATCACAACTAAAACTTAAAACTACGAGTCCACATCAATCTAAACTATCACTTCTACAAATTATTTGCAACTAAATAACGTAAATAAATACGGAACGATTCTAATTAATTACTAACCGAAAAATCTCCGGCGTCGAAGTCTCCTCCTTCTTCGTCGGTATCGTCGTCCCACATCCCGTCGTCGGGTTCACTAAAATACTCTTTCTCATCCACGATCGCATCGTCTTCGTCACTCCCATGCTCGTTCTCTTCAACATACTCGTTCTCTTCACCGCTCCCATACTCAATCTCCGTCACATATTCAAACTCCTCACCATCACTCAAATTTGTAACTCTCCTATTTGACATTTTTGACTTCAACATCCATCCGAAGTTCCTACATTTATACACATACTACATCTCAAACGGTCATATTCTGAAAAAATAGCCGTTGGGATAAAAACAATCGTACGCCCATTATGGGCGTACGCCCATAATGGGCGTACAGGCAAAATATACCCCAACGGTCACTTCTGAATTTGGACAAATAGCCGTTACACACAATTTTTTACTCGTACGCCCATTATGGGCGTACGCCCATAATGGGCGTACGGGTAAAAAATTGTATTTCCCCAACGGCTATTTTCAAACGGCTATATTATTAAAATTTATACTGTACGCCCATTTTGGGCGTACGCCCATTTTGGGCGTATACATAATACCGTATTTTGTATTTTGCCTTACATTCGATGTTGGGATTTTGCACTGTCCGCCCAAAACCAGCGTACGCCCAAAATGGGCGTACGACAATGTAGTTTTGAAAGTTGAAAAATGTAGTGCGTATAGCTTTTGCCTTTTTATAGAATGATTTTGGTCCATTACCCCTTTTAGATTGATTCAGCGTTAATTACCCTAATTTATTAAACACTAGTCAACTATCCCTTGTCTCATAAAGGTGATGTCAGCCTCTCGTGACGTACATGGGAGGAATCCGGATCACGTGACTGCCATGAAGGGTCACGTGCTTGTCCTGAAGGAGCTGTTAAAATCAGTTAGTGGTTGGTGACGAGGGTAGCTGCACGTGTGCACATACCTGTAATTGTTCTTATCTTTTTATCACTCTATACATTATTTAATTAAAGTATAAGATTACCAAACTCAAGATGTATTTTCCGTGTGGGTCTTCTTCACAACATGTTTGGCATATGGCTTATTTATTTATCAATCAGTTCATCAAACCAACCTTGGATGATGCAGAGTTGCAAAGAAAAGATTTGAGATCGAGTTGAATCATTTGTGCTTTCAGGTTTGAGATCCTCGTTATATAATACCTACTAGTAATTCCTCAGATCGAGTTAAATCCTTACCCCAACCGAAGGCTAAGCTAGTATCGTTGTTTGGAGTGGGTTTTTCTTGTTTTTCATTCTAGGATCAGTGTTCTTATTCTATCGGTTAAATTTGGGTGGTAATTTTGGTCTTTTCATATTTGGTATATTAGGTTTTAGTGTTTTTTGCCTATAATTTTGGATCATATCGGTTATCTCATAACTTGTTGGGGTATAATGAGACGGGCTGTTGTTGTGTTGTTGTGTTGTTGTGTTGTTGTCAAGTTATATAATTCCAAGGGCTTGTTTACGATTGAGACGAGCGTTTGTTCACAGATTAAGATCAATTGGTCCATGACAGACCTCTTGTATTGCTTCGTGATGGACAAGATCGATGCCTTGGTCCTTGACGGACATCCTAATTTAGTCTGGATCTCTGTTAAATACTCCCTTCGTCTCAATTTGATTGTCCCATTTGGTTTTCTGACACTATTCAGATAATCTTGTAGATTTCATCCAATATATAAGAAAAAGCTTAATCATGTGGTGTCTTGTTTGATTCGCCTCAGAGATATTAACGATACAAAACGTGTCTCGACATATGCGCCGAGTTGAAATGGGACAATCAAATTAGGACAGATAGTAATTTTGCTATGTGTCAAATAAAACCTTTGTATTTACACGATTGAGACGAGTGTTTGTTTGCAGATCAAGATAGATGGGCAACATAGCAAAGGATCTGACAGCAGGAACAATTGGAGGAGCAACCTCCCTGATTGTAGGGCACCCTTTTGACACCATTAAAGTGAAGCTTCAAAGTCAACATTCTCTTCATCCAAAATACTCAGGCGCAATGGATGCTGTCAGAAAAACAGTAGCTGCAGAAGGCTTTAGGGCTTTGTACAAAGGAATGGGAGCACCTCTTGCTAGTGTTGCTGCCTTTAGTGCCCTTCTTTTTTCTGTCAGAGGACAAATGGAAGCGTTTTTAAGAGATGAAAATGGTGCAGCTCTTACCATAAATCAGCAGCTTGTTTGTGGAGCTGGTGCTGGTTTTGCTGTCTCTTTTCTTGCTTGTCCTACAGAATTGATCAAATGCAGGTGACCCATTAATGCTATTCTTTTTTACTTAGCATCTGACTTGTAAATGAACATGAATTGGGATAGATAGGTAGGAAATGTGCAACAGTTGGTTTATTTCTCAGTCTAAAATGGATGTTCATTTTCATATGGTAGTTTTACTTGTTCAAGACAGTAGACATAAAAATGTTGGACTGTAGTATTCTTAAAGCATCAGCAATGGTTAGGTTTTCTCATCTAAAAAACCAATTACCATTTTTGTTCACAACAGCTTGTTTGTGGAGCTGGTGCTGGTTTTTCTGTCTCTTTTCTTGCTTGTCCTACGGAATTGATCAAATACAGGTGACCCTGTATTGCAATTCTTGTAGCATGAATTGGGATAGATGGGTAGATATCTTAGTTTTTCTTGTTCAAGATAGTGAACATAAAAAGGTTGGACTATTTCTCCTGATAAAACTCTCTAGCTTTGGATGTGTGAAGTAGTATCCTAAGAGCATCAGTAATGGTTAGTTTCTTAACTTGGTTTTTTAGCTTATTTTTCACTATTCTCATTTAAGAAACCAATTACCTACAGTCATGATTTTTTAAGTTTGGCACATCCAATCTTTTCGGGAAAAAACTCCGCACCCGAAAATTTATAACTGACATCCACCTTTGGGCGCATTCCGGATGCGTCCAGATCATTTTTTAAAAATCGGGTTTTAACTTTCGGCGCAATACGGATGCGTCCAAAACAGAATTAACAGATCTGGTTTTTTGACATTTTGAAGGGTAATTTTTTGGGGCGCATTCAGGTGCGCACAGAACCGACCGAGTTCGTTTGGGCGCGTTAAAGATGCACCCATAACGGGTGCGGGGTATAACTTTTCTCTAGTTCTACATTTAGATATTCTTTTCAACCAAAAAGTCTTCCCTTTCTTGGTTAGTTTCTTACTAAGCACATTTTGAAGCAGATTTTTTAGTCATTGGGTACTGTTACTAATGTTGGTGATTTTAGTAAATCATTGTCTTGTGTGAGTAAAGTAATCATTGATCAATCCCTTGAAGAAGCGTCATTCTATTGAAGTTTCCTTTCAGACGACTCAGTTCCCTAACAACTAGCATTATGATTCATGGGTGCTTATTGTAGGTTGCAAGCACAAAGTGCAGCTACTATAATATACGAAGGGCCAAGGGATGTAGTGAGGCACGTTTTATCCGAAGCAGGAGCAAGGGGACTTTTCAAAGGCCTAATCCCGACCCTAGCACGCGAAGTACCAGGCAACGCAGCAATGTTCGGTGTATACGAAGCAGTGAAGCAGTACATTGCACGAGAAAAAGACGCCTCCAAATTAGGAAGAGGATCATTGGTTATTGCTGGAGGGATAGCAGGAGCTTCATTTTGGGCTTTGGTGTACCCAACTGATGTTGTGAAGAGCATCATTCAAGTAGACGACTACAAGAAACCGAGATTTTCGGGGTCTGTGGACGCGTTAAGAAAGACGTTATCGACGCAAGGTGTGAGGGGATTGTACAAAGGGTTTGGTCCTGCTATGGCTAGAAGTGTTCCTGCTAATGCTGCTTGTTTTCTGGCTTATGAGGTTGTAAGGTCCAGTTTGGGTTGAGTTGTTTTATTTGGGTTGATTGTTGTTTGATTGAATGATGCTTTAATGAGCTCTCAATGATAAAAGTCTTTGTCTACATTGGTGTTTTTAGAAGCATGAAAATTGGTATGCAATTGTTTAAACCATGAAAGTTGATTATTATGATTCAGTTACGGCTTTTGCTCTTTCTTCTTGCAAAATTGCAAGTCAACATTGTAAGGGCCATTTGAAATCGATATCTAGATATTAGGTATAGCCGTATAGGTATGAGTGATGTATAGGTATGACATATCACTTATATCCATATCTGCGTTTGATATAATGAATATATCGATATCAAACTGATATCTACTGTTTGGTATGAGCCAAGTATATCAGATATGAGTATCGAAATGATTTTAGTGTGTGTTTTTTATATCTCAAAATTTGAGTATGTCAAAGATTTCACTCATATCTTATACTTATACCCGATATCTTTATACTCATACCTGATATCTCATACACGTATCTTGATATACATACCCGATATCTAGATATGGATACCTAACTAGTTGGAACATAATAAGAGTGGATCATAGAAGGGCAGGTTTTCTGCAAGAAAAGGCTAGCGTCAATTACTGCTAATTGTCAAGCTTGGGCCTTCTCTAATTGGGTTGGGCCGTATATTTGGGCTGTCATAACTCAAGCCTAAGCCTTTTCTGTGATTTGGGCTTTTATTGCTTTGCATGACCTTCATTTTTTACTATAAATCTACGTTGTCAGGCAGCTAGGAAAATATGAAGCAACACTAGCCTCTTCGTATCTTAGCTTCTTTCCAATCATAGTAAAATGGAAAACAACGTATTGCTACAACAAGCATCTCTCGAGGGTGACATCCCTCTCTTGAGAGACTTGCTTGGCAAAGATCCTCTCCTTCTCCTCAAACCATCCAACATTCATCCACTCCACATCGCCTCAAAACTCGGCCACCTTCACTTCGTCGAGGAGCTCCTTCGCCAAAACCCTAGCCTAACCGAAGATCTCGACTCCACCGAAAACTCGACCCCACTTCACGGAGCCTCAAGAAATGGCCATGTCAACGTCGCCAGAGCCTTGGTTTCAGCCAACTCTGCTATGTGCCTCACGCATGACGTGCATGAGAGGAACCCAGTTCACGTGGCTGCCATGAAGGGTCACGTGCTTGTCCTCGAGGAACTTATAAGGGTCGTGCCGGCTGCGGCTAGAAAGCGTGTCGGAGGTGGAAAAGGAGAGAGTTTAATGCAATTGTGTGTTAAGTGGAATCAGTTTGAGGCGTTGAAGTTGGTCACGAAGGTAGCTGAAGGTGGTGCAGGAATGTTGCTAAACGCAACGGATGCTGATGGAATTTCCTTTAAGCTTAAAGGAAATTCTTACACGTGAAAAAAGAATTTCATGTGTGGATTTGTGTCCTGGCACTAGTTAGTCTAACTCTTCTAGGACATGTTACTACGTTGACGCTGAGGTTTGGCAAGAAGCTTTATCCGCTAGTTAACAAGATTCGACGTGCACGGTAAGGTGGCTACCTATTTGCTTCTGCGAATATCAATTTGGCATGTATTTGTAATATTTACTCCGTAGTAGGTAAGCTTTGATGTGATCTTATTTATTCAATACATAATTTTTGTTGCTAATTTATACTCCCTCCGTCCTTATAAAATAGAGATTTGTATTTCGTTTTTTATACTATTTAAAATTCGATAACTTTTTAAAAAAAATTAAACGTAGTCATATCGGTTATTTACTTATTTGTTTAGCTTGTCCCAATGAATACTTTTATAATATCAATTATATTTTTATTAATACATAATTAAAGATAATGACGAAATAAAACGAAAAATCGACATCTAAAATGGGTAGTACCCTAAGCAAAAGTGCACTAATTGTACCCAAGACTTCTTTCGATAAATGAGTTGAAACGATAACTGATCAAGCTGAACAAGATATTAAAGTTAGAATGATTAATTAATGTAAAAAAAAAAGCTTAACCAAACGATCAATAACTAGATGAAAAATATAAATCAGCTCGAAATGAAGTTGTTGTCGACAATCATTCTCTCGCCTATCCTCCTCCGTTCATCATCAAATTCAGCAATCGATTCTCCGATTCAACAGCTCAACTCTCTCCAAGCTGCTCAATTTCAGGTGCTCAGCAACTATGGCGGCTCAATTCAAGCCTGATCAAGCTAGGTCTCCTCCCGCGCTTCCTCTGCCCTCTCCTCCGATCACCAAGGCACTGTCTTCTCTTTCTCCGATAGCTGCTGATTAGGGTTTCGGTTGTGTTGATTTTCTGCGATTCGTGACTTGTCCTTATCGGTGCAGTTCAAAATCGCGCTTTGTCAGCTATCGGTGACTGCTGACAAGGATAGGAACATTGATCATGCGAGGAAGGCCATTGAAGAAGCTGCACATAAGGGAGCCAAGCTTGTTGTGTTGCCTGTAAGTCTCTCAAGACAGATTCACTACTTCACAATTTTTGAAACTGCTTGTCATGGGTCTATTATTTAGTCTAACCTGGATAATTTTTGAAACTTCTCCTCCTACGGTCTCTTGTGTGTGCATAGAAAGATTATGTACCCTGTGACATTTTACAAGATTGTCTTGCTAATCAATCTTTGGCTGGAATGTCCGCAGCTATGCTGGACTATATCATGTTTTCGGATAATAATTATGGAATGTGTATTACTTGATTACAAGTCTTTTTAAATATTGGTAAGTGGTAACTTTGATTTCTACCCAAAAAATAAAAAGTGGTAACTTTGATTGTTTATAGAGCAGCTGACACATCAGTGAAAAATGAAGGTTGTAGTTGCTGTAGCTCATGATTAAGCCTTAACAAATTGATGTACAGTTTCTGCAACACTGAAATTTGCAGCCAGTAATTAATATAGCCAAATGATTACGCTGAGATATCTCAAATAAAATCTGATTTTTTTTGTTTTGTTGGTTTACATTCCAGGAAATATGGAATAGTCCTTATTCAAATGATAGCTTCCCAGTATATGCTGAAGATATCGATGCTGGCAGCAGTTCTTCACCGTCAACTGCTATGCTATCTGAAGTTTCTCAAGCCTTAAAGATCACTATTATTGGGGGGTCTGTACCAGAGCGACGTGGAGATAAATTGTACAACACGTGCTGCATTTTTGACACAGATGGGAAATTGATAGCCAAACACAGGAAGGTTCTCATCTTGCTTCTTTTTTTACCAAGTACCTGGTGGAAGTTGTATTGAGCTAGTATTATATTGTGCACATATTTACAGTTTGTTGACTGTATTTTAATCCATCATGTGCGTAAATACAGATCCATCTTTTTGATATTGATATCCCGGGGAAGATTACTTTCATGGAATCTAAAACTCTTACTGCTGGGGAGACACCAACTGTTGTGGACACAGGTTCCTTTTTTGTAACACTTCTGTAGTGCACATTATATTTTACATTCTTACACAATGGTTTTCTGTATATAAAAAAAAGGTTGCAAAGCTTATTTTGCTGATCTGATAAAGCTGTGTGTGTATAATAATGCAGAAGTTGGACGTATTGGTGTTGGCATCTGTCATGACATGAGCTTTCAGGAATTGGCAATGTTATATGGTGCCAGAGGTTTGTATCACCATAACTTATTAACTATGCTAATGGTAAACTTCCATGTGCTTATTTTTCTCTATAACTTATGGTTATAACGCTGCATCACCATGACTTAGTATTATCCACAAAGGAAATTGATTAATAGGAGCTTCATCTAATAGACTATTTGCTATGAGAATATTTACCTTAATCCTAACCTGTTGGGTGGAACCAAAGATTCACTATTCTTTGGCTTCAGAATTATATGGAATAAAGCAAAATGACTCATTTAACTGTCTATGCTTCCTATTCTGTGAAGTAGTAGTCAGACTATGCAACTTTTGACACAATCTTGGTCATATCGGTTACTTCCTCCCAACCTGTTGGGGTAAGGAAATACCAATCCCGACCACCCCATACCCCGTTTTTCGGGATAAATGGGGATTGATGTTGTTGTTGTTGTTGTGTTTGATTTTGAATAAGTAAAATTGTTGATTTTGAATTGTAATGTATGTTTTTAGTTTGTAGTTTTCTGCGAACAGTAATGTTCACACGTGAAGGAGCCATGTTTGTCGAATACAGGTTGTCACTTGATCTGTTACCCTGGAGCATTTAACATGACAACTGGGCCGCTGCACTGGGAATTGTTACAGAGAGCAAGGTATTATTTTTTTGTTTGGCAAATCTGCTTATTCTATAAGGTAAGAGGCAATGTTTTTGTGATATACTATTTTAGATGAGAGAAATATACTTGGGAATTGTTGGAGGCAACTTTCTTAGACAGTTCGATAATATACCTAAACCACTCTGACTTAATCACGTAATACTGCATCCTAGTTCATATTGTACCTGAGCAAGGAGGACTAATTCTGGTACTAACATATTTCCTTTCCTTTCCTTTCTTTCAGGGCGGTTGATAATCAGGTATGTCTCCATTTCCTTTTGATTCTCTTTGCACATACTATCCTGTTCCAGTGTTTTCTTAATAATAAATGTGGTATCCAATATTAATATTACGATGAATAATTTTCCTATAAAAATATGCAAATGCGCTCACTGCAGTATATAAAAAAAATTCAAGACTGGGTAAATTTGTAAATTATTCAATCATAGAGGTTCCTCAACCGGATCAGACTCAAGCTGCCTGATAATAGAGATGAATCATGAATGGCTGTTGGCCAACATTAATAGAGTAAAGTTTTAATCGTAGTGGAGATTTGACTCGAAATTCTCTTTTCTGACAGCTATATGTAGCAACATGTGCAAATACACTCACTGCAGTTCAAAAAACATTCAAAACTGATTGAATTTGTAAATTATTCAAACATAGAGGTTCCTCAACCTCAAGCTGCTTGATACGGAGTAATTGAGATGAATCATGAATGCTGTTGGCCAACATGAATAGTCTAAAGTTGTTATCATTGTGCTGGAAATTGTACTATTTTTTCTGTCCTATTTGACAGCTATATATAGCAACATGTGCACCTGCACGCGATCTCAGTGCTGGTTATACAGCTTGGGGACATTCCACATTGGTCGGACCCGTAAGTACAATTTCAATAAATAAAAATTACTCCGTATAACGTAATTTTCCCTTTTCTTTTACCTCTTTTGTTAATGACAGTATTTTGTTTCATCAATCATAATTGGAGCCTGTGTGATTTCTGGCCAGTTTGGTGAAGTGCTGGCTACTACAGAACATGAAGAAGCGACCATCATCTCAGAGATTGATTATTCAGTAATTGAGATCCGAAGGTAAAAAACTGTTGTTCTTGCAGATATTTACTAATGTCATCTTTATTAGGCAAATTCTTGTCTTTCAAGCATTAGGGGTTTCATATAATTAAAAGCCGGTACGGGTTTCGCAGGACTAATCTTCCTCTGGAAAAGCAAAGACGCGGCGATACATACCAGCTGGTTGATGTTCAAAGATCACAGTCGTAATTGTGCTTGAATGTAAGATTGTCTCAGCTGAAATATCCATATCCTGGTTGTAATGGTTTAGGGTCCTATGAATCAAGGAAATGTTGAACATAGAAATAAATGGAAAATGAGTAAATATAACCAAGACAATTTTGTATTAGCTGAAATTCACTGTCTTAAAATCCGATATAGAGAAAATTCATCTATACCGGGGGGCTCCCCTCGGCCTTAGCTCCTACTCCCGAGTCTCGAGGATCCCGCTAATGCTCTGGCTTAGCTCTCGCTCGAGTAGTGTCGCTCTTCTCTCGTTTTTTGGATTGAAAAGTGAGGTTGTATTCTCTGCACCCTAACATCATCTCCGAGAAAAGATATGGCAACACGATGAGGTTCATCTAAAACATGACACTCAAGTGAAAAGGAGAAAGCAAAAAGCGAGACAATTTACAACATGATTCGCCTTACAATAAATATGTCGAAACTGGACTAGCCAATTTATACAAAGAGAGTCGTGCACTAGGACACTGGTCTAAAAGATTGGATGAGAACAACCCACAAGCTTCCTTAGCAAGCTAATAACCAATTCCGAATCTGCCTAAAAAATAACCCGATGAAATCCATGATCCCAAGCAAGTTGAAGACCGCAAAGCAACCCCCAAAGGTCAACAATCCAACTCGCAGTTAGCAGTCCTAATCACAACCCAGAACACCATATACACTACTTCTATATAAACCTTGACCATGAACCCTCAAGCATGTAACTCAATTGACAGGGGGTTGTGCTAGCTTAACCATAAGCCTCGAGTTTGAGTCATGGAAAAGCAGTTGCGTTAAATCTTGATATAGAGAGCTTTGTCGCCCAATGTATTCTTATCAGGATCAGAGTGGTTGCTAAAAGAAAAACCTTGACCATGAATCAAGCAAGAGACCACGAACAAAAAAATGGCGTTCTCGACCCTCTTCTTCCATTTGGTTCGGTCTTTTCTTATTGGGCTGGGCTTCTGTGATTTGGGCTTCTATTGCTTTGCCCGGACTTCATTTTTCCCTATAAATGTACGTTGTAAGGCAGCTAGGAAGCAACAATCTTCATATCTTAGGTTCTTTCGATCAAAGTGAGAAAATGGAACACAGCGGATTGCTACAAGAAGCATCTCTCAAAGGTGACATCTCTCTATTAAAATCCTTGCTTGAGCAAGATCCTCTCCTCCTCCATAGATCATCCAAAATCCACCCACTCCACATCGCCTCAAAACTTGGCCACCTTCACTTCGCCGAGGAGCTCCTTCGCCAGAACCCGAGTCTGGCGAAGGAACTCGACCCCATCGAGAAGTCGCCCCCACTCCACCTAGCCTCAGAAAACGACCATCTTGACCTCGTCAAAGCCCTAGTTTCAGCCAACCCTAGCATGTGCCTCGCACGTGACGTGCACGGGATGAACCCGGCTCACCTGGCTGCCATGAAGGGTCACGTGCTAGTCCTCGAGGAGCTCATTTAGGCGGTGCCTTCCGTCGCTAGAGAGCGCGTCGGAGGAGGAGAGAGTATCATGCACTTGTGTGTTAAGTTTAACCAGTTAGAGGCGTTGAATTTGGTGGCGAGTATGGCGGGCTCATATGCCGAAATGTTATTAAATGAGACGGATTGTGCTGCTCGAGCCATGGCTCATGTGATTGCTACTCCGTGGAGACTACTGTTGCTCGTTCCCAGAATGATTCTGACATGGTGCGTCCTGAGGCCGAAGCGCATATGGCTGCTGAGGAAATAGGAGATAAAGCTCCCAAAGCCTCTTGGAAGAATATCATCTCAGTCAAAGAGGATGAGCGCATCGTTCTCTCGGAGAGTTTCTTGGCTGGAAAAATTACGGTGGCCTTTCCGGAGGGGGAAGGATTGGACCCGGTCATCATGATTCAGCAGGACGTCCTTGAAGCTCTTACGTCCGTTTGGGTCTCCTCTCTGATTATCAAAACTCTGGGTACTATTATACCCTATGAGGTTATGATTAGGAAGATAAGGGAGCTTTGGAAGCCTACGGGTAAGTTCCGTCTTCTGGATCTTACGAATGGTTACTACATGATAAAGTTTGATAGCCAAGAGGATTACATGAATGTGTTGACGGGTGGTCCTTGGGCCATGTTTGGTCACTATCTTGTGATCAAGCCTTGGACGCCTTCTTTTCACCCCTTACTGATGTGGTCGTCACTACGCCGGTTTGGGTTCGAATTACCAACCTCCTCGTTTACTTGCATGAGGAGGCGGTGCTTCTTCAGATTGCTATGGGGATTGGCAATCCCATCAAAGTGGACAAAAGAACCCTATATGCGGATCGTGGAAGATTTGCGCGGGTGTGCGTTGAGGTCGACCTCACTAAAGCTCTTACCGGGTCTGCTTTTATCAATGGAAAGTGTTTTTTCTTTATGAGAAGCTGCATACTATTTATTTTCATTGCGGCCGTTATGGGCACTTCCAACCTTCGTGTCCTCTCTTGCCGAAAAATGTCGAGAAACGTCTGGAAGCGGAAAAGAAAAAGGATTTCGTTTCTGGTCCGGGAGGTGTTGCTCCGATGGACGATCAAAAATTCGGGGGTTGGATGGTCCCGAAGCAACGGAGACGTCCTGCTCAGAAACATGAGCGGCTTGGCCATGACCCGAATCTGGCGAGGAGTAACCCAAACCCTAATCCGACGAAAACTTGCCCTAACCCTAATTCTATGAAGAATAGCCAGAACCCTAATTTGCACAAGCGGAACCCGGTCCCAGCCGTTGGTGCCTTGAAAATTGTGCAGGTCGGCGGGCGTGTTCCCATGCATGGGGAAGGCAAAGATGGAGGGCAAACGGCTAATGCTATTAAGGATTGTCTGGGAAAAGGGAAGGAGATATGCCAGGCTATCATTAATCAAAAAGAAGTTAATAATCCCATAAATTTTGGTAACGCTGGCATAGGAAAGGAAAGATTTTCGAAGGGCCCACAAGCTGTTTTTGGGAAAAGTCCAAGAAAAGGTTATGGGGAAATTACTAAAGCCATGAAAAGGAATAGAAGAAGGAAAAAGGCTGGAAAGAAAAGCAACGGTTATAATGTGTTGATGAGTTGTGATGGGGGCCGGCCTGGAAGAGCATTTGGGCTCTGTTAAGCGGACTCGGTCCACTTATGAATTAGCCCATAACTTATCTTCTCTTAGGGATCAGTCTATTGAGGCTATTGGGGCTTTTGGGCTGGATCCTGCTAATAAGCTTGGCCCATTTAGTGATCCTTCTAATGCTTTGTTTATGGATTCGCATGTTTTAGAAGATGGTGGCCCATCCTCTGATGTTGCAGCTAAGAATGTAAACAGGGAGTGCGAGGAGAATTGTATGGATGAACTGGCGGAGAAGTCGGAAGATGTGGGGGCCACAGCGGTTCCTACTGGCTCCATGTCTCAATAATTGTCATTGGGTTCTTCGTTTTCTTATCGGTTTTTATTATGAATTGTGTTGTTTGGAATTGTATGGGAGCGCGAAAGCCCAACTTCCCTAGGACTGTTAACTATATGTTGAAATGTCATCGTGTTGACTTACTTGTTCTCTCTGAAACTCATATTTCAGGTAGTCGGGCTCAAGATGTGTGGAGTAAATTCCGCCTGAAAGAGTCTGAAAGAGTTGAAGCTCAAGGTTTTAAGGGTGGCTTGTGGATGTTTTGGGATTCCGAGGATTCGAAAGTTACTATCTCTACTAAGAATGAGCATTTCATCAGTGCCGAGATCTCTAAGGGCGAGTTCATTGGGCAATTTATTTTTGTCTATGTTCCTCCTACTGTTTACCGTAGATCGAGGTTTTGGGCTGCTCTTGAGGCGGAGATTGCTACTGTGAAGGGCCCTCTTTTCTTAGGTGGTGACTTTAATTGCATCATTTCTTCTGAGGACAGGCATGGAGGCTCTGGGGGGTTGCACCCGGACTCTAATGTCTTTCAGAGCGTCATTTCTAATTATGGTCTTATTGACATGGGTTTCTCGGGTCAGAAATTCACTTGGTCTAAAGGTAACTCGGTTGATAATCTGATATCTAAGCGTCTGGATAGGTTTCTGATGAACATGGAGGGGTGTCTTCGTTGGCCGAATGTGGTGGTGCGCCACCTTCCTAAATTTGGTTCGGATCACTCTCCTCTCTTTCTTCGGATGGCGCCTAGGGTCTCCTTTGATAGATCTCACAGACCCTTTCGTTTTGAAGCTGCTTGGGCCTCTCATCCTGGTTTCATTGATTTTATTAAGGGTGCCTGGAACCGTGAGTGTCCTGCTAATATTGCTCTTGTTAATCTTAAGTCGGCGTTATTGGATTGGAATAGATCCTGTTTTGGTAATATTTTTGAGAAGAAGAGGAACCTGCTTGAGTTGCTGGATAAAATTCAGATTGAGTTAGCTGAAAGACCTTCGGAGGAGCTGCTTATAGTTGAGAATTGCATTGCTAAGGATCTTGACGTGGTTCTTAGTCAAGAGGAAACTCTTTGGAGGCAGAAATCCAGGGAATCTTGGCTTCTTGAGGGTGATCGTAACACGACTTTTTTCCACGCCTCTACTATGGTCAGGCGTAAGAGAAATCGTGTGAAAATGCTTCTTGACTCCGCTGGCGTTTGGGTTGAGGACAAGGCTGCTTTGGAGAGTTTGGTTGTTGAGTTTTTTGAGTCTTTGTACTCCATTCCTTCTCATGAGCTTTTTCCTATCTCGACCCCTCATGGTGGTTTTCCTTTACTGGATCGTTCAAGGTGGGAGGAGATCAGTAGGGACTTCTCGGATGCGGAGATTCATTTGGCTATTAAGTGTATGGGTAGTCTGAAGTCTCCTGGGCCGGATTGTTTTCAACCTCTATTTTTTCAGAAATGTTGGCCGACGGTGGGTGATTCGGTCATCAAATTGGTCTTGGAGTTTTTCAACAGTTGTAAGCTCCCCACTGGTTTGAACGATACCCTTATCACTCTTATTCCTAAGGTGGACAACCCTGACAAGGTTAGTCTGTTCCGTCCCATTAGTCTCTGTAATGTTATTTACAAAACTATCACGAAAGTGCTTGTGAGTAGACTGCAGCGTCTTCTGCCGGACTTGATTGGGCCCACACAAGGTAGTTTCCTTCTGGGTCGTCTTATCACAGATAACATTGTGCTTGCCCAGGAGATTGTTCATTCTATGAGGTTTAAAGGTGGGACTAAGGGTTGGATGATGCTGAAAATCGACCTTGAGAAAGCCTGTGATAGATTGAGATGGGACTTTATCGTGGATACTCTCCATGATGCGGGTTTTGACGATACTTGGATTGGTTGGATCTCTGAGTGTATATCTTCGATGTCCCTCAATGTTCTTTGGAACAGTGAGCGCACTAAGAATATTGTGCCCACTCGGGGTATCCGACAAGGAGACTCTATCTCCCCGTACCTTTTTGTCTTGTGTATTGAAAGGTTAAGTCACATGATCTTGAATGCGGTTGGTGATCGTAGTTGGATTCCTATTCAGCTTTCGCGTGGGGGGCGAGATTATCCCACTTGTTGTTTGCTGATGATATTCTCCTTGTTGCTGAAGCGTCGGTTGAACAGATTCTTGTTATCCAAGATATTATGAACAGATTTTGTTGCTCGTCGGGTCAGAAGGTGAACCGGGATAAGTCTAAACTCTTTGTCTTGCCTAATGTCCAGCAGGGTTTAGTTGATGATATTCATAGGGCTTGTGGGCTTACCCTCACCACCGACCTCGGTATCTATCTTGGTATGCCTCTTCTTCACAAGCCTATCAACAAGAACACCTTTGATCCGCTGCTTGAGAAGATTAGTAATCGTCTTATGGGATGGAAGTGTAGTCGTCTCAGTTTTGCGGGTCGTGTGACGCTTGCTAAGTCTGTTCTGCATTCCCTCCCGGTTTATACGATGGCGTCTATTATTCTTCCGACTTCTACTTGTGAGAAAATTGACCAAATCACTCGCTCCTTTGTTTGGGGGAGTTGGGGTGACCAGAAGAAAATCCATCTGCTGCATTGGGAAGAAATCTCTAAGCCTAAGGAGTGTGGTGGCTTGGGTTTGAAGAGTATGGAGGATATGAACTTGGCTCTCACGGGCAAACTTGCTTGGCGGTTTCTCAAGGACGAGTCCTGTCTTTGGGGAAACGTGTTGAGGGCTAAGTATGTCCGCCCGTCCCAGGCTATCCATGGTCATCCTTCGCCTGCGTGGAGAAGCATTCAGAAAGCGAAGACAGCAGTCATCGAAGCTGGCTCTAAATGGCTTATTGGGAATGGGAAGCGTACCAGGTTTTGGAAGGACAAATGGTTGCTGGATGTCGAGCTGTTGTGGTTTGTGGAGCATTTCTGGACTCATGATGAGGGTTGGTGCTGGAATCGCCTGGATAGTTTGTTACCTGCTGGGGTGCTTCTGAAGCTTGTTGCTGTTGTGGTTTTGACTGAGGGTGATCTTGAGGATGTTCGGACTTGGAGCCTGTCTAGTGATGGGAATTACATCGTTTCCTCGGCCTACTCGCTCATCTATGCCAGGTGCTCTCTTATTGACGTGGATTCCTCGGTCTTCCAATCCATTTGGAGGCTTCGGGTTCAGGAACGTGTGAGATATTCTACCTGGATGGCGATCAGAGGTGGGATCATGACCAATTTAGAGAGGATTAGGCGTCATATCAGCTCTTGTGATGTGTGCCCCCGTTGTCATACTGCTCTGGAGTCCCTACTTCACCTGTTTAGGGACTGTCCTGCGAACCAGGGCGTTTGGTCGACTCTCCAACCTCCGCTAGCCTGGGTTGATTTTTTTGGTTGGAACTGGGCGCAGTGGATGCGTCACAACTTGTCTTATAGGATGGTGATGAATGGTGGTATGAAGTGGGCTTGTTTGTTTGTTAATGCTCTCTGGAGTATTTGGAAATGGCGCAATGATTGGGTTTTCAACAATAATGCTTTTGGTGGTGACAAGGCGGCCCATATTTTGCAGTTAACTGAGGGGTATGAGCTTGCTTTGAGTCGTAATCAGGAGAAGGCGACCAGATCTTCGGAGACGGTTTGGGTTCATTGGTCACCTCTGGTTGCTCCTTGGGTGAAACTCAACACTGATGGTTCGGTGGTGGACGGCCTGGCTTCTGCGGCTGGTGTCATTCGGGATGACAAAGGAGTTTGGCTTGGAGGTTTTGTGCAGAATATTGGTGTGTGCTCTGTCCCTATGGCGGAGCTCTAGGATATTGTTTCGGGTCTCAGGCTTGCCTGGGATAGGGGTTACAGGAGGGTTGTTTTGGAAACTGACTCGCTGCTAGCGGTTCAGCTTTTAAATAAACCTATGGATTGTTGTCACCCTCTTTTTAGCCTCGTCTCGTTGGCGCTAGGCTTCTTTCGTAGAGACTGGGTCATTCAGTTTCGGCACATTTTCCGGGAGGCAAATATGGTGGCCGACCGCCTTGCTTCGTTTGCTTTTCATTTTCCGCGTGGTTTTCATTTTGTTGAGTTTCCGCCCGATTGGGTGTCTCGTTGTATTTTGGATGATGTTAGGGGTTTCTCTACACCCCGCCTGGTAGCCAAGTAGGATTTTTTTATAAAATTTTCGAGAGTGTTGCCTCTCTTTCTACCAAAAAAAATAAATAAACGACTAGAGGTGATCATAATCTTATCTTTGACTCTTGCAATGCTATCTATGTTAAGTTGGTTGGGTGTTACCTAATTTTGACCCTCCTTCCTCAATAAATAAATAGAATTATTCACATGCACGTCCTTTTATATGATTATATAGACAATTTTCTATATTCATCTACATATTCATTTACATTTACATGATGCACATGCATGCGTGTGCATGTAAATGGGAAGGCATGTGAATATAGAAGAGTGTACATGTATTCGTATATTCATAGTATAAGACCATTCTCACCGGATCCAACCCCTATAAATATATAAATAGATTATTTACATTCATATGTACGTACATGCAGTGGCGTAGCCATGATTTTCTCTTAGAAGGGCTAAATCATGCGGGAATGAGATAAATTTTAAATTTAACATACAAAATATAAAAAATAATATTAAATACTCTATAATATTTAATCAAAATAAAACTAAGCAACATTAACAATAAGGATTAAATTAAGGGTGGAGTTCCGATGAGAACAGTTTTTAAAATGAGAACGTGCGAATGACTAATGTGCATCAAAATATACTTAAATGTGCATCAAAAATTTTGATGCACATTTACAATTTTTACCTGAATGTTCTTCGGTTTCTCAATAAATGTTCTTTAAAAAATAAATATTCTTCAAATTTTAGATGTTTTTTATGTTTGTCAACGAATGTGCACTAAATTAATACTAAATGTGCACCAATTTACTACTAATTTGCATCATTCTCACGTTCGTATTTTAAAAGTTATTCTCGCCCGATACTTTCCCTAAAATTAATTCATATGAGTATACATTTAGTGAATCAAAATTGTATAAATCTATGTAAAATTAGGTAAATCATATTCCAGCGGATGCTTCAATGCCCTCTAGGCACTATGTAGCTCCGCCTCTATATACATGCATAAATACATGCTTATTCGCAGTTGTACGTGTACATGTGAAGATGCAAGAATGTGCATATATTTATACGTTAAACATATTCGTGCAAGATCTTTATCGTAATTTTAAACATCCTTAATTCCTTAGTGTAGTATACTTTAATTAATTAATTAGTGAACAGAACTATTGTTGGGCCAGAATCCGGCCCACGTTCAATAGATACCAGAAGGGAGCCCATACGTGTGAGATGGCTGAAGTAATGGAAAAGAGACGTTGCAATCGGAGTTGTGTGGAATATCATACTCGGCGGCCAAGAGACAAGCTAAGTGTTGTGCCCTCGATTCACCTCCACCATCGGAATCAAAGGAGAAGAGGGTAAGTGATCTGCCCTCTATCACCTTCGACGACGCTGACGCATGTGAGGTGGAGCATCACGACGGTTTGGTTATCTCTCTCTCTATTGGAAACTGTCTTATACGTAGGATCTTAATCGATACGGGTAGTTCTAGCAATTTAATGAACTTATCAACATTGAAACAAATGGGATTAGGGGAGGACGATGTCAGCCCTAATCGTATTCCCTTGGTCGGTTTTAGTGGTGAGGTAAAGTATACGGTTGGGGATATCGTCCTAGCCGTGTACGCAGGAGGCGTGAACCTCCAGGTGAGGTTCAACGTCGTGGATTGCAAGTCCCCCTATAATTGCATTATTGGGAGGCCATGGATCCATGCGATGAAAGCCGTCGCCTCAACCTATCATCAAACCATAAAATTCCCTACTAAGTGGGGGATACAAGAAATTAAGGGAGAAGAAAAACTAGCTAAGGAGTGTTATATGGTGTCCATGAAACAGGCAGTCGAGGACAAGTCTGCATAGCAGTCAGAGGACGGAGAGAGATCGAGCCGATACGTCGAACCTCAGACAGAAAGGTTGGACGAAATTGCACTTGATCCCTCTTCGCCCAAACGAACTGTCCGGATAGGGGCTGACCTTGACGATGAGACAAGGATATCTTTATTACAATTCTTAAGACTAAATTCAGATTGTTTCGCATGGTCCCACGAGGACATGGTGGGCATTTCACCAAGTATAATGACCCATAAGCTTAACGTAGATTCGAGTTTTCCTCCTGTCAAACAGAAACGCAGGAAATTCGCAGCTGAACGCAACAAAGTCATCGACGAGGAGGTGACGAAACTCCTTGAAACAGGCAAGATCAGGGAGGTCGCATACCCCGACTGGTTGGCAAATGTAGTGGTCGTAGAAAAGAAGAATGGAAAGTGGCGAGTCTGTGTCGACTTCAAAGACCTAAACAAGGTGTGTCCCAAAGATTCATTCCCACTTCCGCACATTGACGCTATGATAGACGCAACGGCGGGGCATGATATGTTGACCTTCATGGACGCATTCAATGGGTATCATCAGATCCAAATGGATCCGGGGGATCAGGAGAAAACAACTTTCGTGACTAGTCAGGGAACCTATTGTTACAAGGTTATGCCTTTTGGACTCAAAAACGCAGGAGCGACGTATCAACGGCTGGTTAATAAGATGTTCAAGGATCAAATTGGAGATACGATGAAGGTCTACATCGACGACATGTTGGTGAAATCGAAACAGAAGAAAGATCACATAGAACACCTACAGGAGGCATTTGAAGTACTCAAAAGGTATAACATGAAATTAAATCCTACTAAGTGTTCTTTTGGTGTGTCGTCAGGGAAATTCCTGGGGTACTTGGTCAATCAAAGAGGAATTGAGGCCAGTCCAGAACAGATCAAGGCGATTATGAATTTAAGGTCTCCCAGGTGCGTCAAGGACGTACAAAAGTTAACAGGACGCATAGCAGCCCTTAACAGATTCATCTCAAAGTCATCTGACAAGTGCAAACACTTCTACGACGCACTAAAGAAGAGCAAATCCTTCCACTGGGGCGCAGAGCATGAGATGGCATTCCAGGATCTCAAGACATACTTATCCAACCCTTTGCTGTTGGCCAAGCCCAAGGTTGAGGAAGCATTACCTCTTTATTTGGCGGTGTCAGAATCATCGGTAAGTGCAGTCCTGATCAGAGAAGAAGATGGACAACAACTCCCCATCTATTACGTCAGTCGATCCTTGCTACCAGTTGAGACGAGGTATTCGTCGTTGGAAAAACTCGTGCTTGCTCTGGTCATGACGTCCAACAAGCTGTGTCCTTCCTTCGAGTCTCACACGATCGTCGTAAGGACCAATCATCCTTTGAAAGCCGTGTTGAGGAAGACAGAATTCACAGGGCGCATCGCAAAATGGGCTATACATTTGAGTGGGTATGAGATAGAATACGAGCCATGGACAGCAATCAAATCTCAGGCTTTGGCCGACTTTGTAGCTGATTTCAGTCCCACCTTAGAAGAAGAAGCAGTGAAAGAAGCGTCGGAATTATCTGTCACAGATCAGAAAGGAACGTGGGAACTTTTCACAGATGGAGCATCGAACGTCAGGGGCACAGGTCTCGGCGTCATACTGAAATCACCACAGGGGGATAACATAGCCCAAGCCGTGAGATGTGAGTGGGATGCGACAAATAACGAGGTTGAATATGAGGCACTCATATTTGGGTTACATTTGGCAGTTGACATGGGCATAGAGGATCTTAAGGTCACGTGTGATTCATTACTCATAGTTAATCAGGTCCAAGGATCGTATGCTACAAAAGATGACAGAATGGCTGCTTACGTAGTCGTCACTCGAGGATTAATGGAAAATTTCAACACATTTGAAATATGCCAGGTCCCAAGGGAACAAAACACTCAGGCAGATGCACTGGCCAATTTGGGGTCAGCTATGGATCCCAAGGAGTTCCCTGTCGTGCCTATCGTCCATGTGACGACTCCTGCTATATCTAAGACAAAGGAAATTTTGGTCAATGAGGAGGAACGCAGTGGGGAGAAAATGGATGATCCAGTGGAAGTCTGGACTACGCCACTCCTAGACTACATGGTCAGGGGCACCCTGCCGGCTGACAAAGCGGCTGCCAAAAGACTCAAGATTCGGCATACCCTCATAGATTGTCTGCGGCAATGGTTCCCAGTTCATAGGGGGCAAGACCAGGGCCTTCTGTGCTCGATGGAACATAAGTTTGGTCACTTCTACCCCTAGATATCCACAGTCTAATGGTCAGGCAGAGTCCAGTAACAAGATCATCATCAACAACTTGAAGAAGAGGTTAGAAGGAGCCAAGGGACGATGGGCCGACGAATTACCCTATATCCTATGGGCAGATCGCACGACGCCTAAGAACGCCACAGGACAATCCCCCTTCTCATTAGTATATGGGTGAGAAGCAGTAATCCCTGCGAAAGTTCTCCTTCCAACCATCAGGTACGGGCTGCAAAACTTTGACACAAACGATGAGGCTTTGTCACACGATCTAGACACCGTCGGAGAACTCAGGGAGAAGGCTAGGGTCCGGATGTTTAAATACCAGCAACAGGTCGCAAGGAGCTACAACAAGAACGTCAAGATTAAAGTGTTTAAGTTAGGAGATTGGGTCCTGAGGAAAACTTTTCAGAACACCAAGGATCCTAGAAATGGAAAATTGGCTCCACAGTGGGAAGGACCATATAGGATCGTTGAGGTCGTAGGACAAGGGGCATATCGACTGGAAAGCATCGACGGATATCCCATTCCTCGAAGCTGGAATGCAACCCACCTAAAGCTGTATCGTTTCTAAAAACCTCATTTATTCCTCAAAATACTATAAATTTGTTATCTCTTGAAAACAGATACTGACACTAGTATAAAAGGGTAATAGTGTCGTACGACCCATTACCACCCAAAAATACGTTTGTCCTATTTTCAAATAAATGCAGGTGTGACAGCAAGGGTCTAGCAGTGAACAAGTGGATCCACACAGACACACACTCATGAGCTCATGCATACATACAGACACGATCGATCGAAACACGAAGGATTACAAAGGCACGTCGTACCCTGTTCGCCTTATGACAAACAATAAGGTACGATCGTCATACATTACAAAACACTATTGCTAACTCATCCTTCGGACGTACGTCATGACTCTAATACTTATACATTCACATTACAGGCCATCTCTCCCTGCCTTGAGAGCAGCCGACATCACACAGATCCACATAATCCTTTGCTGACGGACGAATCAGGCGCCTGGGTCAACGTACCCTGCGACCTTGTATACGTCACAAGGTCGTCATAAAGAAAAGACGGGCTATGCATTAAAAGAGCCTATACGGCCAAAATCCTTATAGAAGTGGGATGCAATCCGTGATGAGGGACGGATTGCCAAAACCATTGTCTTACAAAGCCTGCGACCCGCGATGGAGGACGGGTCGCCAAAACAAACCAAGAAGTTCAACAAAGTCAGCAAGAAAATATCGAAAGCTAGAGGGAGAAAGAAGAGTCATTCGCCGGTCTTGGAAGCACTTTCCTTAGACACACAGTCGCCAAGAGCTTCGGTCCGACCCGAGATCGACTCGGCTTCACCGGCATCATCTTCGGGCCTAGGGACGACATCCAGGTACTCCGCGTGAGGGAAACCATCGGGAAAGTCGGCCAGCAGTCAAGCCTTAGCGTCGTCCAAATCCCAAGCCACATGTTGTCCCTTGGAGTACTCCTCCATGATCTCAATACGGGACGAGGCACCAAAGTACAAACCGATGGCGACCGCCTTTGACCCACAAGCATTCTTCTCCTCCTCCAGAGCCTTGTTAGCTTCATTCAGACGATTGATCAGCTCAACCTCATTCTTCTCAGCTTTCTCCAGCATGTTCTTCGAGTCCTTTACACGTCCTTCAGCAGTCTCTGCCCTGTACGTCAGGTCATCAATAGCTTTGACGAACTTGTCATGACTTTCCCGAACGTGCTGAACAGCCTGCGACAAGAGAGATACATTGTAAAAAGCAAAAATAAAAACAAGAAAAAGACTCAGTGAAGTAGACTTACCATCCACAGACTGTCACCAGCGAAGGCCACGTTCTCTTGAAGACTTTTTAGCTTGACGTCCACAGGAATGACGACGTCCGAGATCATAGAAATGTTCGTCGCAGCTTCAGCACTGAGTACATCCTTCGAGAGGTCAATGATTTCAGTGGACTTCCGCTTCTCACCGGATTTGGGTTTAGGAGGCAGAGCTTGGGACGAAGAAGCTTTCCCTTTTCCTTGCACAACCCTCGGGTCCTTGAAGGAGAGACGAGCGCTGGAACGTCCTGCGCGAGTGCTCGTCGCTGCCATTACAACATGTCCCCACGGTAAGCAATCACCAACAAAACACAATACACACAAAAAGTAAGATCCAGGACTTACACTTGGAAGGGGTAGAGATTGGTCCCATGTCGCTTGAGGAGATTGGCTTGTTGATAGTAGAGTTCTGGAAGGTGCGATGAGCGACCGGGAACGACAAGATCCTCTTCAGTTTAGCCTCAATCGCAGGGTCACTAGGACGATCAATGTCTTCAGGAACTGTCAAAAAGGAAAAGTAAGACGAAGTTAAAGGAGTACAAAGAAGATCAACCACAGGAACAGTACATATCTCGACGCAACCACCGAGTCCTCATGAAGCCGCAAACTTCCACCGTGCCAAGCGTCGCTATTTGTGCAAAAAAGTACCGTTTTTTCCAACCTCTGTCATTGCAACTTTGACCTAAGGCTATGGGTTTGTAACTAGGGCGAGCCAAAAAACAGTACATATGAGATTTGATGGTCATGGGTTGGTGAAGATATTCAAAATCGGCTAAGTTGAGGTGAAGATCAGGGTATCTTTCATTAAGACGGTCAAGAATCCGGAGCAATCTCCACCCATGAGGCATAATTTGGCAACAGGCAAGGTCATATCGGGCTAGGATGTCACGGACTAACTTAGAGAATGGGAAGACATGGCCTATTTTAAAGGCAAGGTCATATCGGGCTAGGATGTCACGGACTAACTTAGAGAATGGGAAGACATGGCCTATTTTAAAGGGGTACTCAAAGAAACATACCCACTCATCATCCTCGTCGTCGGCTCGTTGGTATTCATCTGGTTTTCGAAGAGTCGACTGAGGGGGGAAATCATAACAAAGACGGAAGAGCTTTAGGTCTTCCTCGGAGAGCTCGCTGGGGACGGCGTCTTGAACGCAGAGACACGGTGAAAGGTCGACGGCTTCTATCTGAAGATGGTTCACCATGGATGAAGGAGGGAAGAAGATGAAGAAAGGAAAAGAAGGAGAAACCCACCTAGGGACTCGGAGACGGCAGAAGGGAAATGATGGCTCTCCAGGCAGACCGTCCTCTCAATTTAAAGCCCAAAAGTAACTGCATGAAAGGATTCAAACCTTCCGCTCGTTGGGAGGCACGTGTAAGGTCGGATGAGAAGAAAAGCAACCGTTCATATCGCCAGTTGGGCCTCATCAACGCTTCCTTTTGGGGCAAATTGTTGGGCCAAATTCCGGCCCACGTTCAATAGATACCAGGAGGGAGCCCATACGTGTGAGATGGCTGAAGTAATGGAAAAGAGACGTTGCAATCGGAAGGCTTAAGATCTGGTCCATCCGAGCCATTAAGGCCGTAACGGTCACAAGAGAGTAAAATTAGGAAATCATGTAATTATAGCTAGTAACAGCCTTGACTAGGATAGAAATATAAAAGAGAATTTTCCATATTTGTAAACACACGCTCTCAGTACTGAAAATACTTGTAAACCAATAATCCATCATCAATCAAAGGAAAAAAGCAAAGTGATTTGAGTGTTCCTGATCCAAACCCTTCGTCTCAAGTTCATTGTCTCTCGATCCATATCGTTGTATTGCTTCGGTGATCGTAGTGTTTTTACTCGATTCGGTTGTTTTGCCTCGCTAAAAGGCATAATAATTCTTTGAGATTATTTGCCCAAAACAACTATAATTAATCCTTCCCGTTGAATCTCAAATATGCAGATTGTTCATTTCTTGGTGAATGATAGGAGAGTGAACAAAAACGCACAAAACAGGAATGGCTTGACAGCAGTGGACATATTTCTACAAGACAACAAAGGTCATAACAAGAATCCAGTACTCCTAGTGAATCTTGACAAGATGGACATCACAAGACTCTTGATGATGATTACTTAAGATTTTTACAATCGTTTCGTTGTTGCCAACACAATCGGATTTGTGTCGTCTATGAACAGTATAATTTTGCTCATAAGTGGATTGCCTGTTAGAAGGTTGTTCATGATCGTTGTTATGGTTATGATTGGGTGGCCGTAACAGCTATGACATATGTTTATGGGATCTCAATCGAACAATTCAGAGAAACTGCAAACACAAGGATTCGTGAAAAAGGGGGAGATAGAGTTCATATTTTCTCTTTTTATGTGTGGTGTTTTGTCATGGCTCTTCTCTTTATAGGGCATCTTATTACTTGCCCAAGGAGGCTGAATTCTGTATGTTAGTTTCTGGAACAGTTGTTCACACATGTATTGTTTGTGATCTTAGTCTTATCCGCCGTTTTAGTGCGATAGCGATTTGTTTAAAGTTTGGGGAGTTCGTTTCCCGTAAAACGAGCCTTGAGTATGCGGAGTGCACAGCTCGGGTATGTAAAATCGAGCTCGGTATTACGTATATGGATACGTGTCGGGTTTGGTGGAATCCGTGAACCAAAAGACTCAAAAAATGTGCATATATGTATGAGGTGCACGAGTGTTGCTTCACCAGCGCTTATGTTTTGGTTTTGTAAAAAGGATAAACCTTGTTAGTACGTCACAACTCACAAATCATGTCGGATCGCGGTTTTAAATATTTTCAACCGCTTTTAATCGTCTTATTCATTAAATACCACTAGCTTAACTCCCGTGCCTACAGGCATAATAATATTATATTTAAGTTATTATATAATATATAATCAAATTTATTTAATTAACATTTAAATTAATAAAAAGTTCTATAATTTAGATTAATATATGTAGTATATAATCAAATTTATTTGATTAATGTTTAAATTAATAAAAAAACAATTATAGAACTTATGATTGGTTTCCAGTCTTGTTAATTGATTTTTTTCAAATAAATAAACAACAAATATAGAATTCGGATAGTCTTCTATATATAATTTATTTTAGAAAATAAAAAAAATGAGGGATAAAAAATAGAGTAAGAAAACGTCAAATGACAAATTCAATACAAAAATATCATGTGGCAAAAGCTAGATTTAATTTAATATATAAATAATAGATTTTGATGAAAATGACTTTAGTGCACAACTACGATAAAAAATAAGCTTGTATTTATAATAATTGAGATTATATTGTTTTTCATAAAGTACATCTCTCAAAGTTAAAAATAATTTAAACATCTTATTTTAATTTTCAAAAATAAATGTAATAAAATAATTAATATTATATAAATTTTTAATTAAAGTACATATTTGGATATTATATATTATTATGAAAAAATATTTATATGAATTTTTTTTGTGTGTGAATCTTTAAATCTCGATTCCGATGTGAAATTAATTTATAAGTTATTATAATTTTTGTAGACAATTCTTTTTAATTATAAATTATTTAAATTTTAGGTATATTTAAATTAGGAACGTTTTAGATATTGTATTATCAAATCTTTCTATATAATTGTGTAATCAAATCTTTGTAAATAATTTTGAAAATTCCTAATTAGATGACATGTGACAAGAAGGTCAATTTGGATGATATGTGGCAAAATTGGTGCTTTGGTTTAATAGTTATATAGTAGATTTTAATACTTTATACTCTCTCTGTCCCTTAATGTTCTTCCCATTTCATTTTGACACATTTGTCGAGACACATTTTGCGTCGTTAATATCTCTTATTATATCTTTCTAAAAATTATAAAATTTTGATATTGTTAAAGTACTCAATGAGACGAACAAAACAAGATCCCGCATGACCATGTTTGTTCTTATAGATTGAGAATAATCGAGCAAATTATATTGAATTGTGAATAATGTAAAAATTAGATATGAAAAGAAGAGGAAGTATAAGTTTTGACACTTTTCCTTTACGAAAAACAAGTAATTTTCTATATAATCCGAAAACTTGTTCTAGATTGATTTGTCTAGTTTCATCAATAATACCCTCTTTTACATGCTGCAAAATAACATTTTTTTTAAAATCAGTGTATAAAAGAGTTAAAAAGACTCATTCGAGGCATTATCAGGAATAAATAGTGAAGTTGAAATTGCATAAGCAGTGGTGTTGTCAATGTCAGCTTCAGCGATTTGGCGACCCAAATTTTGCTCCACTGCATCCCTTCTTCGACCAGCATTCTCTCGTTACTCCTCTCTCCACCCTCAGTTTCAGCCATCGATTGTCCAATTCAGCAGCTCAACTCTCTCTAAGCGGATCAATTTCAGGTGCTCAGCAAATATGGCGGCTCAATTCAAGCCTGAACAAGCTAGGTCTCCTCCCGCACTTCCCCTGTCATCTCCTCCGATCATCAAGGCACTTACTCCTCTTTCGCTTGCTCGTTAGGGTTTCGGTTGTGTTGATTTTCAGCGATTGATGACTTTTGCTGTTCTTTGCTGTGCTATTGTCTTGTGGTGCAGTTCAAAATCGCGCTTTGTCAGCTATCGGTGACTGCTGACAAGAATAGGAACATCAACCATGCGAGGAAGACCATTGAAGAGGCTGCACAAAAGGGAGCCAAGCTTGTTGTGTTGCCTGTAAGTTTGTAAGGATAGATTCAATACTCTAAATTTAGTCTAACCTGGGTAATTGAAGCATAAATGTAGCATTGACTACATAGAATGGTAGAAGATGATGTTTTGAATGTACCATGTGATATGTAATAAGATTGGCTTGCTTAGCTTTGGTTGTTTTCCTGCAACTGTGTTGGACTCTTTTGTATTTTTGGATATGGAATGTGTATTTCATGATTACAATGTTTGTAGGGCAGTCTTTGGGCTGCAAAATTGTGATCTCATGCTGACACATAAGCAAAAAATGCACGTAGTAGTAGCACATGTGTAAAGCCTCAACAAATTGATGGACACTATAAAAGCATAAACTAAAAAGGCTACAATTTTGGAATTTGCTATCAGTTTTGAGCATATCCAGTGAATTTGGTGAGGTATCTCATATACCTACCGAAATTTGATGTTTAATTGGTTCTCAATACAGGAAATATGGAACAGTCCTTATTCAAATGATAGCTTCCCAGTATATGCTGAAGATATCGATGCTGGCGGCAGTTCTTCACCATCAACTGCTATGCTATCTGAAGTATCTCAAGCCTTGAAGATCACTATTATTGGCGGGTCTATACCAGAGCGTTGTGGAGATAGATTGTACAACACGTGCTGCATTTTTGACACGGATGGAAAATTGTTAGCCAAAC
This sequence comes from Oxyria digyna, assembly GCA_029168935.1. NCBI lineage: Eukaryota > Viridiplantae > Streptophyta > Magnoliopsida > Caryophyllales > Polygonaceae > Oxyria > Oxyria digyna. Next base: position 76,275,981 of record JAPVLV010000001.1, read on the forward strand.
ACAGGAAGGTGGCTGTTGAAGCTCTTATCTTTATTTTTTACCAGGCATCTGGCGGAAGTTGTATTTGGCTGTTATTATAGTGTGCACAGACTTACAGTTTGAATAGACTATATTTTGATCAATCGTGTGCTTGAATGCAGATCCATCTTTTTGATATTGATATCCCTGGGAAGATTACGTTTATGGAATCTAAAACTCTTACTGCTGGGGAGACACCAACAGTTGTCGACACAGGTTCCGTTTTTTGCAGCAATCTGTAGTGCACATTTTACATTCTTACACCATGGTTTTCTATAAAATAAAAAACAATATAGGTTGCAAAGCTTATTTTTCTAATCTGATATAGTTGTGTTTAATAATGCAGAAGTTGGACGAATTGGTGTAGGCATCTGTTATGACATGAGATTTCAGGAACTGGCAATGTTATATGGTGCCAGAGGTTTGTATCACACCATGACTTATTGACTACTATTATGCTAATGTTAAACTTCCATATGCCTTTTTTTCTCTGTATCTTATGGTACAACTCTGCATCACCATGACTTATTACCAATCTTTCCCTTTCTACAAAGGAAAATTGTTATGAGGTGGTTCATCTGATAGATTATTAGATAGGAGTATGTTTTTAGTTTGTAGTTTTCTGTGAACCATAATGTTCACATGTGACGGAGCCATGTTTTTGGAATTCAGGTTGTCACTTGATCTGTTACCCTGGAGCATTTAACATGACAACTGGACCACTGCACTGGGAATTGCTACAGAGAGCAAGGTATTAGTCTTTGCAAATCTCTATAGGGCCTGAGATGAAAGAAAAATACTTGGGAATTATTGGAGCCATCTTTCTTAGACAGAGTTCGGTATATGAATCGTGGTACTAACATATTTACTTTTTCTTTCAGGGCGGTTGATAATCAGGTATTTCTCTTCTATTTCCTTGTTCTCTTTTCTGATGCTATCTTGTTCCAGGACTTCCCTTACATACATGTATTCTTCATAATAAGTGTGGTATCTAATATCACTATTATGCCGGGTAATTTTTCGTGGAAATATGTATCCATATGGTTGCAGTATGTAACAATTGTCGAGACTAATCAAATTTGTAAATTATTTTAACATAGAGGTTGCTCAACCCGATCAGATACAAGCTACCGCACAATACGAAATGCATGGTTGCTGACCAGCATTAGCATAAATATATGTGATGCATTCATGTTCTAAGTATCATGTCTTCATACCAAATTTATCTCAATCTTGCAGACACTGGAAGTAGTTAACTGCATAATATTTGATTACTGGAAATGATTTGTGGTAAAAGAGGTTTTACTCATTTTTTCTCTTATCTGACAGCTATACGTAGCAACTTGTGCACCAGCACGCGATCTCAGTGCTGGTTATACAGCTTGGGGACACTCTACACTAGTTGGACCTGTAAGTACATTCTCAGGCATCTTGACCTCCCTTTGTATGTAACAAATTTCATTTACTCGTCATAATTGTGGAGCTTGTATGATTTCTGGGACAGTTTGGTGAAGTGCTGGCTAGTACAGAACATGAAGAAGCAACCATCATCTCTGAGGTTGATTATTCAGTAATTGAGCTCCGAAGGTATATAAAACTTTTCTTCATCCAGAAATTTACTGTTTGCATATAACTAAAAGCCGGTACGGGTTTTGCAGGACTAATCTTCCTCTGGAAAAGCAAAGACGCGGCGATATATACCAGCTGGTTGATGTTCAAAGATCACAATCTTAATTGTGATTGAGAGTAAGATTGTCTCAGCTGAAGTATCTCTATCCTGTTTGTAATGGTTTAGGGTCCTCTTATGGACCGTTGAAATGTTGAAAAATAAATAAATAGGAAAATGCCGTTACAGCGGGCATCCTTTTTACATGATTGTTGTAACTTTGCTTAAGGAAGATTTTAGTTTGGAAGCTATTTTACAACAATAGTTTACTTACTGATGATAGTTTTTTTGGAGTAAAAAAACCCTGATTAATCGCACGTGTGAAGTTAAATACGAGTAGTCATGCACTAACCGAATATTAAAACTCAAGGTTCTAAAAAGCACTTACATGAAATTTACATGTCTCTATAGAATAAATCATGTGATTTGTAGCTCAGATTCATGTCATGCGCTACCTGGTCTTTGATCAACCGAATACAAAAATTTGATGAACAATATATTTTTGAACATCAAACGTTCGTACGTTTGCACAATAAAACACATGTTCGTACCCCTGCCAAGGTCAAATGAAGGAGTTTCGGTAGGAAATAAGTTACGGTACGAAGTGCTCGCATTCACAAATTTCACGTCAATGTTCATAATCTGGGCGGTGATAATTTTAAACTTTTTAAATAAGTCACGCGGTGACAATTTTGTAATTTTGTAATTTATATGAACTTTGTTTTTTTGAAAATGACCTGAATGAACATGATCGCCAAATTTTGAGCATGGTCATTCAAATTATTAATATTAGCTTGTTATCTATGAACGCGAACACATCGCACTTCTTACCGTAAGATTATTTTAAGCGAAACCTTTTCGGGGTTAAATTAGGGGCGTTTAACCCCACACCCGAAAAATTATAACCCGCACCCGTTTTGAGCGCATCCTTAACGCGTCTAAACAAACCGGTTCAGTTCTTGGCGCACCCTGAATGCGCTCAATTTTTATTTTTTTTGTCTTCAAATATTAAACCAGGTTTTAAAAAAGGTTTGAGCGCATCCTTATTGCGCCCGATAATGAATGCGAGTTATAATTTTTCGCTAATGGAGTATAAACCAAACCAAAACAAAGATAGCAACCACAAGAAAGACTCTTGATTGCCCCCATTGGAAATCAAAAGCTAATTCTCATCAAGATAAGGCTATCCCACATTCTCACCAAAACCAGGCTCATATTCCTCCACATCAGATGACATCAACTCTCCACCTCATCACAAAATCCCACTCCCCAACCAATCAAACAACAGAAGCCACAGATCTTTCTATCCAACCCTCAACCCTTCCTTTCTCAAATTCCAACCCCCAATCCCCAAAAAACAGAGCAACAAAAAAACAGAGCTCCAATGGCTTCACTTTCCATGGCAGTAATGACAATTCCAATCACATCCCTTAACAAGCAACCCTCTTCCTCCTCCATCTTCAACCCACTTCAGAAACCCACATCAGCAATATCAAGTTGCAGGAAATTCAGCAAGCTTCAGGTGAAGGCTTCGATGAAGGAGAAGGCTATGGTTGCTGCAACTTCAGCTGCTGTGACTGCTTCAATGGTGGTACCTCAGATAGCCGAGGCGGCTTCTGGCTCGCCGTCGCTGAAGAACTTCCTTCTCAGCATCGTCTCCGGCGGAGTTGTGCTTACTGCAATCATCGGAGCTGTTGTTGGAGTCTCCTACTTTGACCCTGTCAAGAGAGGTTGAAGAAAGGGATGTGGTGTTATTAGTATCTTGTTTTTAAATTTGTACTGCAACTTATAATCAAATTCAGCCTGCTTTTGGATTAATGGATTCTTATTGTTGTTGTTGATGTGGTGTTTGTTAATAATTTACTCGAACATTGTCATCTTCATTTCGTGCTTTGTTGTAGAGGATCTCATTTGTTCGTTATCATATTGGTTTGTTAGAAGTGTGGAATTAGAATTAGATCATAGTGGGAGATGCGGAGTATTAGATTTGATGAGGATGAAGTCTTAAACGAGCTATGAATACATACGTTGTGGATACTGTCGTAGATCGTATGAATCAACAATGATATTTGTGTGCATCAATCATAACATAGGCGTGGATTGAATTAAATATTTGGGTGTTGTAACACAATCGAAACAAGAACAATAAAGGCAATAAAGACGCAGAGATTTACGTGGTTCACCAAATTGGCTACGTCCACGGAAAGAGGGAGATCAGATATTATTGGAGGCAGATTACAGTTTTCGGTATGATTAGGTTTTACATATAAACGACTATATATAGCCTTAAACAACCCTAAGCCCATACAACAAAACTGCGACTATATATATCTATCGCAATGTGTGATTCTGATTCAAGACATTCTAACATTGGGTATTTCCATGTAGAAACAGAAGATCTCTAAGGATATTTTAAAGTTCATTTTGAATAGAGTCGACCCAAAACTTGTTGGGTGGAGGTTGAAATTACTCTCGATGGCGGGTCGAATTACTCTTGCTCAATCCGCAATTGCCACGTTTCCACTATAAAAAATGATTAATTATAATGTCAATCAATTAGCATAGGAATCATTTGTCTTTGTACATCTGTGATTGGTGGAAGTTGAGATTATTATCGATGACGGGTCGAATTACTCTTGCTCAAGGCGCAACTGCCACTATTCTCTATTACTCAATACAGACGAATCATTTGCCTTTGTACATATCTGATGGGGGTGGCCAAGAGAGTTAGAGGACACTAGAGAAGAGAAAGCTTCATTTGTTGAACTGGGAGACAATAAAGCGATCGAAACAGGATGGGGGACTTGACATGACACAACATGAGGCAGGCGAACACAACTTTCATGACGGTGTGACATACCATTTTTAATCCGACTCTCTTTGGTCACGAGTAGTGAGAGAGAAATACTTTCATGGACGATGTGATAGAGATATGGTTTGTGCGTACCTTCTACTGAAATGGAGATTTACGTATTCGTTCCTTCATATTAGACGACGAGACACATATCTGGTGAAATATGAGATCAATATGGACCCAACGAAACTAGTCTCGCTCGCTCGCTCAATTATGATTTCGAACGAGCCTAGACGAGCCCTTGGAATCAGACATCGTCAACGTCTTTAGTTCTACGTTTGGCTTGGTTGTTCGTTGTTGTCCATTTGTCTTCTTCTCCGACTTTGCTACACCGCCGTACCTGCTCGCCACTGTGACAATCGCTGTCACTCTAAGAGTTGTCTCCATCGATCGATTGTTGTCTAGATCAAACCTGTGCAAGTTCCACCAACCTAATGCAAGCTTCTTGTTTGTGGAACGAGCTGTTGTGGAGAGGTAGTAAGCCGTTGTTTCAAACAACGGATTTGTAGGCTATTTTTTTTATAAAAAAATTAGTGAACGAGAGGCTCTGTTTCAAACAACGCCTCTCGTATATTTTTTTAATAACATTAGCTATGGAGAGAGGCGTTGTCATTTTCCAAAGCGGGAGATAGTTCCTGTATTGGAAATTGGTTTCAAAACACGCTAATGAGAATTATTTTCAAAACAATTTTCATTTAAGAAAAAATATTGATTTATATTGGGATCGACATGAGGGAAGAGAAAACTTCATTTGTTGAACCGGGAGATAATAAAGCGATAGAACAAGATGGGGACTTGCCATGGCGCAACATGAGGCAGACAAACACAACATTCATGACGGCCCGACGTACCATTTCTGAACCTCTCTCTTTGGTCATGGGCAGTAAGAGGGAAATACTGTCATGGACGATGTGATAAATGTAGGGTTTTAGATGCTTAAAGCGGAATTTCAGGAAACGTTTTCCTAACATCTAACCAAGGATCTCATGCATAAACTAAATAGATCGTATATAGGAAAGAATAAATACCTCTTGATGCGTGTTTGAATCTCACTGGAATGGAGAGATTAGAGCCTCAAGTGTGACTCCTCTAATTAGTCCACACGAGCAATAAACTGGATCACCTTTAAGTCTCTTCTGCTAGACCGAGTAACTCAAAGGTATAATCTTGAAACGAGGGAGAATAACAAACCAACAAGCTTTTGTTCCGATGGGTTAAACCTTTTAACCAAGCACCTCTCTTTGTATTTGTAAATGTAAATTGCGGCTCCACCGATCTCAAAGAAGCTCTCGTATATCTTTCTCCATGATTTCCCAAATCACGTTCACAATATATATTAGGTTATCTTTATACCCTAATAATATTATCATTATCTTACCATAATAATAGGAAAGTAGATATATCTTTATATATCTTAGTCTTTATTTCCAAGTAATAAATAACTATTATTTTATACTTGAAAAGCAATCCACTTCGTTTGTTATTCCACATAGCCCAAATACTACAGGGTTACCGGGCCTGCAAATTTGCTTGATCCAGTCCATAAACTCTAAGTGTGTGACCTCATAGGACCCAATTATTCTAGCCATGGGCTTAACCTGATTAAACCCATAAGTCGTATTGGCCACTAGCAATAGCATGCGACTCCTAAAATATCTGGATTATTAATCTCCATAAATAGTCCTATTTCATAATAAGTAATTGCACATCCGATTAAAGGACACAATTCCTTCAGTCTCCCACTTGTCCTTAAAACAAGTGTGCAATATTAAAATTCCTCTGTCACTTAATGTCTTATTTGACTATATGATGAAACTCATCTTTACCGCCAAATATGTTTCTTGAACTCCTGAGATCGAACTGTCAGTACAGATGATTACTTATAATCCATCTGAGCATGGCCATGCGTTTTCACAGTTCTCACTCTTCAAGTGGCCGAGACACCAACCCTTTCCAAATGTATCATGGTATACATGGAATAGGAGGACAAATCCAATCTTGTACGACTATAGCTCCCACTCAACTTTTGGCAATCTCAATCACTGCCTTTATAACTGCCTGTTACGGTCAGCGTTTAACAGTGTCAAAGACATACCAGCAGCCAAATGATAACTATATCATACTCATGTCTAAGGAACTCACTAATCATGAATATTCCTAGAACTCTACAGTAATGTCCTGAAGAATCCTAAGATCGGTCTGTCCGACATGTATCGCTATACACATCTATGTAATTGATTAGACATCACTATGTCCCCATAACACATGAAACCCGGTGTTATCAATCAATCTCACAATATGGTCTTTAATAAAGTCATTTGTATCCAAGTTAATGACTCAGACCATGGACTTCTAACAATTTTATAATTTCAGTTCACTTAATGGGGTTTCATTCACCAAAACAGTTTTGATGAACCCATTTGTTAACTATTAAATTGTTTGGATACTTTATCTAATCTCAAGCAGTGATTAAATAATAATATGAAACTCATATATATGTCAAGCATAAATGTTTGTGATAACAATAAACAAGATTTATCATAAAACAAACAGAGTCTCAAAAGAACTCTCTAATGTGTTTGAGCCCCTTGACTCGAATGTGACTGTCACACTTGGGTCTAGACATAGGCTTGGTTAAAATATCTGCAATGTTATCGTCTGTGCAATGTGCACAACCTCGTGTATCCTCTATCAACATAGTATTGAATCATGTGGCACTTTCGTAGTACTTGTCTGGACGACTAACTCGTCATTATCTCCATAAACCAAGAATTCATCCTTAGTCCTTCTTAAGTACCATAGGATGTTCTTTCTTATACACCATTGACACTAACTCTTTCTCAGACCAGTAGGTCTCGTTTGTCTATCTCCATAGACTTTAATGCCTAGTATGTACTCAGCATTTCCCAAGTCCTTCATTTAGAAATCCTTCTTAAGTCAGTACTTAAATGTCTCCAACATATGGATGTCATTTCTAATGAGTAATATGTCATCCACATATAAAACTAGGAAAATCTCTTTTACTTCGAGCTCTTCTAGATGATAACTCCTCCATTCAGAATGAAGACGTATCCAGACTGAGACTCATAATCATCTTTGTCTGTCTGGAAACTCGCATCAGTATAGCCCTTGACGACCAATTCGTCATCACCTCCATTCACCAAGACATCATCCTCAGTCCTTCTCAAGTACTTTAGAATGTTCTTGGTTGCACACCAATGTGCCTTTCAGGGTTTGATTGGTATCTGCTGCACACACTCAAAGCGTGCGCAACATTTGGGAGAGTACAAGTCATAGCATACATTATGGATCCTATGGATGAGACATAAGAAATCCTACTCATTTTCTCATTTCACCAGATGTCTTAGGACACTGGATTTTACTGAGACATAAGTCATGTGGCATAGGAAGGAATCCTTTATTAGAATTCACCATATTAAATCTAGCAAGGACCTTATCTATATAAGTCTCTTGACTTAGACCAATAAGCCTGTTAGACCTATCTCTATAGATCTTAATGCATAATATGTACTCTGCCTCTCCTAGATCCTTCATTGAAAATACTTCTTAAGTCATTCCTTTACTACGTCCAGCATAGGAATATCATTTCCAATGAGTAATATGTCATCTACATATTGAACCAGGAAGGCCACTCTGCTCCCACTAAATTTCTTGTAAACACAGGGCTCTTCTTCGCATCTGATGAAATCAAACTTTTTGACCACTTCATCAAAACAAAGATTCCAACTCCTGAATGCTTGCTTAAGTCCATAGATGTACTTCTTAAGCTTGCATACTTTCCTAGAATTCTATGGATCCTCAAAACCTTCTGGTTGCATCATGTATACATTATCTTCTAGAAAACCATTTAGAAAAGCGGTCTTGACATCCATTTGCCATATCTCATAATCATAATAAGCGGCAATGGTTAGGATTATCCTAATGGACCTGATCATAATGACCGGTGAGAACGTTTCATCATAGTCAATACCATGAACTTGTCTAAATCCTTTTGCAACTAATCTTGCCTTATAGACAGAAACATTTCCATCTTTGTCTGTCTTGATCTTGAAGACCCATTTGCATCCAATGGGTTTTACCCCATCAGGCAAATCTATCAAGTCCCAAACTTGATTTTCAGACATGGAGTCCATTTCGGATCTCATGGCTCCAAGCCATTTTTCAGCGTCGGGGTCCGCCATTGCTTGTTTATAGGTAGCAGGCTCATCATTCTCTAAAAGTAGAACATCAGCAGTCAAGACAAAATCCTCATATCGTCTAGGTTGCCGCCTTGGCCTGTTTGATCTCCAAAGTGGTCCCATAGCTGGAGAGATATCAGCCAGAGGATCGACCACATTAGTATGTGGGACCTCTTCAACCGGAGGATTGACCACATCAATATGTGGGACCTCGGGTGCTTCATCTACTTGAGGAACTGCATCTTGAATCTGGGTGGTTTCCCTTTGTGAAGGTATGCCTCCAAAATCAAGTTCCTCTGACATATCTTCTATGTCCTCATGCTGTGGAGTTTGTTGCTCTGCTTGAATCTCATCAAGCTGAACATTTCTCCCACTTGACTTCTTGGAAAAGAAATCCTTTTCCAAAAAGACACTATCCCGAGCAACAAACACTTTGTTCTCAACGGGATTGTAGAAATAATAACCCCTCGTTTCCTTGGGGTAACCTATAAAAAAGCATTTGTCTGATTTGGGTGCGAGCTTATCAGATAGTAAACGCTTTACATAAGCCTCGCATCCCCAGACCTTCAGAAATGACAAGCTGGGAGGCTTCCCAGACCATATCTCATGTGGTGTCTTGTCAACTGATCGTGACGGAGTCCTGTTTAGTGTGAATCCAGCGGTAGTGAGGGCATAACCCCAAAAGGATGTAGGAAGCTTAGCAAAACTCATCATTGAGCGGACCATGTCTAACAATGTCCTGTTTCTTCTCTCAGATACACCATTCAGCTTTGGTGTACCCGGTGGAGTCAGTTGTGTTAGAATCCCACAACTCCTCAAATGATGGTCGAATTCGTGGCTCAGATATTCACCCCCTCGATCTGATCGAAGTGCCTTTATCTTTTTGCCTGTTTGTTTCTCTACTTCATTATGAAATTCTTTGAACATTTCAAAGGATTCGGATTTATGTTTCATTAAGTAGATATACCCATATCTACTAAAATCATCAGTAAAAGTAATAAAGTATCGATAGCCTCTCCTAGCTTCTGTGCTCATAGGTCCACACACATCGGTATGTATGAGAGCTAACAGCTCAGTAGTCCTCTCACTTGTACCAGTGAAAGGCGACCTTGTCATCTTGCCCATGAGACATGATTCACATGTTTCAAATGATTCAAAATCAAATGACTTTAAACGTCCAACATTTTGGAGTTCCTTCATGCGTTTGATGCTAATGTGGCCCAAGCGACAATGCCATAGATTGGCTTCACTTATATCATTCGACTTTTGCCTTTTAGTATCCACGTTATATACATCGGATTTGAGCACTAATCTGTATAGTCCAGTACTAGTCATATGTGCCTGGGCATAAACAATGTCATTCTTATAAATGGAAAAACCATCATCAACAACAAATTTATAACCCTCACGATGCAAAACCGAAAATGAAATCAAGTTCTTAGTTATGGAAGGAACAAAATAACAATTATTAAGTTCTAAAACTAAGCCAGAAGGTAAAGATAGACTATAATCTCCAATTTCAATTGCAGCAACAGTTGCTCCATTTCCAACACGGAGATCTATCTCACCCTTCTGCAACCTTCTCCTATTTCTTAGTCCATGCACATTCGAAATAATGTGAGAACCACAACCGGTATCTAATACCCAATCATTGGAGTTAGTTGTTAAGATTTCAGTAACGTAAATCCTTTCTTGATCCTGTTGACCCTCAGTTCTGAGAACATTTCTCATTTTATTTCCCAATCAAAGAAATTTGTGTCGTTCAACTTATTTTTCTCAACAATTGAGTGGAGATTGATTTTGAGGTGTTCAGAAGACGTAGTAAGTACAAAAACAGAATAAAAAAAAAATGCAGATAAATTATGCTTGACATGCAATATCTTAAAATTTAGACAAGATATAAAAATTAAGGTATTGCGCATTCTACTCAATTAAAAATTGTCCCTTCCTGAGTAAAATGATTCCAAGATCCTATCTTAAATGAAACTTGAGCGTACTTAGGCACTTCCCCAAATCTCATGTAATCAAGGTAAGTAAACTCTTTACTAATTATAACCCTTTATAACTCTTGGTTGATGGTCACATCTTATGTTAAACTCATCCTTATGCCTCAAGATCCAAAACTAAGTCTTTTGGTCTCTTGTTGAGTATAACCGTATCAAGGTTTACATGCCCCTATTAGACATGCCCGCACTATCCCAAAGTCAAAGAAGGACACCTCGCTAAGGCGAAAACTATCCAACAAATTCTAAGGGCCTCATGGGTTATGATATGGAAAGACAATATCTCAATATTCTTTTAAGGGACCTAAGCATGCAATGTTGTCTATCTACAAGTGAACTAAATAACATAAATAGACAAGCAAGCATGCAAAGTGGGAAAATATTAAAGCATTCAAGTAATGCAATAAATAAATAAAAATTGTGATCCTAGTATGGCCCCTAAAAACCAAATAAGATCTAATCTTCAAGTTCGTGGTCCTTCATGGATCTTCATCCTTGAATCACCTCTTCTTGGATCTCCATCCTTAGCCTCATTAGGATCTCCTTCTTCTTGTTTTACATATAATTGAAATAAACTCTCTTGCAGAAATTTAAATTACAAAAATACATAACGATACGCAGATCGTGTACAAGAAAAACATAACGATACGCATATCGTATTTATCTATCCTAATGTGGGCCATACTAGTCACCGCATGCAATAATATCATAATATTAAACCCGCATGCAATAATAACATATAAAATTTCATCTAAATAAAATATGCTCTTGATCCAAATTTTAAAAAAATAAAAATTAATCAAATTAATTATTTAATATAGAAACTGATTTCTAATTATGTTAATTCAATTTAAATTGTGCATGGAATTAATATCATATATTAATCATTAATTTGCTAAAAATGATGAATCTAATATTCAAAAATAACAGTTAATATGGTAACTCAAAATTTACCAAATAAGATATCAAAATATCTTGTAACATTTAACTAAATATTTATTTACCAAATAAAATATCAAATATCTTATTAATTAAAATAAATCTAATTTATTAAGATAGAATATCACATATCATATCTTATCTTGGTAAATAATATCCTTGAGATCGTTAGTGGGCCACCGACGGCCACCACAGCACAACCACCGGGGTAGTGCTGTTGCCGCGCATGTCCAACATGCACCATCTTTTCCGTTCTTAACAGTGTTTCTCCCACTTAAAGTTTGTAACTTTTACAACTCTTGATTGGAAAATTTATGGTAATGAATTTTCATAAAATCCAGGCTTCTTGATTCATAGTTTTAACATGAAAAATCATATTTTAACATGTATGTTCAAAACATATACAACAAATTGCATAAACTAATCAAAAGAATCAACTTTAGGGCAAAATCATGCATAATTTTCAAAACAAAAATCAGCAACTTACCCTACATGTAGTTCATGAATTCTATGGCTAGAAAAATCAAATTTTTCGTTTCAGTAATGCAAATTAATCCATACAAACAATTTCTACATAATTGAATCAACATAAACCATGAACATGCATCAAAATTTAAACTTTTAAATTTGATCTAATCAATTTATGCAAGAGGCAACTGATACCACTGTAGGGTTTTAGATGCTTAAAGCGGAATTTCAGGAAACGTTTTCCTAACATCTAACCAAGGATCTCATGCATAAACTAAATAGATCGTATATAGGAAAGAATAAATACCTCTTGATGCGTGTTTGAATCTCACTGGAATGGAGAGATTAGAGCCTCAAGTGTGACTCCTCTAATTAGTCCACACGAGCAATAAACTGGATCACCTTTAAGTCTCTTCTGCTAGACCGAGTAACTCAAAGGTATAATCTTGAAACGAGGGAGAATAACAAACCAACAAGCTTTTGTTCCGATGGGTTAAACCTTTTAACCAAGCACCTCTCTTTGTATTTGTAAATGTAAATTGCGGCTCCACCGATCTCAAAGAAGCTCTCGTATATCTTTCTCCATGATTTCCCAAATCACGTTCACAATATATATTAGGTTATCTTTATACCCTAATAATATTATCATTATCTTACCATAATAATAGGAAAGTAGATATATCTTTATATATCTTAGTCTTTATTTCCAAGTAATAAATAACTATTATTTTATACTTGAAAAGCAATCCACTTCGTTTGTTATTCCACATAGCCCAAATACTACAGGGTTACCGGGCCTGCAAATTTGCTTGATCCAGTCCATAAACTCTAAGTGTGTGACCTCATAGGACCCAATTATTCTAGACATGGGCTTAACCTGATTAAACCCATAAGTCGTATTGGCCATTAGCAATAGCATGCGACTCCTAAAATATCTGGATTATTAATCTCCATAAATAGTCATATTTCATAATAAGTAATTGCACATCCGATTAAAGGACACAATTCCTTCAATAAAAATATTTGTTTTGAGGAGTCCTCGACTCTTCTAAACTTTGGGTTGGAATGGTAGAGGCTAAAGATCATCTCCTCAAGGGCGTGAAAATGATAGTCGACAATGGGACGAGCACTTTCCTTTGCTCCCGTGGGTCGACAATGTTTCTCTTGGATCTCTTGCTACAAGGCAAATTGAAGAGAGCGACTTTCGTTGACATGAGCTCTCGCATTTACTTCAGCCAGAAGATGCTTCTCAAGATTGGAGCCACTTTCGTTGACATATGAGATGTCAAGGGATAATTTCAGTTGGTGTGTAATTAATTCAGGCAAGTTCACTTTGAAATCTGCATAAATTTCATCCAAGGTGAAGCGACAGATAATGATGACACCGCACAAAGATCTCGTAACTTCCTTTGGCCAACGACACACAATGTTACCATGTGGAATGTGTGGGCAACGATGATCCTTTGTCAAACGGAATATTGGGAAACACAAACGTTAGGGAAGGGGTATTCCAAAAAATACCAAAAGAGGAAGGGGGCGAGGAAACCTTTTTTTTGAATTATATATTGATATTAATAAGAGCACACAAATAATAAGTGAAAGAGATATAAATGATAAATGATACTCCCTCCGTCCCTGTTTGTTCGTCCTGTTTCAAATTTTGACACTATTCACTAATCGAGAGAATCTTCTAAATATCTTTCAATATATAAGATAAAACATAGTCATGAGTGGTCTTGTTTGATTCGTTTCGATTAGTACTTTAAGAATATTAAAAAATTATAATTTTTAATAACATATAATTTGATATATTGACGATATAAAACGTGCATCGGCAAGTGTGCCAAAGTCAAACAGGACAAACAAAGTGGGACGGAGGGAGTATAACATCATTACGTAAATAAAGTAAGATGTAAGGTAATACTGGTGTGTTAGAGTTATGATTAACAAATAATTCAATAATGTTTAACAAAACCATAGAAATACGAGTTCTTGAAAAAGATGTTCCTAATCGAAAGCATAAACGAGGTCATAATGATTATCTTGAAAGTACAAACTGAATCTAGGAATTAAGTCGGAAGAGGATAAGATACAAACTGAAAATCCTTCAATATTATCTCAATTATGGAAGAGCAGCCGGAAGATGAGAAGACGAAATCGAGAATAGGAGAATGACTAGGATTAATTAATTTCCTATAAAAATAATCAAAATATATTTTCCCTAATTTAAAACAATGAAACGCAACTGACACTTTTGAGGCGTTTCTGACCATTGTCGCCGCTTCTGAAGAGTTTGCGGATCGTTGACCGTTTCGGAGGAATTTCTTGACCGTTTTCGGTTGTTTGCTGTCTGTAGGTGTTTCCTCCATGATTATGGACGCTCCCGCATTTCGGAAACGAAAACTTGATTAACTCCAAGTTTCTGAGCTACATAGTTTGACATTGGGTTGTAATGACGTTGGTGCAACACTCGCGTCTTCAACACCACACTAGTGATTGCCCATGCACAAGCTCAGTTCATACATGAACGGGCTCTAGAGTAATGATGTGCCCATGTCTAGTGTCTTATCTAGCCATGTGTCCCATCCAAGGCTCACCCAACATACAAGACATGTACTGGCTCAAATGGACAAGCATGTGACGTAAATGGTGAAAACAACCACCATACACTATTCCAACCCGAGGTTAATTACGTGCCCAACCAAGAGTCAGACGCCTCTTGGCGCCATATCACGCCATGAAGTTGCGCCATCGCCAAGGCGTCCGAATCCAAGCGCCAAACTCTGCGCGCATCAGTCACTCAAGCGCCCGGCCAACAACGCCCTTCCAAAGTTCCAAGTCAAGCTCGAACACTTTCTTGAGTGTTCTTCCTCCAATGGCGAGCCCTCTTGTCCCAATGACCTTGGACCACCTCCTGGGTTCGAGCACATCAAGGAGCGGCCATGGAATCCCTCCAGCAAGACACCAACGCCCATTAGCACAAGGTCGCGCCGACACCCATATGAGCTTATCCTCAAGCAAGTACACATGTAGTTCCAGCTCGGGCGGACCCTGACTCATATTGAGCACAACCTCATGGTTGCCGATGAAAGTGGACTTGCCTCCCGGGAGGCCTTCCTCCACGCCGAGATCGGCCGAAAGTGATTCTTTGGACAAGTGTCGTCTATTTGAAGTTTGTTGCTTTCTATTTGGTTTTCTTTACTCAAATATGATTTTGATGTCTTTGTTTCCGCTAGGATTTTATTGTCTCTATTTGCATTTGTTGTCTTTATTTGTTTTCTTTTTGCCTCATTTCCCATGTTCGAAGACATACTAAATTAGGAAAGTTTTTGCTCGGTTTTTTCTAGCGTTTTAGGACCTCTTATTTTAGAAAGTTTCTAAATTTTGAGTGGTCTAGTCTTGCATGGTTTGTGCCGTCCTAATGGACTCTTGGACATCAAGCCCAAAGTGGTTCATCACTAGCCCAAACCCTAGTCGTCCACTTTCTCTTCTTTTCTAGGTTTAGGTCTTCTTCTTCTTCCTATATAAGGTCGAGTTGTCTTCACTTGTAAACTTACATTTTGTTTTAATCTAGTTCTCATTGTTGAGACAAAGTTATTTCTCCATTATCTAGATTCAAGGCGTCAACCTATTTTTTACAAACTCTTACTTCTAAACAAGTCCTTCACATATCTTCGTGCCCCTATCTTCTACATCTTCAAACCCTTTCGTCTACATCTCCAAAACTCTATCACTCGTTTAATTGTTCATTGATCATCACCTTCGAATCCTTCAACCTCAATTTGACAAGTTGTCTTGTCATCTATATCCAATACTTCCGTTGTTACTCATATCGAACCTCATCCACCAAAACACATCCACCAACACTTTTAAGATCATTGTCTAAGGTTCTCATTTTGCTTCTTTGGCCTTTTCCGAGACCAAGGGTGCATCAAGTAGCTTTCGTTGCAGCGAAGCAAAGGAACCGACGTAAGATGTGGTGTTGTTGGGTTGTAGACGTGGTCGAGACCGAATGAGAATTGGTTAGAACTAAACTGTGATGAGAACTTTAAGAAGGGAAATAGTAAGATTTTTGCAATTGGTCTAATTTGTGACAACTTCGACAATTTTATTCAAGGGGTTCATTGCAAAGGAAGATGAAAATTCTCTATTTGAGGCGAAGCTGTTTGGGCTTGTTCATGGATTATCCATTACTAAATCTTTACAGGTTAGAAACATGGAGGTGGAAGTTGAGTTTGATTTCAGTGTTGTAGAATATTCTCTAATGCTCAACAGAAATAAATACCTTCTCCGTTAAAATACTCATTTGACATCCTCTTTGGAATGGGAGCATCAAATATGTCCCCCTACTCGCCAATTTAATGGTTGATTCGTTGGCTAAATCCAGTCGTTCTAGTTTAGTGGAATTTACTTATTTTACGTTTTCGCCTGGGGCCATTTTTATCCTCAATGCTGATAAACTCCATAGAAAATTTGTTTAAATTTTTCATATGAATTAATAACTTTTACGTATATGTTTTCTTTTCTTTTGTTATATCCATGCCACCACACTTGCAATTTTTGTATATTGATGAACAAAGTGATGAGTTAGAGATAAAAAAAAAGAAAAGAAACAGATGGAGCATTAACTCAATGTCTTTCTTATTTTATTTTAAAAGTATATGTCAATTATTGTTTTCAAAATTGCTATTTAACATGGCGAAACTTAAATCTATTTATGAAAAGTATTCTAATTTCTAAATTATTTCTTTCTCTTTTGGACTTTGCATGTCATTTTAGCATTTGACACAAATGTTATAACTTATTAAGCAATCTAATCATCAAGCTAAGTTTTATCTAAATTTAAGAAAATAATATTAATTATTAACCTCATTTCTGATCAATAAGCAGAGAGAAATTGCATAAAACTTACAATATATGCAATTTTCAATACCATATCTTATAAATTCTCTTTAAAAGTTAACGATGTAGTGATAGATATGTTATGGAAAATTGCATATATTGTTTTTTTATATAAATTTTCTTTATTTTTAATTAAAAACGAGGTCAATAATTATCATTTCCTAAATTTTTAAAGAGTTTATTATATTTTAGCTTTATAACTGAATTTCTTAATAGTTGTATCAGAGGACAAAACAACTAATAAAATATTAAAATTTTCTTGTTTTTTTTTTCAATTTATCGGGTTTTCGGTCTTGGACCGAAACTCGGAATTCCTAGAAAACATGGATCGTCGGGTTTCCGGTCCGTTCTCTTTTGTGCATTCCTAAAGTGTGGAGCCTACCTTTTGTGTGTGAATATTATTGATACATATAATTTACATTTTGGTATGAATATGCCGAGAACATTGTGTTCAAAGTACTATAAACATTCACGCTCAGCGTCACAAACATCAGTGTGGATCGCATTCATTACAGTTTTTATATCACGTTTATTCGTGAATATACCATCGTGAACATGAACATCAAGAGTCATTTTACAGTCATGAATAATAATGTTCAAAGATTGGTACGTAAGTTATCAAACTATTAAGCTAGAGATAGTGAGTGAAAACTATACGTAATCTTTTTTCTAAGATGATTTTTTTGAAGTTATCTAATAGCCACTGGGCTTTATACTGCGAGCAGCCCGCAAAAATTTAACGGGCTAACCCAATCAAAATTCCCAGGCCCAAAAGATCTGGGCCGTAGATCTTCTTCATTTTAATCGCATTCGTCAACCCTAATTTCCTATCTGAGAGATTCAAGTATATAACCACTGAAAACCACATCTTCGTGCCTCTCTAGGGTTTTATCTTTCTTCCTGCGCTTTCGTCTTCTCTCGCGCCTCCGAATCCTCTCTATCTCTCGCAATCATGGCGACTCAGATGAGCAAGAAGAGAAAGGTTAGAGCTTGAATTTTAGTTTCATATGTTGTTGATTTTACCGAATTCGGATTGTAATTTGTTGTGATTGGGAAACAGTTTGTTGCTGACGGAGTGTTCTTCGCCGAGCTGAACGAAGTCCTTACCAGGGAGTTGGCTGAGGATGGTTACTCTGGTGTTGAGGTTCGTGTTACACCAATGAGAACTGAGATCATCATCCGTGCTACCCGCACTCAGAATGTTCTAGGTAAGCTTTAAAATAGTGTTGTTGTCAATTACATTCTGGAGATTCTCGTAGGTGTTTTCAGTGTTGGATTTGGATCTTTAGTTGCAATTTAATTGCCATATAAATCCAGTAGATTGTGATTCTTAATAACACTTGATTTTCGTGCCTTTGAAATACAATTGTATCCTTCTACCTGTTTTTTAGTCTAGAAACATTGCTTCTTGGTGTGAAATTTATGGACATTAACTGGATTACTAGAGTTCAGTTCAGTTGGTATGAGATGAGTTGTGTGTAGGATTTTTAAAGATGGAACTGTATTGCCCCAGAGTGTTATATGTTGTCTAGCTAATCTAGTCTGTTTCTGATTGCTTTCACTTGTTGAACTTCTCAATTATATAAATTTGCATCTTTTTTATATTAGGATTGCAGTAATTCACTCTATTTAGTTCAAATTGGCAATGATTCCGTTTTCATCTCTACAGGTGAGAAGGGACGAAGAATTAGGGAGTTGACATCCCTTGTTCAAAAGAGGTTCAAATTTCCCGAGAACAGTGTTGAGCTCTATGCCGAGAAGGTTAACAACAGGGGTCTCTGCGCTATTGCCCAGGCCGAGTCATTGCGATACAAGCTTCTTGGTGGGCTTGCAGTTCGTAGGTACTTAGTTTTTTTCTCTCTTTACACTTCCTCTATGATGAATTACCTCAAGAAGATGCTCCTGTCATCTTTACAGCGAGTTGGCTTAGTTTCTATACCTTTCTCGTGTCTGAGGATGACTATAGATTGTTGATCCATCCATTATCATTAGCTCAAGTGCTGCATTAGCTCCCACTCGAGTCATAATTTGATGGAAAATCATTGTAGTAGTGCTCAGAGTTTGATTTTAGTCCTAATTCTATTTTATGTCATGCAATAGGGCATGCTATGGTGTTTTGAGATTTGTCATGGAGAGCGGTGCCAAGGGATGCGAGGTTATTGTCAGTGGAAAGCTAAGAGCCGCTCGTGCCAAGGCAATGAAGTTCAAGGACGGTTACATGATTTCATCTGGTCAACCGTGCAAAGATTACATCGACTCTGCTGTCAGACATATTCTCATGAGACAGGTTTGTTCTTTGTGCTCTCGTACTTAAATGCGGTTACTCTATGTCATCATTAAGCATGGTTTTACATGAAATTTGCAGGGAGTGCTCGGTATTAAGGTCAAGATCATGCTCGACTGGGACCCTAAGGGAAAGCAAGGGCCAACTACACCTTTGCCTGATGTTGTTATTATCCACACACCCAAGGAAGAAGAGACTTACATTGCTCCAGTTGCCCCTATTGTTGCACCCACCACCGAAATCGAGGTTCCAGTAGCTTAGAAGAAATCTAGGCAGCTATGTTATGGTTTCTTGATGTGCCTTTTATCAATGTTTAAGCAAAGATTTTATAAGTTTTGGTTTTAGTCATACTTTGGAATGGTATGTTAGAACGAACGGCTAGATGGATGCACAACATTTGTTTGTTTTCCCTTAATTTTGTTGAGTTGTTCAATTAATGTTTTATGATAATCCGCTCTATTCACTTTGTTGTTCTGTTGGATTTCCAAATTATCTCCAAAGTAGCAATAGTGGCATTTTTCAAGTTTATTCTGATCTGGACGGTTTCAATCTTGTGTCTGTATCTTGATGTTAGAATTGTTTCCCGAATTCTTGTGTTCGCATCTTGTTGCTAGAATTGTTTTCTGAATTCGGATCATATTCGTAACTTAAACTTGATATTTGTTATATATATTATTATTATTTACATTGTATAAGATAAATCATATTCATAGATATCTATCTATATACATATACTAAAACACAGAACGTTGTAGACCTCGAGCGAGTCGGGTTGGGTTCGGGTCAATCAAGTTCGGTTCGAAAATGGACTCGGACCAATCGGGTTGACAAAATTTTCGGTTTGAACGGGTTCGGTTCGGGTCAACCCAGCGTTTTTCGAATGTTCACTTTTTTTATTTAATTAAGAAAATAAACCTTTTAGAATTATTTTAATAATAAAATAATATTATTATATTGTAATTTAATAAAATATATTGTTGTTTTTTAATTTAAATGAAAAAATTTGAAAAATGGATCCCTCCACGAGTTTCGAGAAGTTTGGTGACTCAACGGGTTCGGGTCGAAAACGAGTTTGACCCAAACGATTTCAAACACTTATCGGGTCGGGATGGATCGAATATTTTTCAGATCTGGTCGGGTCGACCAAGCGGGTTGAGTCAGCTTTTGACAGGTCTAGAGGTATGTAAGACTTATCTTAGAGGTGTTGTCGGTTCGAAAACCGGCAGCCGGGCCAGTTTCGGTTTTGACCGGAAAACCGCCGGTTTTTAGCTGGTTTCGGTTCGAACCTGAACCGGAATAATTTTTCCAAAGATAAAAAATATATATGAAATTTATATTGTAAAATTTTACTATATTTTTTTAATGAGCTCAAATATTTAAGTCTAATGAAGAAATTGAGTCATTATATGCCTGCAACTTGTAAGTAATTTGTTGTTTTTATATACACAATCATGAGGTTGTTTTTTTTCTTCTACATTCTAATGTCGAAAACTGTTTTATTGCCAACATAAAACATTTAAAAATTTCCCACATTGAAAACAACATGAGAGGTTGAAATCTATATATTAAAAAATAAAATTCTTTATCCTCCACTCAATTATTATGTATACTAGGGAGAAGGCGCCCGCGCGATGCGCGAGCTTTATTGCATCGTCGAAACATAGTTAATAAGAATGGATAATCGATTATAATTGCTTCTTTCAACAGGCGGTATATTCGCATACATTAAAGAGTTGAACTGTCGTTGACGATCTTCAAGTCTTCTACTATGTGGAAATATGTTATATTACAATGGCAATGACAATTTGATTTGTGTTGTGACTGTGTGTATTAGTTTCGTATTAGGCTTATATGTTAACGGGTTACAAATTGGCTTATAGATTAGGTCTCACATCCCTCACAAACACTAAGAAGAGACAATAAATGAGATAAATATTAACTAATCAAAACAAAGGTAATAAATGCATTAAGTGAATTTTGAAGGAACCTATAATTTTATATTATGTATATATTTTTATATTTTATGGTGTGAACTGACGGTTAACCGGACGGTTTAGGTTCCGGGCCGGTTTGTCCGGTTAACCTTCGTTAAAACCGCCGGTTCAAGGTTCCGTAATCTCCTAAACCTAAACCGTTAGGAAGCCGGTTTGGCCGCTTCGGTCTCGATTCCGGGCCGGTTCCGGTCCGGTTTGACCGGTCCGGTTAACCTTTTAACATCTCTAACTTATCTTTGACAATGTATTTTTTTCAAAAAATAGAATAAAATAAATGTAGATATTTACCCTTCCCTCCACTACATGTCCATCTATTTCGCTAATAAATTTAATTTCAAACCACTTATTAATTTATCATTATTATTTATTTTAATAAAATTATCCTAAATCCATATCGATACACTCTCACAGTTCTTAGTGTTTTTATAGAATTTTTTAAATATATGTAAACTGCAAAAATAATTATCAATAGTATAAAAACATAATAAGATGCAGACATGTAAGACTTATCTTGTAACAATGTATTTTCCAAAAAATAGAATAAAATAAATTTATCCGATATTTACCCTTCCCTCCACTTCATGTCTATTTCTCTAATTTATCTGATAAAAAAAGAATATATAAACTATATCTTCTTTTTTTGATGAAAATATAAACTATATCTAAACCGCTAGATTAACTAACAATACTATTTAATAATTAAATTAACGTATAGATAGAACTGTAAGAGATCATCCCTTCTTCTCCCTTATGTATACCTACAAATTCATCCATCACAGAATCAACTCCGAAACAGAGCAACCATGGCTTTTCAGGGCGGCTATGGCGATTCTAACATCAACTTTCATCAACAATACAATTTCCAGATGCCATCTTCTTCCTCTACTCCATATGCAGTCTCGCAGCAGAATCCCCAACAACTTATTATCAATAATAATCATCATCAAGAACAACAGCAACAACAACAACAACAACAACAACAACAACTTCAATATCTGCATCAACATCCTTTCCCAAATTCAAATTTCGGGGTTCAACAACAAAACGGTGCCGTTTTGCCACACGATCATATCGATCAAAGGGTTGATACTAATGCAGCTACCTGGTATTATTCAAACCTTTGCTTTTCTTTCTTTTTTTGTTTATGTTTCATTGTTAATTTGCATGTATATAGAAACTTTGATAGAGAAAAGTTTTTGTGAAAACAAGGCTTAATGTAGAAAAACGAAGTTTTTCAATTTCATAGATAACAAGTTAATGTTTTTAATTTGAGCTGTAATGCTCATAATATGTGATTTTATGATTAAAATTATGAACATTATCATTCAAAATATAGATATTGGTGTGTAATCTGTGAATTCCTAATTTTAGTTGTAATGTTCATAATCTATGAATATTGGCGTGCAATCTGTTCGTTTTTCTTACGCTAAGAGTTATTTGCTCCGAAACTTTCACCAATCTGATATATGAACTTTACTTTTACTAGGAGAGCAACTAATGGAATGCCTGAACAACATGTTCCCAAGTTTCCACGAACTGATAATCAACAACAAGGGTATTGCCAGAATAGATGTGATTTGAATGACAAGAAGTTAGAAGATTTAATCGCGATGGTTACTTTCTTACAAACACAAGTGGAATATCTGAAACAAGAGAAAGCTGAACTTCAAAGAGACCACAAAAGGTTGGAAGAAAAGGTGGAAGCTCTGGAACAAGAAAAAGCTGAATTATTAAGTCAGTACAAATATATGATTTCCTTGTTGGAGAAAAACAATGAAGATAAAGTTAACCTCCCTGTGGCCACCCGAGGAAAGAGGTGGCCCGAGGAGGAAGTGACCGCCTTCGTCAAACTGAGGAAGGAAATGGATCCAATGTTCAACGAAGCGAGCACGAGCAAAAGTTGTTTGTGGGAGGAGATTAGTAGTAAAATGAAGAGTTTAGGGTATGAGAGGGATTCTAAGAGTTGTAAGGAGAAGTGGGAGAATATCAATAAGTATTACCACAAGAAAAAGAAAGAAGGTAAAGAGACTAGGAGAAGATCCAACATTGCTTACTTTGAGCAGTTGGATTGGTTTTACGCGAACGACGAAGCGAAGCCATCGACGTCGAAAATGGATGAGACGTCGAAAATGGAGGAGAGTGTAGAAGATGACACTTTTTCGGTCATTGATACTACAGTTCTTCCTGATCCCTGATGTAGGTAAATAGGTAGGTTTTGGTTTGGTTTATTTTTGTTGATTAAACTTGCTGTTAAGATCTTTGGAACTATTGTTTTTTTGGTCAGAAATCCCATTGGATTTGGCTGCATTGAGTAATGGTATCTACTTTTATTATTGCTTAGTTTTGTTTGATATAAGGTCCAAATCCGTTAGATTCCAAAGATAAGCAATTTAAAGCGCGTGCATATAGTGTACACCTACAGATTTATGTGGCGTACCCAGATTAGCATGCATATAGTTCACAAAGTGCGTGCAGATAGTCATTGCCTATACTTATATTATTTGGACCGAATTATCAAAGAAGTGAAGCGAGAGCGGGCTTACATTAGGGTTCGTGGCTACGAGCCTGCGACGCTGTGTGTTGAGCTGAAGTGAAGGATCGAGACTCGAGAGAGATGAGAAGTGGGATTGGGAAGAAGGCAAACAATTGGGCTTAAAATTATTTCACCAGCCCAATGCTCTTTAGCCCAATGCTATTCAGCCCAATGCACACTCCGAGAATATTGACCCAATGTCCCTTTCATTACAGATTTTGTGGTTTATGACGCTAATTAATAGATTTTATGTCTTTTGAGTTTGGATCAATTAACTTGATAACATTTTTTTGCCACCATAAAATGAAAAAAGAAGTACTGTTAGACAAATACTACTAGTGTTAGACCTGTTTCCGGCTTAAAAAATTCAGATCGAAACCACCCAACGTATTTTAAATGTTCGATTTTTTTATTTAAAATAAAAATTGGTTTATTCTGTATCAAAATGAAGGCAAAATTCAGTTTTGCCTAACATACACTATATAGTATTTTGAGCTTATAAAAGAACTATATTGGACATATATCTGCCCTTTCAAAAAACTGTTGAAAAGTTTTCTACAAAATGCAATTTACAAATATTTGAACGAATCACTCAGATTTGCAACAAGCTTGGAAACAATATTTCCTATAATACATTCAACATTGAATATTGTATAGTGCACATATGGACCATATGAAGCATGTTACAAATACAATCTTATCTTATCTATATAAAGATTGGCTATCCAATGTCAAAATTGAATGAAATTGGTACCTCATAAATGTTGCTTCCTCCATTGATAAATTTAGGATTTCACTAAATAAATTTACATCAACCATTTTTTCTAATTTAAAAAGATGTCCAAAAGATCAAAACGAAGCGTTTTGCTAAAAAATTAAACACCCTTCTTTTTTTTCTTTCATTATATCCGTGGTAAAATTGTACAACGGTTAAAAATTTTCAAACTAGAGATTCAATTGTTTTAAATTTTAAGTAAAAATGTGATATACTGATTATACTCCTCTGGTTTAGTATCATATAAGTAGTTAGTTTTTTAATATATTTTTTTAAAATTCAATTTACACAGCGGTAATTAATTACTAAGTAATTAATAGAATTACATGAAGTTGGTTTGATTTTATTTTTCATGTAATATAACGTAAGTCATTTTAGCCTTTTAATTTTATACACAAACTAGACTAGGTCTCGCGCCATGCGCGGGTTTATATAACTCGATATAGTGAATTAGTAGTAAGGAGTATTATGTAATATAAATTTTATATGAAAATAAGTTTATATCTTAAAATGATATTGATATATAATTAATTTTTTACATTTTAAATATAATAAACAACGAATATACATGAATTTTTAATACCAAAAATCTTATTTGATCAAATTATCATGGGTCAATTTTTAAAAAATTTAAATAAATTGATTTCAACATATATAAAAATATATAATTGAAAACACTACAATAACACAAAAATCTAATATTTCTCTTATTTATTAAGAAATCAATCTTTTTGTGATACGTCATATCATAAAAATAAAATATATATTTGTAAAATAAAATAATAGGATATTGGGAGGTCAAAATCTAGAAAATTAACACATAAAAATCTTTTTGTAATCTGAAAGATCTTAAGCAATATTTTTGTAATATTTTTGCACACGATTTTCCAAATTTAATTAATTTTTTTTGAGAAAATTACAATAAATTATAAAAAATTGTGACCAATGAAATGACGACAGGTGGATGGCCTGAATGAAGAGTATGCCACATGACATAGCTAGAATTAAAGAAATGTAATTTGCTTTAGTAGTTATATAGAGATTTTTTCTATTTTATTATTGAATTTTGGTAAGAAAAGTAAGAGGTGTGTTAAACAGAGAAACATGATTATTAAAAATTTAAGGAAACTAAATGTAATTTTTACATACAGAGTTTTTATATTTTTAATATCTATCAAACCCACTAAATATCGGTAATATTAGAGAAAAAGAATAACTTTTATATGATATTTCTATGTACAAGATATTTATTTGATACAAGAATAAAAAGTAGAAGAATATTTATTATTGATTTTACCACAAATAAATTAAATTAATTTAAAATTTAAATGTGGGTTAATATTATATTGAATATGTTTAAATCAAATTGATAATACTCAAGAAAAAAGAGAACATAATTTATAATCTTAATTCTAATACGAGCCCACACGATAGAAATTTTCTAGATCCGCCACTGCCGATAACCCCCAATTCCTCGATCCCCACTCTCCCTTTCAAATTCACCGATCAACCTCAATTTTGACTGTGGTAATTTTCTTCTTACATAGATGACAGTGAATGATGTCTACTTGTCTTTTCTCCCCCTCGCGCACATACTTGACCGTATAATTGTGGGGAAAAATCCCGCACTCGGAAAATTTGAACTAGCACCTCAAACCTTTTTTTTAAAACCCGATTCAGTTTTGGGCGCAACTAGAATGCGCCCAAAACTAGATCGAATTTTTGAGCATTTTGAAGGCAATAATAAAAAGAAATTCCATGGCAATCACTCTTGTACACATGAAATTCAATGCATTAACATCACTCAATGTTGTATGTTTTCATTGACTCTTTTTTTCATGACCTCTTGTAATTAAGATTAGTCAAATTAATTTGAGTTTCTGATTTCAAAAACTGAATTATGTGCTATCAGTTTGTGTTTTCAGATCGAATATAAATATAAAATGCAAAGAAAGGTGTTTGGACAAGAAGGTTGTGATCACATGAGATGGGCTGCTAACATTGTTGTTGGATTAGATATTGGTGTTCCATGGTTAATGTGCAAGGAAGATGACTCTCTTGATCCCGTTATAAGTTCCAGTGTTCTTGTTGACAATCTTAATTCTTTTCAAAATAAATTTTTTAATAGTTAATGATCTTATTGTGACAGATTAATATACTTGCAACGACTTTTACTGTTATGTGTTTACTAAAACAGACCTTACAAACCTCTCATGTGGACAGAGGTTTGGAGTGGATGGTATGATTTTGCACTAATTGACTTTATCATTAGATTAATAAAGTAAAAAGTAAAAAGTCAGATCAATAACTTTTTTCAAAGGTACACGTGAAGGCTTTAGTAAATTATACTCCCTCCGTCCCAAAATATGAGTCCCATTTTCCTTTTTGGGCGTCCCCAAATGTTAGTCTCATTTCTATTTTTGTCCATAAACTTCTTCCAATTATACCCTTACTCATATTATTTTAATATTTTACATTCATCATTTCCAATGCACTTATGTACTTTTCATTTGTAAACTCTTCTCACATTGGTTAATGAATTATTTTAATATTTTACATTCATCATTTCCAATGCACTTATGTACGTTAAAGCATTTGCCTTAATCCAATATATTTTTGTACAATGACTCATATTTTGGGACGGATGAAGTATATATATATACAAATAATATGCATGTTTACAGAGTTTAGAGGACCGACTTACCAAAGAATCTAAATTCTCTATATTCAATTCATGTATCATGTGTCTTTGTAAAAGGATTTAACTTTTGCAATTACTAAATTTATACAAAGAGGGAGATCTGTTGTGAACTATATGGTATGCATTTTTTCCTCTTTCAATTTCTTTGTGCTTGAAGTGTTTACTTTTTTACTTATCCTAAACTACATTTTTCGTCATTAGTACCAAACTTTGAGCCCTTATCGGAGGCCGTTTGCATCTAATTTTAGTAATTGTAAACAATATTACATATTGCAATATGCTAGTATGTTGTTTTCAAACATTTACACTCAGTTTCCAACAAGCATGATAATTTAGTAAACACGTCAAAAATGTATACAATGGAGAAATGACATTTAATAACTGGTCCTCGAGTTTATTCAATTGTAATGAGTTATAGACAGAAAAATAGATCATATATTCACCAACTTGGCTATTAATAAATCAAAATAGATTACCTTATTTTATATACCAAAATCTGTGGAATTGGTAATAATACTGCAAACAAGACTTGAACAAAAATTTAGCATATAGAGCATTGAAGAAATTGCATACACAAATAACATATATTTAAAAAATTATGTCTTGTACATTACAAGAATATTAAAAATCATATTTTTAAAAACTTATGTCCCGTATATTACAATAATATTACAAAATGATATAACAATTTGGCGAATTGAGAGAAGAGGTACAAATCATCAAACTCATTTGATTATATGATATAATATCATTTCAATATCTATTATGAAACATTTAAGAAATTATAATTACACAAGACCCGTACGCGGGTTTCAGTCTGTTGATTTAAGCCCTAATAAAATAGGAACACCAATACACGAGCTAATTGTTTGGCAAAAAAAAAGCACCCGAGCTAATTAGGTAATGTGATGATTTTAAAGGGAGAGACGAATTCATAGGTAGTTGTGTGTCAATTGCTAAAATGATTAATCAAACATTCAGGAAAAACATAATCACTAATTAAACTTTATTTTTTTTCTTTTTGATAGAACAAAGATTAGAGACTGCTTTGTCGAGGTTAGATTCTATATCATAAAGGATTGTGAATATGATTAGCCCAATATAATTTTAGGATGCCTATTAAACAACGTTAAATCATATTAAAAACTGTAATTTTCCCGCGCATAGCGCGGAGGCCTGTTTCTAGTATCAATTAACACAATCCAGCATGTTTTGAAAAACAAACTTAGTCATGTACTCCCTCAGTCCCATAATATAATTTCTCTTTCAATTTTCACATTTGCCGAGACACGTTTTGTATCGTTAATATCTCTAACTATATGTTAATAAAAAATTCTAAAATTTTGATATGTTAAAGTACTCATCAAGACGAATCAAACAAGACTCCATATAACTATGTTTGTTCTTACATATTAAAAGTTATACGACGAAATGTATTAAAAGGTGAATAGTGTCAAAAATGAAACAGGAATTATATACCGGGACGGAGGGAGTAGTATTTACATCTAATATTAATGTCTATATTTATGGAATTTTTTTCTGAAATGGGATTTTTTCAAAAAAAATTCCCGACGTAGGCTCTTTTCAAAAGAAATTCCCAATATAGGCACTTATGTCAGCTTCGGATTTTTTTTATGTGTGAGAGACGCTGGTAGAACCAGCGTCTCTCGTCCGAAGCTAGTAATTTTTTTTTTGAATTTTTTATGTATAAGAGACGATGGCCCGACCAACGTCTCTTATACGTTAAAACATAAAAAATAAAAAAAATTATATGAGACGCCGGTCGAACCAGTGTCTCATATAAATGGTCTTTTTTTTTATTTGAACATGTATAAGAGATACAGATTTATATTTTTTAATTCCCCGTGTAAGAGACGTAAAATGTTTTTAAAAAAAAATTATTTGTATAAGGTATTACCTTATGGGGCTTTCCCTCCTAATTCTCATCACCTGCCCGGGTATAGGAGTATTATATTTGAATGTCGTAGAGTACATATTTGAAGGCAAGGAGTATATAAATAATATTATTTTGGTTAATTGCAGAGGAGGAGGGTATGAGCATCAGTCAGCTATGATGGACTCCCTCCGTCCCATAATATAACTCCTGTTTGTAGTTATCGAGAAAAATTAAGGTTATTGGAAAGAGAAAGTGAGAAAGAGAGAGAATGTGAGATGGTGTAGATTTTTATGTAGGAAAGGGAAAATAAAAAGTAAGTTATTGTGAGTTTTGAGGTAAAAAGGAGGAAAGAGATGATAATTGGATGTGATGTGTATAATAAGACAAAAGATATAAAAGGAAAGTAGGAAGAACTTTTTGGGATATCCGATTAGGAAAAGAGGAATTATATAATGAGACGGAGGGAGTATCAAGCAAGAATGTTATCATCACAAGCTCAGCATCAGCAGCCTCTTCTTTACCCAGCAGCAGCAGCAGCGCCTTGTATAAGGCGCTTACAAATAATTTTTTTTTGAAAAAACATTTTAAGTGTACACGGGAAATTAAAAAATACAAATCTGTATAAAAGACGCTGGTCGTTCAAATAAAAAAAAAAGACCATTCAGCGTCTCATATAATTTTTTTTTTTTATGTTTTAACGTATAAGAGACACTGGTCAGGCCAGCGTCACTTATACATAAAAAATTCAAAAAAAAAATTACCAGCTTCGGACGAGACACATAAAAAAAATCCGATCCGAAACTGACATAAGTGTATTGAGAATTTCTAAAAAGAGCCTATGTGGGGAATTTTTTTTTTGAAAAAAAGCACTGAAAAAACTTCACATTTATGTAGAGAATGTATACATCAATATTTACATTGCTAATTATGTACAAGTACAACTAATTATCGACACAAATTCCACGAGAAAGAAAAGAAGCGTTACATACATATGTACATATACTATCTCCTACGTAAAAAAACCCTACCTTGTGCATCATCATGTACAATCTCCACAACCTCCTCCGGTGGGACTGACCTCCAAATCCGAGGCTTCTCGAGTCGATGCCCCATCTGTGCAAGCTTGTCAGCCGCCCTATTTCCCTCCCTATAAACATGCGTCAACATAAACCTGTTCAGCTCAGGAATTATTTGATTTATGCATCTGACGTGCCTTTTCGCCTCGAGAGACTTAACCGGCTTCCTCTTGACCACAATGTCAAGAAGGATCTTAGCGTCTCCCTCGAGCCACACGTCGCTCCACCCATTTTCTAGGGTCAGCTCGAGCCCTCTTCGGAGCGCGGCTAACTCAGCTACTACAGTGTTGGTGGTGGGATTAATCGACTCTGCATACCCTAGAAGAAACTCAGCCTCATGGTTTCTGAACACACCACCGATGCTGGACGAGCCAGTCTTGCCCTTAAGCGAACCGTCGAAGTTCAGCTTCGTCCAACCCTTTTCGGGTTTTTCCCATGTCACTTGGATTGGCTCTTTGTTATGAAGGCTCCTTGTTAGGGATAATGTTGGCTTTCTCCTCGATCTTCCTAGTCTCGATATAGCTAATAGCATCGCCATTGGAGATGATTCAAACGAGGCTAGATTAATCGATGAGGATCACGCATGATTATGGAGATTAGGAGAGGGGTTTAGAGGTGTAGTTTGTTTTTAAGGTGGGATGAACCTCTAATAATCCCACCATGGCGGAGGAAAGATGAGAAGAATTCAATGGAATCAAAGTTTGATTTCATCAAAAGGAAAAGCTGCGTGCACGGCAACCCTTAATTAGAAATGGGAAATAAAGGAGATGAATGTTTGAAGATGAAGGAAGAGGATGTAGCGTATGAGTTTATTATTTGCATGAGAAGCAGATATTAAGGAGATTAGTTAGGATTGATCAAAATATGTATTTTTAGTTACATATATGGTTATGGGAACATGTCTTAAAATACAAGGGAGAACAGTTTGCGTTCACATATTACACGTCAATGTTCATATTCCGGGGATAATGATCATAATCCGAGCCATGAAATTTTTTAAACGTTTTCAATGAGGAACGCGGTGACATACTTGTAATTACTACAAACTTCGATTATTATTAAAAAAATTCTAAAAATTTGATCGACAAGATTATGAACATTAGCTTGTTATATGTGAACGTGTACAACTTTGCACTTCGTTTTGTAAGGGGTGTTCTGACCTGAATTTTTATGACATTCAAAAATATTATTTTCTAAGAAAAAGTTTTAGAGTATAGTCTATGATGAATTGTGTCCAACTTCCTTGAAACAATATTCTGACAACAAAAGAGGATAATGTTAAAATCATGTTCGTCAAAATACTCACGTTTGCCATTAGATTAAGACATCAGGTCCCTATGAATTTGTCTGTGTACTACGCTAAGATTCAACAAAGAGAATCTATTTAGCATATGATCAACGACGAGTCATCAAATTATAGAACAATTCTAATTGTAGTATATATGAGGTGGCGGAGGATATACTCCGAAAATGCTGTCGAATTCTAAGCTCAGGTTGATCATCATCTAAATTCAGCAATCAATACAAGTCAGACAGATTATGACATGCTAAAAAGAAGAATCCATAGGATAGAACTTGTCATTGTCTCAATCAAGTGACCCAGATGATACATGATGATGAAGAGCTTTACAAAAAAAGGACACTTTAAGATTATATCAAATAAAGCACGCGCGAGAGAAAGAAGGCGAAATAATATAGTATGACGGGCAAACCGATAAATAAGAATCCATAAAGAAGAAATGCAACATAAGAAGGTAAAACCAGGGGATGATAATCAAGCTTAACGTAGGTAGGTTAGTCATACTTTACACAGAATAGAATGTGGTGTAACTAATTCAGCAGCGGTTGGAGTTTTCTACTGACGGACCAGTGGCTTCATTCCCCAAGGGAAAGACCCGAAGAACTAATATCAATCGAATACTAGATTGATCGTGTCTCTCGACCTGCAAATCACACAGATGAAAGCTTTAATCATCCTGAGAGAATAAGAGATCGTACTAAAAAGAAATCACACAATTTCCAGCATATTGTTTCTTAGTCAAGTCTGGACGATGAACAAGGGAAGATGAAGATAAAGAAACAGTTTACGTTTCAAAATTAACTTTTTGTTCTAACGGTCACTAATATCAAGAATGCTGAGTTTGCTGAACATTTTCACAGCATATCTGTAATTTACATGTTAATCTCCAAAATAAATTGGACATGTGCATAATGAAAAACAGATTATAGATTAATGAAGTTTTTTTCCTCAATGAGATTGTTAGTTCTAATCAATGTAAACAAGAAGTGTAGAACAGAAAAAGTAGCTAGCAACAGACATCTTGACATTTAAGCAGAGTTATCGCAAGTAATTCAATTATCCAAAATTTAAGTAGTTTGCAAAAAACAAATACTCTTGAAGAGAGCTTCTACAAAAAATGGTTTCCAAAGGCAAAATAGGGATGAAAAAGACACCAAAATCAGCAATCAAAAGCTATAAGCAACCCTTCAATCCACATCTCAACTTTTCAGGCACAAGAAAAAGCAGCATATATGCCCAACTGAACTCAACCCAGCACACCAGAATTTCTATTAACATTGTTAGGAAAACAAAACCAAAATGCAGGCAAAGCACGGGTTATAAATTGTACCTTAATCCCTAAATTCTGATGGATAAAAGATTTCACCTTTAGTTCACAATTTCATACAACCAGCAGATGCAACCACCAAAAAACAAAGAGTAAATCCCAAAATGCAATTTTCTCAAACAATTCCAGAAAAAGATCAACCCTTTCTTCCTAGTAACAAGACTGCATTAATACACATCATACATCAGTGAAACCATTTTTAAGCCGAAGTGTTCGTGTTTTTAAAGGCGACTTCCATCCTTTATTTCTTATGGTACAGAAAACAAACACTCCCCAACAGAACTTCAGATTAACACTACAAAAATGGTTTCCATACACTAAATTCAGCATCCAAGAGCCAAAAAAATAAAGCTTAGACCAATCACATATATATCTAAATGAACTCAATCTAGCACATCTGAACTTCCAATCAAGATTACACTACAAAAATGGTTTCCATACACTAAATTCAGCATCCAAGAGCCAAAAAAATAAAGCTTAGACCACATATACATCTAAATGAACTCAATCTAGCACATCTGAATTTTCAATCAAGATAACCAAACAGCAACTAGCTAAGCACTACAAAAAACATACCCCTAAATTGTAAAATTCTGATGTAAAGAAGATCCCACCTTTCATCACTAAACCTAAGTCCATACATCCATACAATAAGCAGATGTAAAACCCAGAATGCAATTTCATAAAACAACTGAGATCCAGCAAAAGAACAAGCCTTTTTCTTCCCAACAACAACCCTAGACAAAACAAAGATGTAAAATTACCAGTTCCAGGCAAACCCAGTTGCAGAGAGAATCATATCAGGGCCAGAGCTCAAGAAATGGCGACTAAGGCCATCTTGAGAGGAAGGAGAGGCGACCATTACAAACCCTAGTGAAGAAGCAGACAAAATGGGTAAAGAAAGCAGCTGGGGAGGAGAAATCAGAGGGCAAGGGAGTGTTTGAAGAGGTAGAAACTTGAATGTAGAAACTGTAGAGTGTCGCATTCTAATCTAACCCTCTAGCTTTTGGGAGATTGTGAGCCTCTCTTTTTTTTTAAAGAGAAAAAAACTTTGATGTGGAGAAGATAGAGAGGGACATAAGAAAGTGTTTTGGGGGTTTTTGGTCGCTCTTACACAGAGTCACAAACTCACACTGCACGGTTCCAGAGGAGACGAGGCTGAGAGGGACACACAAACAGAGGAATGGAGAAGGATGGTTTGTTTTTTTATTAGTATTTTCAGATCGAAGGGGATTTGCTTGCTGTGACTATGAGCAATTAATTCACAGATAGGTGTGATTTTTTGAAAACATAAAACACCAACCCGCCCTTTTTTTTATTCTAGGGGAAAATCACATGAACACGCCTCTAAGTTGCGGTAAGGATCCTCTAGATTAAAATGATAGTCCATTTCATGATTCATTCATTTTAATTGGTTTAAATAACTATTTTTCTTTTATTTTTTTAAAATTAAATAATTATATAGAATTTTTTAATATCATTTGAACCAATCACAATAAATGGACCATAAAATAGACTATCATTTTGAAAACGGCTATCATACACTCTCATTATCTATCTATCTATAAAAATAGGAGGAAGCTTAGGAACACTGCTTATTTTGTCCTTTTTTTCCCTATTTGAAATTCTTTTCTTTTTGTTTAGTATTTATCTTAGTAGTGCTATTTCGGTCTCCTATGTATATACTCCCTCCGTCCCTTTTTGTTTGTCCAAAGTACGATTTTCGCGAGAATTAAGAAATTGTAGGAGTATAATGATTATTGGAGAGAGAAAAATATAAAGTGAATGGTTAGATAAGAGAGATAGAAAGAAAGAGTAGATAAAATTGGAATTTGGGAGAGAGAAAAAGTGAAAAAGTGGTAATTATAGGTTGATAGTAGAGATAAAATGGGTAGAATAAAGTAACATAAATGGAATAGTGGACAAACAAAAGAGGACACCCGAAAAAGAAAAGTGGACAAACAAATAGGGACAGAGAGAGTACTCCTTAGTATGTTTACATCAAATTATGTGTTTTTATTGTTAACTAGCGTGCGTTCCCGCGCCATGCACGGATCGCATGTATTAAATATTTTTAAGAGAAAAGATGTAATATGGTAAAAAATAAAAAAGATAATAAATTTTCTTTGATATATATCTTTTTAATTTTATAAATTGATAAAAGATAAAAGTATATGGTCTATTAGATATCTTTTTAATTTCCTTATTTAATCTATTTTTAAAAGATATATATATATATATATATATATATGAAAAGGATAAAAACAAATGACGTGGCGGTGATGTGGAAAGTGAGGTGGCATAACTCAGAGGCCGACACATAGGCCAATTGAACGTAAGGGCGATATGTGGCAAAACACCGCTCTATTTTAGTATATGTATAGATTTAACTAGCTTAGCTCGTGTAATGTACTAAATTATTTATTTTATTACAAAAGTAAAAATTAGAAAATATATACAATATGTTTGAATTTGGAATATTTGACTTTTATAAATATGGATATCAAATCTTTCTATATAGTGACAAAATGATATCATTTCATATATTTTTAGGTTACCAAAAAAAAGCCATGATAAAATGACACTGAAAAATTATTTGTGAAGTTGACACGTGGTAAAAATATTTACGTTTTGATATAAGGAGTTGGATCCGGTGAGAATGACCTTATCTTACAAATATACTAAGACATGCACACTTTTCTACATTCACAATTTCATATGCACATTCTTTCACGTTCACATGCATACGCATGTATTTGCATGTATTTTTCATATATTGTCAAAGATATGCAAATTTGCGAATGTGCATTTAAATGTAAAGAAATATGCATATGAGTATAGAAAAGTATGCATGTATTCGTAATTCGTAGGATAAAATTCATTCTCACATGCATCTT
This sequence comes from Oxyria digyna, assembly GCA_029168935.1. Taxonomy (NCBI): domain Eukaryota; kingdom Viridiplantae; phylum Streptophyta; class Magnoliopsida; order Caryophyllales; family Polygonaceae; genus Oxyria; species Oxyria digyna. The sequence goes on from JAPVLV010000001.1 coordinate 76,311,814, forward strand.
TTCCATTGATAAATACTTTTTACGTTCTAAAGTGACTAATGATAGTCATTTTAGACTACTACATGGGAATAATAAATATATAAAAATATTCCTATTTAATATTACATTTTATTATATTTTCAAAGCTATTACTAGCAAAGTCTTCTCATTTATTAAGAATTACTTACAATTATAAAATTAAAAGGATATATATGTAAAGTAGATGTAAAAAATTATAAAATGACAATTATTATAGAAAACTAAAAAAATCGCTAGAATGACGTACAATCATTTTAAAACATGAAAGTATATATTAAGCAAATAATATCTACTTTACTCATTAATTTTGTGTACTTTCGGGCTGAAGGGTGTGCTGATCAACCATGGTTTTAGTGTCTGGAATGTGTAAGGTCAACTTTGTAATAGAATCCATTGCTTAACAAGATTGCAATGTTATTTTCCTGAAGTTAGCAAAATTTTCTTTACTTGAATTTATGATGAGATCAAATATAACAAGTTAAATTTGGTCAGGTTGCTATATATGTTCAGGGTAATGCTCAAGGCTTTAGGCTGAGTAGCAGAAGCAATTTTTAATTTATTATGAGCCTAAAAGTTGGATTTAAAATAAGCAAGAATAACTATTTTGTACGAAAATTATCATTTATGGGTATTTCAAATGAGATACCTAAAGGGGGCATTGATTCTTTCTCTCGTTCTTGAATCAATTGAAATGGAATGGTGGATCTATTTCTTCGTCTCTTTGCCAATAAATCAGAATTTTTGTCAGGATATACGAGATTATAATGCCCAGTTCGTACGATTCGATTCAGTTTTGAATAATTAAGAATGTTATCCCCTTTTTCTGATAACATGCTACTAATTCTTCCTCTGCATTCGCATTTTTTAATTTCTAACCTTCAATTGTATAGTAAAAATAAGTAAAATCTGGAGTTACTCGAAAAAAAAGACTTGAGCTCAACCCTGGACATGCGGTGGAAACTACCAACCTAGACTAAGGTAGGGACAAAGAGGCGTCTCATAGTTTGATCAGACTAATCATATTCACAATCTCTTCAATTAAAGAAATGTAACCCCAACAAAGTAAAATTTATAAACAACGTGAATCAATTCAATCAACATAACGACAGGAGACATGATGACTTCTTTCAGCGGATAAAAAGAAGTAATTTTAGCCTCCGTAAATAGAGGATATTAAAAATGTTGAAGTGAGGCAAACAAAACTTTTTGATGTTAAACTCGTTCCTCTTTCACCTAATGCGTTAAAATACAAAATAGTTCAGTGTACCAATTTTTTTAGCATTTCAAAATTGTCCTATTAGAAAAGTATATCCCCATAAAAAAATTAAGTGGTCGTTACCCCTTCTCGTAGTTATCTTGATGTCACCTCAGCAGTTGCAATTGCTCTTAGCTAGGGATGGCTCGACCGGGACTGGACCGGCGGTTCGAACCGGAACCGGACCGGGTCAAAACCGGAACCGGTAGGAACCGGTTTTGACCCGGTCCGGTTCCGGTTCGGGAATTCCTTTTTTTCGAACCGGCGGTTAACCGGGAAAACCGGTTAACCGCCGGTTCCAACGGCTAGTAAACTAGCCGTTGCCGGTTAACCGGCGGTCCTAACGGCTCCTAGCCGTTAGGAAATTAAAAAAAAATAAAAAAATTCATTTTTAAATATTAAAAAATCCATATCAAACCCCTATAAATACCATACCATACAATCTTCAAATCACACATCCAACAACAACAATCTCTCTTCTCTTTCTCAAATCTCAATCTCATAATCTCTCAAATTCCATCAACAATCTCTCTTAATCTCTTCCTTTCTTAATCTTCCTTTTAATTAGCTTTTGTCTTTCAATATTTTATTGCTTTTACATTTTTAATCACATTATTATATTGTTCTAAGTTTTATTGTTTTATTGTTTTATTGTTTTATTGTTTTATTGTTTTATTGTTTTATTGTTTTATTGTTTTATTGTTTTAATTGTTTTAATTGTTTTTAATTGCTTTTAATCATATTATTTAATTGTTCTTAATCATATTATGGCGGATCATTTTGACACCCAAGAGAGTGATAATGTCACTTCTCCCACTCCCACTCCCACCTCCCACCTCCCAAGTTAGGTCCTCCGCTAGGGGTAGGACCGCTAGGCCTCAAGGGCAAGCTAGCGGTTCGAGGCCGGCTAGGGGTAGGGGGGGAGGACCGTTCCCGGGTCCTCCGGGAACCAATCCCGGAAACTAACATCTCCTGTTTTTACAAAGTGGTTTACTAAATTAGAACCCGGTATCGAGGAACTCGAGGCCGAGGATTATGATCCCGGACTAATTATTGTTTCTTGTAACTTTTGCGAGGCGACATTCCAATGGAAGAAAAGTGGAGGATATGGAACCCTTCAACGACACATGGAGCACAGACACGTCGCCGAGATGGGAATGCTAGGGGGACAAACGCAAATTTCCGGCGGATTTGCATCTTCTACTAGCGGTAACCCTTTATTTCGTTTTGATCATGAAGCTAATAGTGTAGCATTAGCCGAAACTATTTGTGTTGATCATTTAGCATTTCGATTTAGTGAAAATGTAGGATTTAATGAGTATATTAAAGAGCATACACAACCCGCTTTTAAATCCGTATCTAGGAAAGTGATTAAGAAAAACGTAATTAAGGCTTATAAAAGACACAAGGCCGAATTAGTTTCTTATTTTTCGCAAAATGATATGAATGTTTCTATTTGTAGTGATATATGGAGTGATAATACTCAAACCCATTCTTACATGGGTGTTACATGTCATTTTGTAGATCATTATTTTACAATGCAAAAACGTTTATTGGCATTTAGAGTCTTTGATGATTCACATACCGCACAAAATATTGCTATGATGATTCGTACAATTTTAGAAGAATATAGACTACTTAATAGAGTTTTTTCAATTGGATTCGACAATGCATCTGCTAACACCGCATCTATTAGAGATTTACAAGAAATGTGTCAACCTTTATTTGGTGGGAGATTTTTTCATATTCGATGTGCTTGTCATATTTTAAACTTATGTGTTCAAGATGGTTTACGTGCTTTGAGTTATCATTTTGATCCAATTAAGAACGTTATTAAGTATATTTGGGGGCATCCTAAAGTTACAAGAGATTGGATGACCTTTTGTAAAACTAACGGGGTGCACCCAAAACGTTTTTCAAAAGATGTGGGTACCCGATGGAACTCTACTTACCTATTACTATGTGAATGTATAGAATATAAACAAGTTTTAACGTCTTTTGTTTCTCAAAACCTTTCTGGCTCTACTTTCTATTTTAGCGAATCAGGTTGGGATATATGTCAAAGTATTGCAACGTTTTTAAAATGTTTTAGTGATGCAACAAAGAGATTTAGTCATGTTTATATACCAAGTAGTAATGTTTTTGTCTTGGAAGCTTGTAATGTTATGGCTGGTTTAAGTGAGGGAGCTAAAATTCCCGGCATTGAGGAATCCGTTGCAAGCATGAGGAGTAAGTGGTTGCAATACTATAGATATATTCCCGATTGTTTTCTTGTTGCTTGTGTTTTAGATCTTAGACTTAAATTAGGAGTTTTACACGCTCTTTTAGATGACTATTATGGATATATTTTAGCCGACGGTGAACTAGAGGATATTTTAGGTATGGTTTCTAGAACTAGAACAAACATTGAAACTTTATTTACTCATTTTTCGGATTCTCCGACTACTTCACAATTACCTCCGGCTTCTTCGAGCTCTAGTAGCTTGGGGGCCTTTGGAGCTAAGTATTTTAGTAAAAGACCAAGAGTTACAAACACGAATGCGGAAATTGATAACTATCTTAACACCAACTTTGAGTTTGTTAGTTGTGAAACTTTAGATGTTTTGAAGTGGTGGGAGGATCATAGGAGCATGTTTCCAACGCTTGCGAAGATTGCGGCTCAAGTTCTTGCCGTCCCCGCTTCAACCGTGGCGGTGGAACAAACTTTTAGTGCAGGAGGCAACACTTTAACGAGGAAGAGATCAAATTTGGCACCGGAGTCATTGGAGGCGCAATGTTGTGTTTGCGATTGGAAGAGAGCCGCAATGAGGCAACAACGTAACATTAACGAGTCATCGGAAGACGAGTGGATTGGAGATTCTACTACGATACGCACCGATTCATCCGCCGAAGATTCGACTTAGGTAACGGGTTTTGAAAAAAGGTAAAGAACTACGTGGGCTTTGATTCCTCTAACCCGAGAGGATACGTAGGCAACTTAACAAGTAAGTCACTGTTAAGTGCAAGCCCAAATTTTTTTAATTTTTTTGTTCCTTCATATTTAATTTAAAAAACTTAAAAAAAATGATTATAAAAAAACGCTATTAAAAAGAATGTTTTGTATAATTTTTAAACTTAAAAACAATGACAAAACATTCTTTTTTAATAGCGTTTTTTTATAATCATTTTTTTAAAGTTTTTTAAACATAATTTTTAAACTTAAAAACAATGACAAAACATTCTTTTTTAATAGCGTTTTTTTATAATTATTTTTTTTAAGTTTAAAAATTATTTTTACATTTTTATATTTTTTTATTTTTTTATTTTTTTTTTTAAAAAAAAACCGGTCCGAACCGGACCGGAACCGGATTGAACCGGACCGAACCGGTATGAACCGGGATGAACCGGAACCGATGGAACCGGTTTTTCCCGGTTCCGGTTCCGGATTCCGGAGGACCGGAACCGGACCGGACCGGACCAGGAGCCATCATTACTCTTAGCTGCATCATTATAGATATATAATATATAGATAGATTAAAATATCTAATTAACCCATATTAGTTTTTAACCAAAGAAGGAGACGAAGACGAACGAGAGGAAGAAGACGAAGACGATGTGTTCTTAGTTAAATAGTTAGTGATGAAATTGACATTTAAGAGAATAGATAATTAGGATAGAAATTTAAAATATTAGCATTTATTAGGTACAAATTGACATTACTTCATCAAACCCAACAATTATTTTATATATATAGAAGATTAGATTAAATTAGATAGGCGATAGGCAATGAAGAAAAGGCTTGGAATATAAAGATGATCATAATGAAGTCTCAAAAAACGAACACCGCGTTTGCACGCGGCCACCACTAGTGTAAAGAAAAGAAAAGGAAAAGGGAAATATGGACGGTTGATCTATGGTGAAATTTCGTGAACAATGCAGAATTTGTTGATTCTCGAATACGGAGGAGGTATCAAATGGGATACATAAAAATTGGCGTGCTCAGTAACTCACTTGTGGTATTTGAAGCGTCTTCCTAGTTATTTTGCAAATTTTTTAGATAAACCTCTTAAAGAATTAGAGGGCGCATGACATTATCCAACTCCTATATGTTGCGGGTTTGATTTACTATTGTCATTTTGAGGTGAAATATGTGTATCTTAATAACCTATAAATCTGATCTTTTGGCCCAGCATTTAAAGAGTTTATTATTGTAATTTGATTTAAAATTAGCTAGATATAATAAAAAAAAATTGCATCATCTTCTTTCCTCTCAGCCGTTTTAGAAGACTCTTCAAACCCTAACTATACCCACTCAGCGCAATCCGTTTTCGACATCGAGCAGCCACAGCCACCATCACCGCCGAATCCCGATGAAGCTCCCTTCGTCGACCCGCTGATGGAACGGATGCCATATCTGAAGGATCCGAAGGTGATGGCTCAGATGTCCAAGTTGGAGTACGCGAAGTTGTTGAAGGACGCGGAGAAGAGGCTGGTGAGGATCTATGACGAGGCGACAACTAGAGTTGATAGAGGGAAAGGAGTGGTGGAGGAGGAGGATGAAGGCCTAACCCCAAAATTGTTCAGATCATACGGACAGGAACGAAAGCCATAGAGCTCCAACAAAAATGGCGAGCTCTCTCACAGGCAAGATTTTCATGTTCTTACTCTTCTTTTCCATGTCAAATTTCACAGTTTTTGTGAACTATTCTTCCACACCTGCTTTTCTGCCGATTTGACGAAAGCTTTTTCTCTCTCTCTATGCCGATCAACGAATATCTGAGAGAGAGAGAGTAAAGAAATTAGGTATTGCTTGTGAAACTCGCCTTCTATCATCCATTGAAATTTTCAGAAGCTGCTCTTTCTCTTTCTGATTTCGAATTCGTTTACAAAAATCAGAAACTAATTTTGAAATCCTGTTTTCAGAAGCACTCTTGCAAAATATTTGATCACGAATAATATGATAACTTAATTTTGTCGTATACATATATATATATTTCTCCAGGTGATGAAAAGGGGAAGGCGAATCCGAGCGTACAAATTTGACAAAGAACAAAAAACAATTGAAAAAAGTAGACAAGGCAGCAGAGATTCGTCGACATACTCAATCCTCTTGACATCGTGGCGTTATACTGAGAATGGTAACACTACAATAGATCAAATTTTTTCTTAGCATTGCAAATTTATACAGTAATAATCATAAAAAAAAAAAGCTTGCTACTTGGATTATGAGTTTGGCTCAATCTTTGGAAAATTTGGTGATAAATAAAGTGTTGAAAATTTGGTGTTTGCTGATATCAAAGATAAAATAGTTGAGGGTCCTGATTTTCAGAAACTTTTTCTAAGATGGTATTGATGTTAAAAGTTATCTTGATTTGGGATGGTTCTCCAAATGTGCATAACAGTAGCTGCATTACATACTTCTGTTTAGTAAAGATAATCTCTGGCCGATTCTTTGAAATTATGCTTGATTCAGGCAAATTTCAAGTCACCATTGCATGTGCGAGCGGGTATTCCCATATGTTTTCCTCACGTATTGTAACTTAAATGGTTTTAACAGAATTGATATGGCCATTATCACAATAAATTAGGGTGATGATCCTTTGAACTATATATTTGGTGATAGTTTGGAAGTCGAGGGCTACTTGAGCAACACGGCTTTGCAAGGAATAGTAAATGGGAAATTGAGGACGAACTTCCAGCATCTCCTACAAGATCTAATGAACAAGCATTCGTAGACCTATTACTCAGACCTTCTGATGAGCATTCGAAGATCTGGCCCCATAAGTACTGGTTTTGACCACTTAGATTTCTGACAAGTATTTGAATTGTATTGTTACTCTTTATTAAGTCTTTTTTCTTCTGTTTTTTCAGATTTGAATTCCATCTTAGGGTTTCTCTAACAGAGGAGGGAAATCTCAAGCTGCTACCGTTCTGCCGGATTCCTAATGGCAAACCCTTTAGCTTCTCTATAGCATTTCGCACTTACTTCTCCATTTCTGATATCAGGTGAGCTACTGTCACATGACATTTTCCTTTCATTTAATAAATTTAACCTTCTGCGCATCATAATTTGATGAATGAATATCATCTTCTCTATACTGACTGTTCATAATTGAAATTACAATACATGTTCTTTTGAAATTTATCCTCATGCAATTGAAAGGTTTGTTAACCCTTCATAATTGAAATCGTTTCAAATTTAACCAATATGTTTATAATTTACCCAAATTTTTACTATTGTTCTCATCACATACAATGGTGTTGAAATTTCTTTCATTCCTTTGTATCAACAATTAATTCTATACATTAGCAATGGATTTGTCACTTGCCTCTAATTATATAAATTACAATACAGGTATTTTTTTTATCAGAAATTACTATTAGATATCTTCTTTTGTGAATTTGTACCAAGGGAATTGCTTATGTGCTGCATCGTGTCCCCATTAAGTTGGATTCAAGGTAAGGTCTTTGATTGCAGTATAAACGTTTGTTTACCTTGAATATGGCCATATTGTAATCATATATTTCTTTTGATTTTCAGAACTGATTCTGATGACCTTCATAAAAAATCAAAAGCAAAGAAACTGAGTATGAACAAGAAGCAATGGTCCCATCGAAACGCAAGCCTGCCGCTGTTACTAAGGAGAAGGCGATGAAGACTCCGTGTGGTGGGTGAGGGCTAACAAGTTTTTGCAGGTTCACAAATCAATTGTCCATTTAAAAAATTACTGTAGTCATAATCTTTAAATAATTGTTTGGATTGCATGAAGAATATGTATTTTTTATCTGTACTGCATGCATTATCTAACTAATTACAATCTTTTGTAGGCTACCTGATTTTTATGATTCCCCTAGCAGCTCCGAGTACAGCACAAGGTCGACTATTCTGTCCACCAATGTCAGTGAGCAAATCGAACAGAATCTATCTGAGATGTGCACACTACATGAAAATTCCATCTCACAAAAGATTGATACAAGACTTGAAAATGGTGTTGTTACTTCAGATAATGAGGCTCTTTCTGTAGAATCTGTAAATCAAGGTAATTAAGTTTTATTTTCATTGAGATTCTTCTATGAATCTCTATGTGAGAATGTCCACATTGTGCTGATTTGATTTTATCACATACAATAAGATCATATTACCATTTGCTGAGGCAAAGATTGACCAAGATGTTACATATTTTAGCTCCCCTCTTCAAACAACTCCATTATTCAGTTGTTTGGCAGCAGCAATTCCAAGCCCACAATTTTCTGAAAGTGTAAGCTATGTTCTTTCCAACCAATTTTGACATAATGTTTGATGCCCAATTTTTCATTTAATGATCGCCTTTAAGTTGTTACTCCACATGTTGATAAAGAATTTCAGTCACTTTCGACCAAAAAAATGAGAGAATTTCAGTCACTACCCCTCAGATAATTAGGTAACACATAATGTGACCCTTGAACAGCTAGATAATTTGTTTAAGAATGTTCCCTTGCTTAAAGACAATAAATTTGAAAGAATTTGAAGAATGGACATTGTTATATTTGGAAGTTGAAATCTGAGTAATTCGAAATTTATGATGTTGGATTTTTGTTTTATTCTTTCCATTTTGATTAACATTTTTTTTAATCTTAGGAGAGGCACTTTCTCATGAAAAATAGGAGCTTCCAATTTGTGTCTGATTTGGTACGTGTTGTTATTCCATCATTCTTGTTCTTCCATCTGTATGCTTAAATAGCATCTTAGCATTATTCTGATGAATACTAACAGGTTGATGGCCTGATGCGTCTAATGGAAGGTGAGCACGTAGGTCCTTTCAACCTTGGGAACCCGGGTGAATTCACCATGCTTGAACTTGCAAAGGTACATTTTGCACAACTCTTCATCCTGATCAAGATGTAGAGATCCATGATTAAGCATATTCTAAAACGGGACTGTTGTATGGTTAAATTGGTGGACAGGTGGTGCAACAAACGATTGACCCAGATGCAAAGATAGCATTTAGACCCAACACAGAGGACGACCCGCACAAGAGGAATCCCGACATTTCAAAGGCAAAGGAGCTACTCGGTTGGGAGCCCAAAATCCCGCTGCGAAAGGGGCTTCCAAAGATGGTTTCTGATTTCAGGCAGCGTATTTTCGGAGACCACAACAAGGAAGGAAGCCGTTTAAGCTCCACCACTCTCTGATTAGCTGAACTGAACCCTTATGTTTTAGTGTTGTTCTGTATTCGAGGTGAAGGTAAGGAATAGAGATCATGTAGAAGAAGAGGAAGCATGCAGTAGCAGTTGTTGCATTGTTTCTTATATTTGGTATTTTGCTTTGAAATCACAAATAGGTGGAACATTGTACAACAACAACTACTACACTGTCTTCTTTGAAATCGAGTCTTGAAAGGAATAATACTCTCCTCGCTCTTTAGCAATAACAACTCGCACATACATATGCATTTTATGCCTTAAACTCCGACGATCTCTTTCATGGTTTGTTGAAATTGGCATGCTCATGTTTTCTTGGTTTGATCCACGCAGTTTTGTAGAAAACAAAACATTAGAATGCAAAGAATTATTGAAATCCAACTTTAAAACTTAGAGAAATAAACATCAATAAATCTGCAGCAGGGTGCTGAATGCAAAGTATTATTGAAATCCAACTTCAAAACTTAGAGAAACATCAGTAAATAGAAATAAGGACAAAAGAAGAAAGTCAGGGGAAATAAATAATCACAAAGCATAAATTCTCCAGCTGAAACAAGGACACTGACAACGATTGAGGAAACATTGTGGTATTTTGTTTTCGAGACTATCCCCTCCTGACAAGGTGGAAGGGAAGGCCGGTACCGCCGGTAGAGATCGGGGAAGAGCACAGTTGTTATCCTTGCAAAGAAAAGAAATAGTGGGTTTGGAATTGAAGATCTCTTTGGCAATTGTGTATTATTATATTCACACAAGAGATGATTTCATCTTTCACTCCTTGCATTTATGAAGAACAATTTTATTTACCTTTGAATTCCAGTTTCACTAAATAGATAGAATATAAACAAAATATTTAAGAAAAATCAACTATAATTTGTTGTTCGTATATTAATATGAATTGTGAAAAATTACAGTTTGTCAACAAGATTACATACAAACATACACAAATCTCTAAAAGAAAGAATTTGCAAGAGAAAAGACAAAAACCAAGCAAGAATTTAAGAAAAATTAAGCGATACAAAAATCGTTTGGAATTATATATTTGTGTGACGAGTATTAAATTCAAATCAAGAACTAATAAAGCGTTAAAGAAAGTGGATCATATGCGTGATTTCATTAGTTAGAAGTATGATCTATTTGAGTTTGAATCATTTATGAAGAGCAATTTTATTTACCCTTGAATTCCAGTTTCACGGAGTAGATAGAATATAAACAAAATATTTAAGAAAAATCAACTATAATTTGTTGTTCGTATATTAATATCAATTGTGAAAAATTACACTTTGTCAACAAATTAAATATAAACATACACAAATCCCTAAAAGAAAGAATTTGCAAGGGAAAAGACAAAAACCAAACAAGAATTTAAGAAAAATTAAGCAATACATAACGTTATAAACTCGCATATTAGATAAAAAAAAATGACTTCAAAAAGGCCGTGCATCGCACGGGCGCTGCAGTACTAGTATACTTTATAAGTGGTCTATTTGGTTTTCTAATCTTAAGGTGATAAATTAGAAATTGGCACATTCATATATAGATAAAGATCTAATACGAATATGTTTAACAAACGAACGTACGAACGTACGAATATATGCACTTCTTTTGCATGTACACATTTTGCAAATATGTATATATTTATGCTTCTATGTGCACATTCCTTCTCATTCACAAGCACACATATGCGGATATGTTTTTCAATACAATCTTAAATACATGTACAAATCTGCGAATATGTATGTATTTACGCTGAATATGTGCACGTGAATATGTGAATAATTCATTTGCTTACTTATACCTTAATAATCATTCTCACATTAATTTTTCTTTTGAAAACTAGTATGTTCTTCCTGTAGCAGGTCTGCAAGGCTTAGATATAGACATTCATACTCCGACACATCCGAAAGGATGTGAACCGACAAGCCCAAGCTAAAAACATAATATTAAGTGTCTGTTCGACAAAATGGCAAATTGCCTTGATTTAACTAGCTTATAAGCTAGCTTAAATTTTAATAATGTTAAAATTCAACATTATTTGAAAATTAAGCTAGCTTAATTTGTTATCACCCCCAACAGGCAGTAAAACTAAAAATTAAGACACTAGAAAGAGAAGCATGAAAACTAGAGTTATGACCCTGAAATACTCATTAGAACTGTTAATTAGGTACTTTGAAACACCTTTACCCCAAAACTGTAATGTTTTTTAAGTTTTTGCATCACTTTTTTAAGTTATACGGAAATACCCCTTTGCTGACGTGACATTATAATAGAGTTGTCAACAAAAATTTTAACAGAGTTGTCAACAAATTTTTTAACAGAGTTGTCAACAATTTTTTTAAAAGAGTTGTCAAAAAGAATAATAAGTTGTCAACACCAATAATAACCCTTTGCTGACGTGGAAATTATAAAAGAGTTGTCAGCAAAATTTGTCAACAAATTTTTTAACAGAGTTGTCAACAAGAATAATAAGTTGTCAACACGACTAAATAAGTTGTCAACCCAACTAAATAAATTGTTTACACGACTAATAAACGGTCAACAACATACAACACGAGTAATATTACAAAACTGTCAACACTTTACAAAACTTGTCAACATTGTCAACACCACTAAATTACATTGTCAAAAAAATATAAAGCAAAGATAGATGGCAGAAGATTATGATTACACATCTAATTTATCAGCTCTTGTTTGATCTTAATCATCAACTGATGCACTGTTGTTGCAACCTCTGTTGCAACCTCTTCTGCTGAACTTAGCTTGCTCTCATCTTCTACCTGCATAAGCTTAACCAAATCAGTTTCAGAATGTTGTTTCCACAAAATTAAAACACAAATCTGTCAAATATCAGCAAACAAATAACAGTCCAAATCATCATACTGAAATTTCACCATCCAATGGATCACTGATATCAGTGATTCTCCATTGTGTAACAGACTTGAGATATATGAGAGGAAAGACTACATCCAATACACGTATGCGAAGAAGAAAATAAACAATAATTAAACAATTTGACACCACAATCCAAAAAATTAGGTTACTGTTCTCCATACCAAGTTGCCGCTCAATATTGCCTGCAAGATTGAGCAAACAATATATTATGAGCTGATAAAGGAGAACAAAATTACAATTTGGGCAAATGACTAATAACAATCGGAACTTACAGTGCTGAACTTGGCTTGCTCTCATCTTCTACCGTCACCGCTATCGCCGTCAAAGTGGAACTTTTATGCAAATCAATTCCCCACCGTCACCGCTACCGTCGTCAACGACGGGATCTTTTCCGTTATGAACACCATAGCTGACCACGTTGGGAGTAGAGAGACCTTCTGTCGCTAGATCTGAGTGTCTGATTCGGATTTGATCAATTGGGGACTCGATTTGCTTTTTCGTGCATTTCGATTTCGTTTTCGTCTCTCTTCTGCGGTGGATGGAAGATGGAGTACGTCGACAACTTGCCGCCAATGGATCTGATGAGGTCCGAGAAGATGACCTTTATGAAGTTGATTATTCCAGTCGAGTCCTCTCACCGTGCTGTCTCGTATCTCGGAGAGCTTTCCGCGATGTAAGCCTTTCTCTCTCTACATCCTGACTCCGATTCGAATCCGCTGATGCTCTTCGAGTGGGGACCGTCTTTCATCACCAGATCTAGGGTTTCGCCTTCGAAAATGTCATCGTGACGGAGAGTAGCTGACGGAGGCGAAGTTGTGCGACCTTCGCGAGAAGATGTCGGACAGAGAGGATTCGATTTCCGTCGGGGTGTTGGCCGGAGGGAATGAAACGAGGGATTTGGGAAAGAGAGCTGGAGCTTGACGGTGAAGAGTGTGAAGGATGAAGATGATAAGATCTGAAAGTGACAAATAGAAAGCGTTTGTTTATCAGGTAGGGTATTTTATTAATGTTTAGTTAGAGAGTATAGTTGTTACAAGTATAGTGCCCAATAGGGCATTGAGCACAAATCCTCTTAAAACACTTGGTAAATTTGGGCTACAAAGCCCATCACAAACATCAGGTCATTTGGGCCGACAAAACTTTGACAAAGAAAAGAACCATCTTCAACCTCTGCTCTGCATTTTTGACACCTGAAGCTGGTGCAAATGGAGTTCATTCACACGCCGGCTACTGGAATTCATTTAAAAGTTTGACTGATCAATAGGAGCTAAAGTAGCTAGCCCTATGGGAAGAATTTCCGCCAATTTTAACCTCTTTGTAAAGGGTCGATCCTCTTATGGCTACTCCATGTCTGATCATAGAATCTTCTCCGTTTTAGCTGGATCCAATGCAGAATCTGCGACATCCCCTCGAGTCCCAGATCTACTGATTTTGACAAACAAGATAAATTCTTACTGCAGGAACAGAAGATTAGACGACGCACTCAACCTGTTCGACAAAATGCCTGCACGCGATGCAATCGCATGGAACTCGATGCTCAAAGGCTGTTTGGACTGTGGCCGGTTGAATATTGCCTTGAAACTGTTCGACGAAATGCCCCAAAGAAACGTCGTGTCATGGACTACTATGATCAACGGCTACTTTCAGTTCGGTAAGGTTGATTTAGCCTCAGGCTTGTTCATCAACATGCCCACTAAAGATCTTGCAGCTTGGAACTCAATGCTTCATGGCTACTGCACTAATGGCAGAGTTGATCATGCTCTGGAATTGTTCAAGAACATGCCTTGTAAAAATGTAATCTCATGGACTTCAATGATGAGTGGGCTTGACCAAAACGGGCAGGGGTTTGAATCTTTGAAACTGTTTCGGGAAATGATGAGGTCCGGGATTGAACCCACATCGAGTACTCTCTCGTGTGCAATCACAGCTTGTGTAGATGAGTCAGCTTCCAAACAAGGACTACAATTTCATACCATTGTTCTAAAATCAGGCCACTTTCTTGACGACTTCATAACCACTTCTCTGATTTCATTCTATGCAAAGTGTAAGCAAGTACAAGATTTCCGCAGGGTCTTCCAAGAAAAGACGCTGCACGAAAACGTCGTTGTATGGACATCTCTACTGACGGCCTTTTCTCTAAACTCGAAACACGAAGACGCCTTACTGGTTTTCCATGACATGTTTGTGACAGGTATTCTCCCAAATCAGTCTACCTTCACCACTGCATTGAATACTTGTTGTGATCTAGAATCACTGGATAGAGGAAAACAGATCCACTCTGCAACGATCAAGTTCGGATATTCAGCTGATTCATTCGTGGGTAACTCTTTGATTATACTATATTCCAAGTGTGGAAGTATTAAAGATGGATTGACAGCATTTGGAGATGTCAAGGAGAAGAATCTAGTCTCATGGAACTCAATCATTAACGGGTGTGCACAACACGGGCGAGCAACATTAGTTCTCGCCTTATTCGCTCAAATCATACGAGCCAATACAGAGCCGGACGGGTTTACCCTGACAGGATTGCTCTTTTCTTGCAGCCAATCTGGGATGCTAACTAAAGCAAGATCCTTTCTTGATTACTTTAGTCTGTACAAAGTTAAGGAAGTGAGGCTTGAGCATTATGCATGTATGGTGGATATGATGGGTCGTTATGGAAAGGTTAATGAAGCTGAAGATTTCATCGAAAAGATGCCGATTGAGGCGACTTCGGCGATTTGGTTGTCATTGCTGAGTGCTTGCACAATGCACTCTAATTTGGAAGTTGCTGAAAGAGCTGCAAAGAGGATAATTGATCTTGATCCTCTTTGTAGCTCTCCTTATATCCAATTGTCTAATCTTTTTGCGTCTGCTGGTAAATGGAGTGATGTTTCGAGGGTGAGAATGGAGATGAAGGAGAAAGGAGTTGTGAAGCAACTTGGATGTAGTTGGGTTAAACAAGAGAAATTGTAACAGGTTTCTTATTAAATATTTCGGCTCAATGATTATAAATATCGTTGTAAACAAGACATCCGTTAACTAACTACCATAGCTCAATTGTTTTGTTGGGGAATTGTTAGGCTCGGATTTCAACGGTCTAACTCGTCCAAGGCCCAACAAAGCTAATCCAGAGATTAAGCCCCCAAAAGACGGCGAATCAAGAAGGCCCGTTGGAGTCAAGGTTACGTAAAAGAGAATTTATAGAATCAAGTAAAAAACACAAAGTCAAAGACGACCGTTGCACATTTATTACAAAATCCCGATAAGTTAGTTGGAATGATTGCCAAGAATATCTCCATTTACACCAAAATATTGAAGTATGGATTTAAGTCGAACCCGAGCGATATAAAAAGAAGAGCGTCTGAAGAAAAATACACACGTGAAAACGAGAGCTTACACTTTGTCGTGGTCAACATTGTCATTGGCTTTACTCTCATTCTATGCGATCAAATCAATTAACATCACTTTTTCTTTACTTGTCCTCTAAACTTGTCTTTAGTCTCATTCGTAATCTACTATATAACTACTAAAGCAGAATGTCTTACTCTCACATTAGCTATGCCACGTGGCTAGAAGGCTTTTCAGCCTATCCACGTGTCTGCCATGTGTCATAACGCAATTCGTTGATTTTGTTCTTTTTTCCAACTACTGTGTAAGGAAGGTATTTTTTTTCTTTTTTGGCAAATTTAGTATATACGGCTGAACTTGCATATTTTTGGTAATAGTATCACGCATAATTTCAGAAATATTGGGGAAATCTTCCGGAAGAATATTTTTAACTTTTTTATGAGGTGATTGAATTATGACAGATTTTTATTTTGGTCATAAATATCAGATGTAATCCAAAATTGTTTATAATCCATCTATACCTATTTCCTAATTGTGTGAATGACATTTTTAACTGTTCATACCCTATACTATTGAACATGTACAACAAAATGTAAAGAAAAAATTAAAACCCTAATTTTTAAGTTGAGCTATTTATATGAACCTATAAAGCAATAATGAAACCCTAAAGCAAAAAAAGAAAAAATTATTACAAATTTTCTTGCAATAATTATATGAACCTGAAAACAAAAATAATAACTAATCTGCAAAATTAAAAATTACGATGGAAAAGATATCATAAAAACCCTAATTTCTAGAACGATATAAAATAAATCGAACTATAAAATAAAGGATACTCTTGCCAAAAATCTGCAACCCAATTTCCATAAACCTGTAAAGCAAGAAAAAGGAAATTAATGTATTTATATGCAATATGCAACCTGTTTAAACCAAGGAGAATATATCAAACAGTAATCGAATCATGGCTTACAACTTTAACCTAAATTATAACTTATTAAATTCCAGAAATAAGACGCAACAATATTCTGCACAAAATAAAACCCTAAAGTTTCATTATAAAATTGACGTTCTTCCAATCATAACCCACCATATTCTCATATTCCTATCATACACCTAGAGTCATTCTTTTCCTATGAAGGCAGATCCCTCAAAATTCTCCACCACCAACATAATTTTCATGGATGAAACGGTAAATATATATTAGTTCAACCCTTTGTGTTTCTACACCTGTCTATCTAACTAAAACTATTCTTATA
This sequence comes from Oxyria digyna, assembly GCA_029168935.1. Taxonomy (NCBI): domain Eukaryota; kingdom Viridiplantae; phylum Streptophyta; class Magnoliopsida; order Caryophyllales; family Polygonaceae; genus Oxyria; species Oxyria digyna. The sequence goes on from JAPVLV010000001.1 coordinate 76,328,722, forward strand.
TCAGTAAGATCGAATCCCTGCAGAAAGCAGGGATTCGATCTTATTCTAGACAACAAGTATAGGAGTATTGTGTATAAATCGTGATTTATAAACTGAAATTTCAGACATATGCAGAAGTTAAACCTCTCTCTTTCAAATCTAGGCTTTTGCAGAAATAGTTGTGCAGCAGTTGTGCTTTAGTGTAATTAAGATAACTTATATTTTCCTTTACTTAGATCTTCTTGCTTAAATGTTTTATTTGGGTGATAATGTTTTTTACATGTATTTTCAGGCACAATGAGATCTTCAGCCATATGGGTGATAATCTTAAAAGTTAATGGATACCAGGTATGGTTTTGGATTAATATGCTCTAGATCTACAGTTTTAACTTCAATTGCAGAAGCATTCTGCAGTTTATGAATTTTAACTAAATCTGTAAAATGAGGATATAAGGTCATTTACTTAGTGTTTGTTATGGCCAGTGGAAGATACCTGGGATGCAGGAACATAACACTTCTTGATAAAAGCTTCATCAGATCTCTGGCCTTCACAACTATAAATGGATCCCCGGTCTTCATAGTTGTTTACACTGAAAAAGAACCCTCAACCTAACCAACAAATGAAAGAATGTCATATAACCATCTTAGAACCCGAGTAAAAGAAAGAGCCAACAAAGTGAAACCTATAGGAATTTAAACAATGAAACTCTTATCCTAGAATGACATTTCACAAAAGCAAGAAAGCATAGCTGAAGAAACTAATAAAATGATATAAGATAAACTATTTAGGCTTTGTTAAAGATTTATAAGAACGAACAAACACATGATAAACTCTTTGTCTGGATTGGTTGTCATACAATTTGGGTACATTTGTTATTAGTTACTACTGTACTTCATTGTTGAAATAGCTTATTGGTTGGCTCCAAAATCATAAGAAAGGAAAGTGTATTCTTGAAATAGCATTTCATTGGCCTATTAGTTACTACTTGAAATAGCCTATTAGTTGTGTTCTGACAAATGTACTCAATTAGTTGGCTCCTGAAATTTTCCTAAAGGCCAATGAAAGGAAAATATGGATTTGAAAAACTGCATCATCATATTATTAAAAACACAACAAGGGAACATTTATATTTAGTTATTACATAGAGTACATATTTCTGTCCAGAATCAGAAGAAAGGAATGTGTATTTTTAAATATATTTTTTAAAGCTAGAATTGCTCATTAGTATAACAAAACCTAGCACAAATTAAGGAAATCAACTTAAACATAATTGATGCAATTAGATTAAGAAAGAAAAAAGGCTCACCAGACCACCCCCATCATCATCATCAAAATCTGATGTAGCTGTTCCAGCTTCTTGACTTCTCACATGTTCGGTAACGGATGAAACCTAAGAACAATGTAATCGTGTCATTCGTTTGAACAAATAAAGATAACTCGACAAGCAATTCTAAAAGAAACCTGAGCAGTCAAACCATTCAAGCACCCACAAATTTTAGATAGCATAAAAAGCATTAATTTTGCGAACCTTGATAACTCGACCAACAATTTCCAAGTTTTCGTTTATTGAGCAACCTTTGCATTTCGACTTGAGCAAACTATAAATAATTCAGAATAAGTTAGTCATGCATACAAATTTTATTAACCTATTAAAGTAAATTTAGAAAGAAGTAACTATGAGATTAAGTTAGCTGCATCAAATGGGTCTCTCTTGAGAGAAAAATTTATGGATGCACACAAGGAGTACAAACTAAAATATCAAATAATTCAGCAAGAAATAGTGTCAGCATACGAGCATAATCAAACTGAGACTGAAAGGATAAATTTCAAGAAGATTGTACCTGGTTGTTGTGACCACATTTCTTCTTCCTGCAATTTACAGCTCTGGGATGCAGACGAGCATAGCACCTACAGACACACAGTTCACTTTACAGGAACTTGAAGTGAGACACCTACAATTTCTTAAAGCTAGAATAGAATTTGACAGAATTAGGATTCAAGCTCAGTTGAATAAATATACATTGATTAAAATTGTTTACAAGTGGCAACAGTATCACAAAAGTTGAATCAAATTAGATTTTTTTTTGTAAAATCCTGTTAATAGCTTGGAACTGATAAAATAAATGCAGAGAAATAACAGTTTAAGAGCTTGCAAGGAAGTTCTATGTTATTTAGAACTAAATAAACTTTTGCTTTCAAGGTATGTTATTCATATTAAGATTGAGTATCAAAAAATAATTTAAGTCAAATTCCCTACAACCCTATATTGTAAAACAATAACATTATGTAAGGAACGAGATAAAAAACATTTATTTCTTACAAATGAAGGAGCAGAAACAAGAGAAAACACTTTAATTATGAACTGAAAACAACACATTGCAACTAAGCTTTCAAGAATCAGAAAACACACACAGAAGCAAAAGAGGAAATCCCTACCCAATTCAAAGCAAGCAGTCAAGTTGGCAAGACTCATAGAAAATTGCATATCATATAAATTCATGAAGCACTAACTAGGATTTTCGACAACACCTTTTTAGCACAACCACAATTTGATGTTGAACTACCACAATCACTGTAAAAAATAAATTTTGAATTAAAAAAAACATTAGAAGCAAAATAATCACATGACATGAATTGGAAAATTACTTAGCCAAGGAAAAAATGTACCTCATAACGTTTTCCTCTTTTGGCTCCCATTGATTGAGGAAAAAAAGAGGTTGTGAGCTCAAATCTAGAATTTGTATGGATAGCTCTCAGATCTGGACGATGAAACCCTAAAAAAAAAGAGCAAAGACTGAGATTGGAGATTGGCGGTGATATTCATGCCAATAATAACATGTTCGCGTTCGGGGAATTACCTGAGAAAAAGAAGAGCGCCGAGGAAGCCGAAGAACGAGCCGTTTATCTCCGATGAAGGTGCTTCGTAGATTCTTCTTCCTGGATTCTGATCGCGAGTAGAAAATCTTGGTGGAGGGCTGTCAGGTATGGAATGGATAAATGGGGAAGAAATTAGAGTGACGATTAGGTGGGGAGGAGAGCACAGATCTGGGATGAGATCTCTCAACTTGGAATGGAGAGCTGGGGAGGAGAGCACAGATCTGGGATGAGATCTCTCAACTTGGAATAGAGAGCTGGGGAGGAAGAGTGATGGTCAGGTGGGTGAGGCTAGGGTTTACAGAAAAGAAGTGAGCGTCTATCTGAAAAGAATAAGGTTTCCTATTTTGGGTTAGACAGTGAAATCATGATTTGGGCCGAGGTGAAAATTTGATTTGGGCCGAAGATCAACGATTCAACTAATGAATGAATACGTTAGAATTGTGTAAAGTTATGCAGATATTAATTATCTAACATTCAGTGTAAGCAACTATGAATGATTTGGGCCCATAAAAATGTTAGATAATTAATTTGGTTGCTTAGTAAAATTATGCAGATATTTACAAATGAATGAATACAAATTCTAGCCATTTAACATTTACAACAGCTGCAAAATATTATCCTACGTTAGAATTGTGTAAAGATCCACTTAGAAAAAATGGCTTGAAAATTATATAGAGATTTATAAATATTATCATTTATTAAGTGATAATATTATATAGAGATTTATAAATAATTACAAATTACTCCGTATTTTATACAATTACATAATAAATATTCCAATGATTATAGTATAAACAACTTATCATGAAATAATAAAATTGTGCGAAGGGGTAAATTTCGTGAAATCATACAAGAAAAACAATAAAAAAGACTGGAATTAATTATCTAACATTTGTATAGTCAAATTGATATAAAAGTAATAATTTGCGTAGTAAATTTTATATGAAAAGGATCTACTAACAGAGTTTGTACAACAAATTACATAACTTGCAAACCCCGATTTCCTACATTTCAAATAGTTAGTAATTTATGTCATTGATTTTATCTTTTTTTAGTCAATTAAAATCTATATTTGGTCTTTATTGAACATTGATTGAATTTTATAGTGTATCAAAATGTTACACCGAGATGTTTGCAAGATCCAATGTTTGCAAGATCCAATCTCTCATATTTCAGTTTTATGAGTGATATCTCACAATAAAAAATCTCTAGTACAATTTTGTTTTCATGTTGTCTTTGCTTTAGGTATCAAAATTATTGTCTCTTAAATAAATTATATTGCATATCTTATATTAATTGCTTATATAGGTAATAAAATTACATAAAAGAGATAAAAAAACAAGAAAATCAATCAGGTACAAATGTACGAATGAAATTATTATTGTACAAATGTACGAATGAAAAGTTCACATGCACATTCTTGTACATTCACACGCACACCGCACATGTGTGCATGCCTTTGACAATATATAAAAAATACATGCACATGTATGCATGTTCATGTTCATGTGAAAGGTTGTGCATGTGAATTTATCTTTTTAATGAGCCAACACATTTGCTTAATTACCCTATTTGTCTTTTTAATCAATTTAAGGACTCATATCTTCTTACTCTCTCCGTCCCTTAATGTTATTCCTATTTTATTTTGACACATTTGTCGAGACATGTTTTGCGTCATTAATATCTCTAATTATATATTTCTAAAAATTATAAAATTTTGATATTGTTAAAATACTCAATGAGACGAATAAAACAAGATCCCGCATAACCATTTTTATTCTTATAGATAGAGAATAATCTAACAAATTGTATTAAATCGTAAACAACACAAAAATTATTCATGCTCGCGCGCAGCCCGCGAAACCCCAAAAAAACTCAAAAAAACACAGTACTCGCTAAGCAAAAATCCCAACTGCGGCTATGATTCTACCAACACATAAACAACCACGCGCTATACTCCGCGAGTGTATCCCAATCTCTTGTAATCTTCCCTCTTTCCGCAAACAAGCACGTGTAGACCCCCAACTTAAATCCAATCAAACCCCTCCACGTGGAGCCCATCCAATGGCTGGAGCCAGTTGGAATCAAGATCAAATCTCAGCCGTCCAAATAATTTCTCTCTCCTCCAGCCTTTCTCTCCGGTATAAAAAGTCAAGGCCCTCACCTGACTTTTCTAACGTGGTCTCCCTGATCTGCCTCTCTCTCTCTCTCTCTCTCTCTCTCTCTCTCGTTTCTGAGAGGTTTAATTTGGGAGTCCAAGCTTCTCTTGCAAGGTACGACTATGGTTCTTATCTTCTAATAAACTGATTGGTTAATTAGCCGTGTAATTCTTGAGTTTGAACTGATTTGATGACTATTGGAGCTTTAATTGAATCTCGCTTTCTCTCTCTTCGCTCCGCTGAATTCGCGGTCCTGATTCGCTTCTTTTGATTGCTGATGTGTAGAATTGAGGCATAGTTCTTCGAGTTTTTGTGCTTGGTGAGGGTTTTAATGGTGTTTTAGGTCTTGCTTGATTGTGTTGGGAAGATTTAGGTCTAGTTTGCTTCCGGAATTCACATATTGCTCCCTACCTATAATTAGCTTCACCTCAAACTTCTTAAATCGGTCAATAGCTTAAGAAACGAGAAACACTGTTCTTTTTCTTTTTCGTAATTTAGGTCTGATTTAGTGTGTCTTTGTTCAATTGTTTTACATAGAAATTTTCAGATGTTTTGGTATTTTCTCTTGATATCTGATGAATTAAAATAGTCTAGGTTGTTTTGGATAAGGGAAAGTGGAACTGATCAACAACAGTTATTATTGAGCTACTTCTGTATTTATGAACATTTAGATTAGAATGATTGGAGGCGATATACTAGGTTTCAGTATTTTGGTTTTCTTGGATTTAAGTAATGGAGTTAAAAGTTAAAACTGGCTTTAATGGAGTACCTAATAAAGACAATACTTTCAATGGGTTTCTTCCATTGAACTGAAGCATCGAATGGGATTTAGCCACTTAGATAGCTGTTTGATCTGAATGTCCTCTCTGTCCTTTATTATATTGTTCGTTTCCGCTGACGTAGTTTGCTCAGGTGTTAGATTCAAGTAGGGTATTCTTATGACATTTCCTCTCTTTTTTTCCTTCCTATTAACAGAACTCCCTCCACTGGAGCTTCAAAGGTTGGCCTTCACCGGCTGATGTTTGTGGAGCAAGGCTGCTGTACATTTTACAAATATCAATCAAATGCCATCGATAAGCATGAAGCATTCAAGCACGTGTATCATGGGACAAAAGAAAGGACTTGGGATATGTCAGAAATCTGCTATGATATCCAAAAGGTCTTCCTCTCAGGCTAATCTTTCCCATTTGGCTGTAGAATTTGACACATGCACCCAGAGCTGCAAACCTGGTAATTTTCGTCCTTCGCCTTTAGGTTACTAAAATCAAGTACATAGACCTAGACGTTTCTGTTATTTTAAGTAATACCATATGATACTCTAAAACTTTTCATATTATTAAGTAAAATACCTCATGATAGAAATAAATTAAATGCGCATACCTTCTATGTTATCTATTTTTATCCACATTGGATGGTTTATGCTTCATAATTCGTGTGTTATAAGGCTAGAAATAAATAAAATGCGCATACCTTGTTTGTAACTTTTGTGGTCTATACATGTATGGCTCTATAGTGAGGATTACTGTAATTAGAATATTAAATTAGTGGAAAATGTTTTTTTGATATGCTGGAACATGATAATTCGAAAGGGTTGAAAAGGTTTTTGTTCACGCTCTTAGTTTCCGATTCCAGTTTTTTACTAAGAGTATTAGGGTACTAAGCTAATATATTCATTCATCAAAAAGGTATTAGATACTTCTTGAATTTATTAACAATGATAGTTAACAGACATCTTGAGAGTCATTTCTTGAAAATGAATGTGGGTTTTCTTTAAATAGGAAAAAGTCTTACGTAGTTCAAGAGGTTGTGAAATAGAAGTTACTGACCATACGGTTACAGGAACGTGTAATTAATCTGTTAGCATATGATTTTTCAAACAAATATGTAGTACCTCTTTGGTCACACTATTGCAGGTTTAGGATGAATGACAAGTAGGTTTAGAAATTCACATATTTGATAGTTTTGATGTGTTGAGTAGCAAAATAATTTATTGATAACTTCCATCTATTTATTTCTGACCTAAATTTGTATAAAAACAAAATATGATATTCGGTCTTCTAATATAGCACGTTAGGTTAAAAAGTTGCTTAATGTTGCCAGCATACAATAATCTATTATCTAAATAAATACGATTCTAACATCTTGAGCATGGAAAGTATCAAATCTAAGTTTTGTTCCTAATCCTATAGTATCATTATTCATTTTGCCAAGGGGAAAGGATGTTTTAGGGTTTTTCCCCATCCATGCTGTCTTTTAGAACATGTCTTGTTCTTCAAGTAAGTAACCGTATTGTCTGGGGAAGAGCTAATTGGACAATAAAAGATAACCTGGGCGTTATATTTTGTCACTGTACTTTTTCGTTTTTGTCAGTTTGTATGCTTCCCAAATACTCATTGTCTCATGCTGAGAGGAATTCTAAATGTTATCTTGAACTACTTGCAGTATCATCAAATGATGAAGAAATCCTGCATTGCGTTAATGATCCTAAGTTGTTCCTAGGAGAAGATATTGAATCTCAACAGCAGTCAGAATCACTAGTAGTTGAGGCATCAAACACTATAATGGTAAAATAACACATCATTTTCTATTAGACTAGAACGTATTCCTTTTAGTTTTAATGATATCTGTAGTAGTTTATTAAACGTCTTTTACTATTTTTTGGTGCTTTAAATGTGATCATACATGTCTTGTTTTGGGGTGATGAAGGAGATATATGTTCAGCATCAAATATTGTTTTCCTGGTAATGTATAGATTGTCGGATTTGTCAGGAGAAGTCCAAAATCTCAAGCCTATGGTTAGTTGTATGCTCTGCTAGATTTTTTTCAAAATTAGGTTTTCATGCATACTTTCCCACTTTTTTTTGTACCCCTAGCATAATAATCCAATTAATAGGAATACTATTGGTTACTCATTTAATTGCTGGAGAGTGGAGAGCAAACTTGTTTTATTGATATTTAATGCTGTTATGTTTATTTACGTCATTACTTTGTATTCAAGTAAGGAAGAAGCTCTATGTAAGGTAATCATTATCCCGTGAACATAACTTAATTTTATTTCCATCTCAAAATACATGTTGTGTTAGTGTTTTGCACACTTTTAAAGAGTCCATTTACTATAAAACTACGAAAGTACCTTACTAATACCCTATTTCTTTTCTTTTCAAAGACTACTATTTATACATCCTCTACTCATTAATGACCTTGATATTTGAGTCCGGGGTTGTGGAATAAAAAGTTTAAAAGGCCTGAAACGACAAATTTTACGTCGGGAATTTTTATTACATTAATGGGTTTGTTATAGAAAATGTTGAAGTTTATCATTATTTTATTTCATGATGATAGTATCATCAAAATCCAAAGTTTGTAGTTTGTAGATAAGTAAGAATGTGGCTTAACTCATCCAACATTTATTTATTTTGTGGATTTCATGTTGGTTGAGGTCTTTTGCATTATATTTATCAAGTGGGACTTAATAAGCCCCCTTAAACCATTTCACCTGTTGTTTGGTGATGAATTGTTATAATCTTCTATGTTCGAAATATGGCACATCCTAGTCTGGGTCCCTACTTTGTCCCACTATGCACTACTTCTTGATCAGAACATTTGGTTGGCACAAATATGTTTATAAACAATGTTTTTCTAATCTCTTCATGGTTGCCTTAAGCCTTAAGAGCTTCTGTGGATGACTAATGAGATTTTTATATGCAGGATATGAGTGTGGATTCCACTTCCACAAACCTTGAGATGATTTTCTGTCCTGTAGTGAATGAACTGGAGGATCACAGTGTTGTTTACACTCACAAGGAGGAAGGTAGAATCTTGCTTTTCTTGCAATTCTTTGAAATTTCAGTTCTGTTATGTACCAACTGTAGGCTCTGTGATCAATATGCTTTCTGTATTTTTTGACTTGCAAATCTTACATTTATCGAGTTTATTTCCTTCACTGGTGTATCACAGTAATAAATGCACCTCAAGTTCTTTTCTTTGTTCATTGCAGATAATTTTACTGTTTCGTAGTTTATTGGCTCATTAATATCTCTTACACTGCTGTATGCACAGGACATGTTTATGTTTGCAACTTTCTACTCTTGGAAAACTGTCGTGTTTTCTCATATGTTATCTTTCTTGTATGCACAGGGAGTAACAATGATACTGAGCAAGCTGAGAACAGTGGAGCAGATGAAAGTGATGGTAACAATGGGGGCTGGTTGGAATACCAAAGCTGCAATGTGTCAGATTTCTTTATTTCTGACCTGGTTTTTGCTGGAATACAATTCGACGAGACTGTGATGGGTGTAGATATTGAAAAGAATAATGCTCGTGAATATATAACTGCTGAGTCTACTCATCTTCTTGATGCAAGCCAAGAATACTTGTCCATGCCTTTCCTTCATGAGCCCATAATTTCCAGTTCAGCAAGTAAAGTTCACCAACCAGAAGAAGTTAAGCTGCAATCATTTGATTCAAGTTTGTTTTCCGTAATCCATCAGATGAGGCCTGGTGAGCAAGGACCAGATCTTGATGCTTACCTCAATTTGGATCAAACTGAATTGATTCACTCCTTCTCATTCATAAGAAATTTACCTGATCTATCAGATGTAACCCCAACTTGTGGGCCAACCATATTGCAAAAGGAATCTGAGAAGAGGAAGCCCGTGACCTTAGTACTTGATTTGGATGGTGAGGATTTTTTTTTGTCCTTCAATAATAGGTCCATGCATAATGTCTTCACCATCTCCTTCGATCATCTTTAATTTTATGAGTGAACAGTAGCAAAGATTAAAAAATTGACTCCAGTTCTTTAATTTTCTGTAAAAATCTTTTTACATGCTCTGCATTTTGGGCTTTCTACAAGATTGATTCTTTTTAATGATCTATGTTATGTAGTATTAACATAAATGTAGAGAAATCTGAGGTTCTTTTATCTTCTAGTCCCAATATTTGATGGATTTAAGATTGGCATGACTAAAATTCCGTCTTGTGGTTTTCTCCTTTCAAAGCATTTTGATTGGCATGATTAAAATATATTATCTTTACAATAGTGCTTTTTGATTGTATTGGTAACATTTTACTGTTTCATTTTTGGGCAGAAACTCTTGTACATTCCACAATGGAACCTTGTGAAAATGCAGACTTCACTTTTACAGTTTTCTTCAATATGAAGGAGCATACTGTCTATGTAAAGCAGCGTCCACATCTCCATACATTCTTGGAAAAAGTTGCAGAGATGTTTGAAGTATTTATTTTCACAGCCAGTCAAAGCATTTATGCTGAACAGCTATTGGATATCCTGGACCCACAAGGGAAGGTTATTACTGGTCGTGCATATCGTGAATCATGCATCTTTACAGAGGGCATTTATACTAAAGACTTGACGGTTCTAGGTCTTGATCTTGCCAAGGTTGTCATAATCGACAACTCTCCTCAGGTATATTACTCTCTTGTGATTCTTCTTCCACATATAAGTCCAGCTGGCCAGGAACAAAGTTATTGCCACATTCACTCTCACAAAAAATGACATAGGCATAAATGAAATTATGGATGTTGTAACTTCATTATTAAGGTAGGATTTTGTGGCCATCAGAATGTATTTTAGCACTTGAGATCTTTTGGTTCGTTTGGATTCGAATTAGAATGCATGAAAACACATTTTCTTGTATTAAATTGACTATTTTAATAAGGGAATCCAAATGGACCCTTAAATGGTATAGAATCTCATGAAGTAAGATTAATGCTTAGAAGTTAAGTCTTTCTGTGCTTGGTGCCATTTCAGTTTACTGCGCTCTTTGAAATAAAGAAAATGTCATAAATAATTACGGTGTCTTTGTTAATTTCAGGTGTTTAGGTTGCAAGTGAATAACGGAATTCCAATCAAGAGCTGGTTTGACGATCCGTCTGACAGTGAATTGATGTCATTAATCCCATTTCTGGAGAGCTTGGCTGATGTAGATGACGTTCGCCCCATAGTGGCGAAGAGATTCGGTAACAAGGAATAAGAGCTCCTTGTCCTTACTTTAGTATCTATATTTCCGATTGGCCTTTCTTCGTTTTTCTTGCTAAGATCAGACAGACGTCTTTCTTGCTTTGATTTCATATAGTCAGTCTATATGACTATCATTATTAGCCTTTTCTAGGTGACAGCCACATAGGTGATGTGAGTTTCTTCTTGTGTTTTTTCTACCATGGCTAACTCTTACCATTTTACATACTATTTGTGCCTTAGGTAGATGAACATCTCAGACTCTGCTCATTGTACATATGAGGGTGATATTGTTTAAGAATGGTGTGTATATAATTACCCTAGTTTGCAAGTATCAGCTGTTTCTAGTCTTCATAGACTATTTTATGATATCATGAATTTGCACAATGGTCTAATCTAATGATTCAGTTTTTGAGTCACACCCACATTGGAATTTTAAGTGTGGAACTATGATCTACATAAGATTCTGGTACTTGCAGGTGCTGTTTAAGGAAATCTTACTAAGTGTGTAGGGTAAGTAATTTTTTCCTCCTTTTGCTAAAATCAGTAGTTTTAAGATGACACTTCTTTGGTTCCTTTGCAGTTGCTAATATCTGCTCTGTGTTTCTACTCCCCAGATTTCTTTTTATTTTCCTCTTTCCCCCCCTTTTGTATGATAAGAAATCAAATGTAAATTCCTCAATCTTGTTCTTGAAACTGAAAGTGTCAATGTCGTAGGCATGAGTGTTAGCCTCCTGTAAAACGTGTTCCTCTTCTTGACTTCTGGTGTTTTCGAGGGCTCAATGTTCTTCCCATTTCATTGTGACATATTTGCCGATGTAGATTTTGTGTAGTTAATATCTTCGGTTGCATTTTGTGATTTTTTTAAAATACGCAGTGAGATGAACTAAATATGACCACACATACTATGTTTTTTTCTTATAGATTAAACTAGCAAATTGTGTTAAGTTATAAATGGTGTAATTTTTTTGAATAAGAACATTTTGGACAGATGAAAATTATTATCAAACATAGATGAGTAAACAACAAGCAGCAGATTGTTATCAAACATAATAAGACAGTCTAACAAGACGAGGGCGTTTTATATTATGGTCTATGGTTCAAGTGGATAAATTAACCAAATTTTTTGTTGGTATTTAGTAATGTATAGGTTGGGGATAGTGTAGTGGTTGAACTTTAAAAGTACCAATATATTGCAATTGTAGCGCGTACCATCTATATGTAAGTTGTTCTTTTTGGTATGAGCAACCATATGTTAATTGCTTATTTCCAATGGCCGGGCTATTTGTTTATTTGTTTATTAGCAAACGTTTTTTGGGTTTTGTTTGTTGTTAAAGTTTCTACAATGCAATTGTCTTGCTTATTTTCACACCATCGATGACTACAGAGACATAGCTTTCCCATTTATGATTTATGGATCCGTCTACTTAATCAAAAGAAAATACAGAAGACTACAGAGACATAGCTTTCCCATTTATGATTTATGGATCCGTCTACTTAATCAAAAGAAAATACAGAAGAAGTTGCAAAAATGATTAGGTGATAATGTTTTTCCTTGGATTTATATTCACATGTCCATATTTTTGTGACCATGGATATGTAAAAAATTCATACACAAACTTTTCGGCCATGTTTGGTAATTGTATGGACAAACGTGTGTCAGGATAGTAGTTAAATTAGCGTTTGAAACGTGAATGAAAGTAGCTCTGTAAAAATAGTGTTTGAAACACTATTAAATGAGAAACGCTATTTCTACAGATGAAAGTAGCTCTGTAAAAATAGTGTTTGAAACGCTATTAAATGAGAAACGTTGTTTCTACAAATGAAAGTAGCTTTGTAAAAATAGTGTCTGAAACGCTATTAAATGAGAAACGCTATTTCTACGAGTATTTCAAACGCTAATTTTTTGGCCTAGTCCTTATTGAGAGCTCATATGTATGCTAAAATATGCATGCATTTTTATTTGTATGTCTTGCATTTTCACATTTTTGTCTAATAAGTGTCCATTTTCATTTGATTATTTCTCTTCTGACTTATTTTTCTACCAATATTTTTTGTAGCCAATTTTCATACCCTTGATTATATTTTATTACCTCTAACAACAAATTATTGTTGAGAAAAATAAATGAAAAAACAGAAGTTATGAGAAAATAAATAAATATCACAACAACCTAGCATCAGATATCACAATCATGAGAACTACCGCCATTAGTCTTCTTCCCTCCAAACTTACACTGAATTCGACCTCGCAACCGACATTTTCTCTCTTCTTCAAGCAACCCAACTACCATTTCCCTTCCCAATTTCAAATCCCCCTTTCTCTCACCTCCATTACCAATTTTTAATTCCGAGCTCTTTGCCTGTATTTATTACTGATTCTCATCGTAATAGCCATTGTCGCTTTGCTGTTCTCTTCTGTTACCTACTCTAAACCATTGGATCTTCACGGAATCGGATACTCTGGAGCTCCGGAGTCTTGGGTTTTTGCTTTCCCTTTATTTGATCTGCAAAAGTTAGCTCTTTTATTCTGCGCATTTGCTGTAATTTTTAATAGCTCCGTCTTGATTTGATTACGAAGCCAAAGATGGCCGCGCCAGTTACGCCAGGGCAGGTGTGCTTTTTCTTTTCTTCCAGTTTTGTTGCTCGTCTTGTAGGATGATTTTAGGGCGAATTCGTGAGATTGTGTTGTTTACAAATTACAAGCCCTGATTGCAGAAAAAGTGTTTGTGCAACTCTAATTGTGAACTGATTAATGAGGTGCCTATTGAAATTAACACTATTCAACTTATGTAAATGCGGTATATGTTCCAACTGGTAAGGAAGTTCCTATTAGGTTCTAGTAGTACAAATTGGTCTATGGAATGCTAATGTTTTTGGCACAATGCTAAATTGGGAGTCCCAATAGGACTATTTGTGCTACTAATCTCTTGATCTAGTAACATTTTTCAGGTTAACAGCCATAATTTCTTTTCTTTTTTTGCATCCTGTTTTTATTTTACTAATGGTGTTGATCACGAGTTACAAGTGGTTATTTTTCAACTTTTAAGTGGACAGTTTACTTTTAGTATTTCTCTTGTAGGACTTATTTAATCTCTTCTGTTAATCATTTATCCTTGCTTTGTTAAACTCTTATCATAGGTGTCTTTCCTGCTTGGGTTTATTCCAGTTTTGCTGGCATGGGCATATTCTGAATATCTTCATTACAGAAAGGCTTCTCATTCAAAAGTGTAATTCATTCTTCTTTTCCAATTGTACCACACTGCAATTCCATATAATTTGGTAATGATGATTCATGATGCAACATTTTCTGTTATTGAATTATTGATTGAAGCTTCTCTTACCAGTCATGCAGACAGTAATCTTGATGAGCTGAAAAGTGAACACCTGAAGGAAGATGATCAAGCTGTGCTGCTTGAAGGAGCCCTTCCAAAATCAGTATCTGCAAAATTTCATTCCTCTTCCATCAAATCAAACTTGACAAGGTAGCTTGTTGCTGAAGATATGATATGTCTACCCAACTTGAATGATAAGTTGATAACTGACTGTCTTTTTTCTTGTCACTTCACTAAATAGATTTATGATGTTGGAGGATGTTTTCTTGGTGAAGAATAGAGAAACTTTAAGAGCTTTGTAAGTGGGATTATCATTACAAAGCATTTCTTATATGCTGCTTCATTTTTCCTTGTTCAAATTTTTTGACCTTGATCCAAATTTTTTGTAGGGTTGAGTTTGGGGCCATTGTATGTTATTTCTATATATGTGATCGTACCAGCATACTGGGGGAATCTACTAAGGTGAGTTGATTTAAACTCCAAAGGAATTGTTCAATACAAGTACTTCATTAATTTGTTTCTGGCAGTAGGTTAGATAAATCATATCGGAAAATATTACAATTGACGAACATTACTTCAGCTTCTTCCATTCATTGTATCACTTCTAAGTTTGCTGAATTCTGATGCTAACATGTATTTGGTTTCCTCTTGGACAGAGTTACAACCGTGATCTTTTCTTGTTCCTCTACTTGCTCTTGATCATAATTTGTTGGATGACATCTTTGAAGAAACATCAGGAAAAATCAGCCTTTTCTGTGAAGTCCATTCTCTACCTTAACCGTCATCAGACTGAGGAGTGGAAAGGATGGATGCAGGCAAGTGTTTTGTGCAAATACCTTGAAAAGTTATTTTCATTAGTTTCATGTTAGATATTTTATGCCATAGATACGCTGTGTTACTTGTGTAAATGATTGTCGGTTGTTCCTCTTGGCTCACATACATACTTCATCAATTTACTTGATAACAGGTTCTATTTCTTATGTATCACTATTTTGCCGCGGCTGAAATATACAACACTATTCGTGTACTCATTGCTGCATATGTATGGATGACTGGGTTTGGAAACTTCTCTTATTACTATATCAGGAAAGACTTCAGTCTTGCTCGGTTTGCTCAGGTAGGCGATACTCTAAGCACTTTCTTGGTGCTTATTTTCTCTCTTCCTTCTTTTTGTTTTTGTTAATTTCTCCATCCATCCCTTGCAGATGATGTGGCGATTAAACCTTTTTGTGGCACTTTGTTGTGTTGTACTTAACAATGACTATATGCTCTACTACATTTGTCCAATGCATACGCTTTTTACTTTGATGGTGTATGGAGCTCTCGGTATCTTTAGCAAGTACAATGAGATACCTTCAGTCATAGCTGTGAAGTTCTTGGCATGTTTTCTAGTAGTTGTAGTAGTTTGGGAGATTCCTGGAGTTTTTTACATCATCTGGAGTCCATTTTCCTTCTTCTTGGGTAAGTAACTGAATTTACTTCGCTTGTGCAGTCTATTTTAAATACACCTAGATAATCATAAAAAATGTGTTTTTAAAATCAAATTATTGTATTCTATCATCTGCAAAACTGTTGTACTTCAGTAGACTTATTCAGTCCTTGACACTCATCTATTCTCTCGATATTTGCACAGGCTATACGGATCCTGCAAAGCCGGATCTCCCCAGATTGCATGAATGGCATTTCAGATCTGGGCTGGATCGTTACATATGGATTATTGGAATGATCTATGCCTATCTCCATCCAAATGTAAACAACCATCTTTATTCATATCTGTCTCTCTGATTATCTCAATAATTTATACCAGTGTCATCATAATCTGAATTAATTTTAATCGTTGTAGGTTGAAAAGTGGATGGAAAAACTAGAGGAATCTGAGCCAAGAAGAAGAAGGTCAATTAAAGCTGGCGTAGTTGCAGTCTCAGTATTTGTAAGTTGACTGATCTACTTGATCACTTGTTATTACCAGCTACTCTTTAAATAATTTGAATACTGTCTTTTTGTTTCAGGTTGGCTATTTGTGGTACGAGTATATTTACAAATTGGACAAGGTTACATACAACAAATACCATCCATATACATCATGGATTCCAATCACGTATGTGTAATTCTTCACTTGTTTCTGTTTGTTCCTAAACTCTGCACGTGACTAAAACATTTCTTTCAGTGTATACATATGCTTGCGCAATTGCACCCAGCAGCTACGCAATTACTCGTTGGCACTTTTTGCGTAAGTAAATTTTAGCTTGCCTCCATATTTTCCTTCTTTTCCAATTTGGTACTTTAAAATATTGACGACAACAAATGGAGCCAGTTTGTAAGTTTTTGTTTCTTTATCATCAGGTGGATGGGGAAGATCACCCTGGAAACCTACATCTCTCAGTTCCATATATGGCTAAGGTGTGAAAATGCTTTTTTCTTTAATTTTAAATACTAGAAAATCAAGATTTGTTTCCTTGAATGGCTGAAGATGAAAGTAAGTCAAACAAATAAGACTTCTCAATGGCTGCAAATTTGCAGATCAAGCGTTCCAAATGGTCAACCGAAGTGGCTTCTGTCTCTTATTCCAGATCATCCTATGCTCAATTTCATGTTGACAACCGCAATTTATGTGCTGGTAAAAAAAATTACCCTTTTGTGATATTAACAATCCTGGAGTTGCAAGAATTTCATTTTACCAGTAACACTTCTCAATTTCTCATCATTGCTTGTACAGCTTTCTCATCGAATCTTTGAGCTGACGAATTCTCTTAAATCGGTGTTTATTCCCACAAAGGATAATCGGCGATTGCTACACAATTTCATTGCTGGAATCAGCATTGCTGCATCTCTGTATCTACTCTCTCTTGTTCTTCTGCTGATTCCTACCACACATGTAAGTCTTTTCTTCACAGCACACAGTAATGCATATATTGAACATAGCCCATTGTTGTTTACAGGAAATTTTTGACATTTGCAATATGCAGTAGAATAAACAAGATGCCTCATTGCATTTACTGTTGCACTCAAAATATATATGATGTTTCTTCACTTGTTCCAAATATGTTCAATTTTACATGAAGGCTGGCATATATTAGCAAACTTAGAAGCCTTGATCTTTTTTGCCTACCTCACATTGTCTCTGTTTGTTTTGCAGGCCTAGTAAATAGACACTGCAAAAACCACCTATAAATACATTTCATAGAGGAAGGAGACATGAAATGCGTCTCCTGCTAAACCATAGAGAAGTACACCGCAGAGAATGTAAACTTCGTATTTGAAAGTAGGCGACTGGGTACATGAAAGCTTGACCTCTTGTCATTTTTCCCTTGTAAAAAAAAAAAAGAAGTCATCGGCAGTTAACCATAGACCATTGTTCTGCTAATGACTTTTTTTGATGAGTTTTTATGTTTGTTTTTTGATGAGTTCTGATAATGACTTTGATGGTGGATCAGAGATGTAGATTCTTTCTCCTACCACTGTTGTTGGAAACCAATTTTTCTCAGTTGCAATGAACTCATTGTTTTCATTTGTTTTATGTAATTACAGTTATAATGTTTCTTGGGAAATCAATAAGTTTTTGTATGCTTAGTTTATAATCAGAACATGGATAGTGCATTATATTTTTGTAATGTGCGACTCAGATAGTGCATTAAATTTGAGAAATAAAACTTACACAGTAGATAAATGCAGGTAATTTGTGACTGAACTTGCTGAAATCAAACATATTGTTTGCATTTTTAACATATTTATAGTGATTATGATTATTGATTAATATATTCTGCATTACTTGCCATGGAATTTGTTGCTGGATATCAGACAATAGAACAGGAATGATTCAAAACTAAAAACATGCAAGCAATAAGTTGATACAAAAACACAATCTTTTGCTGACAACCTTAAATAATACTGTAATATTCATCAATTTAGCATTCAGTCTGATCTTAAGAGCTATCTGTCTTAGCAACATGTTTCAAAGAGAAACAATAAACCCTAATTTCAAGCAAAAAAGGGACAAAAAAATTTGGACCATTTCTCGATTTGTGCGTGTCATCCTTGCGCAGGGGCCATGCTAATCTTCTCTGTATCGTTCCAATTTTATCAGATGTCTCCGAAGAGACAATCTATGGAGGTTCGGCTGGTTATATAAAGATGTTTATGAGGTTTCTTATTGTCGATGTGGGAAGGCAGAAATTTTGAGAAGAAAAGCTATAAGAAACACTTGGGCCTAATTAATGTAAAATTGGCAATTCGACCCAGGCCCATTAGAGATAAAGTAAGGCTGGTTTCATATTCCAGGCTTCAGAATTCTCTTCCTAATATTTTGTTTTGTTAATCTTCAGCTTGTTCATCTTCAATCTTTACTGGCTTTGTCTCAAGTGCTAGTTCTTGTTAATCAATGAAGATAATCCGCCCTTCTGAAACTTCACAACCATTATGATGGAAATATGCAAAATTATACACACCATAGAATAACAAAATCTCAAATTGTAAAATGTGACAGCAAAATTTGCAAATTTCAGGGCCATCTTGACTGAGAAATAATGCTGTGTTTTACTAGCTTTCCATAGATTTTCACTCTTTCTAAGTTGCTATAAGCTTATAACTTTTAACAATCAAGACGAAACCCAAGTAACGATGTATTTTATACGTTAACAAGACTGACAACGTGTGTGTTCAAACGTACCTTGATAGTGGAAAACGATCACTCATAAAAGAATTGTACATATGAAAGGGTTTGTGGTTGACTGAATATTTAGCATCACAAAATTATGGGATCATAGAGTTTGTTATTTTGGCTATAAAGATCCTTAAGAGCATAAACATCCTTACATTGATGTAAGTACAACAACCTCTATTCTGGTTGCTACTTGCTAGCATGGAGCTGGTTTTGCTAGCTCAAATTGTTGATAACCACTAATTTTTATAAATTCTTTGTATCTACTTCTCTTTCTCTTCTTTTCATTCCTACCATCCATTAAGTCTCAATCAATGTCTTGAATCAGGCTTTAGTTTGGATAGGTAAAATGACAACTACATTGTGCAGTAGAATATAAGAAGACAGTACAAATGTTTCATCACTTGTTCCAAATACTGCTATTTTTCATAAAACAATGTTCTGCTAATTTTCATATAACAATGTTCTGCTAATGATTGTATCCTTGTTTTAGAAAGTCATATGTAACTGCTTACATTTGAACATGCAGAAATTTTGTCATATAACAATGTTCTTCTTCATTATACATCTTGGGCCGTGTTTGGATGAGCCCGTCAGGATTATAGGGCCCAAAAGCCCACTAAACTTACGTACCCTCACCCAATTGAATTGTGGAAGAACGGTTCTGTTACTGTTACTACGAGAAGAAGAAAGAAGAAGAGAGACCTCAATCGGAAATCTTTCGATGGAGTTCAACCGGAATTCACCTGCTGTTCTTAGTGTGCTGATTGATCAAGATTTGTTGGTGGAGATTTTGAAGAGATTACCGATCAAATCCCTTGGTCGATTCCTCTGCATTTCCAAATTCTGGAAAACCCTAATTTCATCCTCTCGCTTCATCGACCTTCACTACGCCTTCTCTCGCTCTGCAACTCCCCCTCCCAATCTCAAAACCTACCTCCGATTCTTCCTCCACAACAACAAATATGTCTTTGATCTGTATCATCCCCAACCTCACCACTCTCTAATCTCCCGCTTCAATCAACCTTTCTCTGCTAACACTTTCATTGATCCAAAGGCTGTCTGAAACTCGAGATTACTCGAGATTATTCGATCAATTCCTACTTAATTATAGACGATTATCAATTCATTCAAATATTAATTAGTTTAAACTATCATTTTTACAATTTAATCTTCTCTTTTTCAAATTGACTCGATCCAAAATCGGCCCGACCCGAAACACATTCAGACTCGAAAAATGTCCGACCCGAAAAACGCCCGGACCCGAAAACGACCCGACCGGAAACACGTCCGGACTCGAAAATTGCCCGACCTGACATTCGTCGGACCAAAATTAGTTCGAAAACCCGATTTTGACCGATAAATAATTGTCCGGTCTGAACCCGACCCGACTTGTTATAAATTCCGAATAATGTCGACCGAATCTGTCCGAAGCCCGGAATTGTCCGACCGAAACCGAGCCGACCGTCCGATTTGACGCCTTGTGGATTCGATTCGCGGCGTCGTTTGTTTCTCGTACTCGAACAACTCCGCCTTCGACACCAACCTACAATTCGCAGGCTCGGATTCCTCCCTTTTCTTCAATCTCCGGTTCTCGATTACGAAACTCTCAAGACTGAATTCAATGCTGCGCCCAAGATTGTCAATATAGAGGACTTCACCACTTCCGCAGGAAATATACGTCAACCCAGGGAATTACGTCCAAAGGGTAGATGTTATGGAGTATGCGGGATTGTTGTCGGTAGTTGCAGACTCGTGTTTTGACAATGAGAATGAAACTGAGGATTATGTTGAGTTGTGGGTGATGGATGTGTCTTGGAAGAAGCTCTATAGGTTTAAGAGTAGAATGCTTGAAAGTGATGAGTCTAAGTTGTTTGATATATATGATGATTCATTTTTGGACTTGGCTCCATATGGACCTAAGCAATGGTGCGAGTGGAACAAGTATGATCATCTTCGGTATGCTGACATATTGAGTGGGCATGTGTATGAGGAAAGTATGTTCCTCCTGAATGATAATGATGATGATGAAGCATAGAGTTGCACAAACGAGGATGATCTAATGAAGACGCACCTACATCTCCAAGTATGGTTTTCTAATGAAACTAGATGAATATAAGTAGCTCTATATTGTGTTTTCAAGTTGTGTTTTTTACTGCTGAAACGTTTGACTATTGAGTTAGCATGATAACTAAAAAAGCAAGCTTATATTTTCTTCTATGCTATATTCTGCTATGGATATTGACATATTATCATTGTATAAGTTTTGTCTACATGTGTTTTTCAGATTTTATCTTACTGCATTAGTACTTTGTTTCCCATTAGAAGTTGTATGCTACTGCTGTCTGATCAGATATAGGGCCATCATGACTGAGAAATACTGCTGTGCTTTTACTAACTTTTCATCTAGTTTCACTCTTCCTATAAGCTTATACCCAGGAGTTGTAAATATTAAAGGGGAATTGTGGTTGACAATATTTAGTATCAAACAGAAAACTCAGCAATAGAAAAAATGGTCCAATATTGTAGAAAACTCAGCAATGACCTGAACTGCTTGGACAAGAGAATGACCAACAATGGTCCAATAATGTTGAAAAAACTCAGCATTAAATCTGTCTGGTCTAGGAGACTTATTTATAGGTAATTCGAAAACCGTTTTTTTAATCTCTGAGTAACTTGGTTTTTTAAGGAGCTTGAAATTGTCATTGTCAGTAATGACTAATGAGCTTCAGGATATGGTGAAAGTCTCTATCTCGAACCGCAACATCATGTGATGGTAGAAAATTAATCTCGAATTATTAATGTTACTTGAATTACCTACATTATTTGGCTATAAAGATCCTTAAGAGCATAAACATTCTTGCATTGATGTAATTACACTTAATTGCTACATGTAGAATGGATCTGTTCTTGTAGCTCTTTTTCTAGCTCGAAGTTTGATATCTACCGATTTTATCAAATCTTTGTATATACTTTTCTTGCTCTTCTTTTCATTCCTAACAACAACTTAAGTCTCAATCAATGTCTTGAATTAGGCCATGTTTTGCAATGAGGTTATAGAGGATTTGATAAGATTAGTGGATAATGGCCTCAACCAGTAGTGTTTGGTTACTGGGACAGGTAAAATGACAATTTCATTCTGCATTGTGCAGTAGAATAAAAAAGACAGGACATTGTATATACTAATGCTGGCATATGCTCACAAACTTGAAGAGATTGGCCTTTATTTCTGCAAACTGGAAATAAACACTGCAAAAACCATATACAAATGTCATCGAGGAAGGAGCCTGAAAGACGTCTACAGTCAGAATGTAGACTTCTTAGTTCTTATGCCAAAGAAGCTTGCTGCTAATATCACATCTTTGTTATTGCTCTATGAAGCTTTGTTGGCCCCTTGTTAATGCTCCCTTATACAAAAAATGTGTTGTCATTTTTCCATATACCATTGTTCCATTATCTCTCCCTTCTAAGAATTTAGTTATTTACATTCTGAAATTTTGCAACTCGTTGAATGAGATTTCTCCAAATGACAACTGCATTCTGCATTGTGCAGTAGAATAAAGAAGACAGTACATTGTATATACTAATGCACTGAACAAAACAAAATGTTTCATCACTTGTTCTAAATAGGTGCAGTTTTACACGAAGACTGGTCCATTGTTTCTCCCTTGTAAGGATTTAGTTATTTACATTCAGACAGTAAATTTGTGACTGAAGTTGCTGAAAGCTCAATCTTTGAATGAGCTTTCTCCAAAAATAATGGTATGCCACTTGAAAATAGAGAACACACGGTATTCTTTAGTAAAAGGCGAAAGAATAGTTCGCTTTGTGTTCACTACATGGCTCCACAAAGATAACTAATGAGCAAGAGAGAGTTGTTATATTAGTCCACTTCAGTTGTACAACTCTTTTTCCTCGATGTGGGAAACAAATTTTTATGCCAAGAAGAATCATGAATGCTCAAAAATGAAAATATGCAAACTCATACAGAATTACAGACTGCAGTTGTGGATGAACATCAGAATGCCACATATTAAGGCCAATATCCCCAAAAGTATACACGATTGAACACTGATTCAGTCTAATTTAAAGCAAAAAAGGGCAAAAAAATTTGGACCATTTCTCGATTTGTGCGTGTCATCCTTGCGCAGGGGCCATGCTAATCTTCTCTGTATCGTTCCAATTTTATCAGATGTCTCCGAAGAGACAATCAATGCTGTTTCATCGAGCTATATAAACATGTTCATGGAGTTTCTAAATGTCGATGTGGGAAGCCAGAAATTCTGACAAGAAAAGCTAAAGGAACACTTGGGCCTAAGCATTATAAATTGACAATTCGGCCCAGGCCCATTACCTAAGGGCCTAGTAAAGGCATTTTGGTTGGTCCATCTTCATTCTTTGTTGTTGTGGTAATACACAAATTCTGTTGTAAGTTTGAACTTTGTTTTATTCTTCTTTTACGTCTTGACTCTTAATCGATCGTCCCACTTATTTTAACAAATCAATACCTACAATCTCACATAGCAAAACAACAAATGAAGGAAATAGAAACTACAATAAAAAGGGAGGGAACCAAACTTCAGTTTCCCCCTTATTTCAAGTACAATAGAGCAACAATATTAGAACCTTTGTACAACAATAGAGGTTGGTCATTATGTTATCATACACTTCACAGACTAAAGTTACAATACTGCACCATTTATGAACTGAATCAAGTTCAATATATCTGGGATAATAATCATTATAAAAATATACAGCTCCAACTGCTAATCTGGGTGCCAAATTCCTGCAACCATATGTTAAGATTCTCTTCTTCCAGCAGGTACCACCTGGCTCTTCATCCCCAACCAATTTGTCGAACCAGAAAAATTGGATATGGGTGTCTCATTGCAAAGAGGAGAAAGAAATAGTAGGGATTTTCATAGTATTTTCAGAGCAGAAGATTGTGTGTTCTCGGTTTGGCTCGAACCTGAAATTTGATTTCTGAAAGAATGTTTGCAAGCATTATTACTCCTTTAAAAGCTTCTGGTTTCACAGAGAGGATCATAGTCGTAAGCATCTCCTGCTTTGACAAATCGACCTTTGACGCGCTTCCTCACATCTGCTCTTGCCTTGCGAGACTCGTACCTCACTTTCTTCTCAAATCTATAAGGTTGTCAGAAAACCAAAGTGAATAACTGAATGAACAAGATTTGTTTAGGGATGTAGTGATTAACAGTTTTAATGTGATAAGTGAATCGTCATGAGAAAGTTGTCAGAAAAATAGCAACAGTCTATAATATATTGGAAAAGGTGAAATGACACGAGCATAAAAAACCATACTTGTCACAGACAGTGTCACTTGCAAGTAATTAAGCAACAAAGGATGACTTAGGTTGCATTCGGCATCTAGGAGATTATATTGAATATTTTGTGTTCGGATTTAACTAACAGTCAATTATTTTTATTAAATAGAAAAGCTGCATTTTCTTTCTCCTTCTAGTACTTTCCTTCTTGCAGTCTACTCCCCAAACAAAATGCATTATCAACAACTCATCAGTGCTAGATCAGTTTAGCGACGTAGTGGTTTACGATTAAAATGTGATTACTGAATCGCCATTAGAAGTTTGTAAGCATAATATAAATATATGTATACCGCACTCATTAGGACATATAGCAATTAGCTTAGAAGAGGTGAAATGACTCAATATTGTAAATTATAAGCAATTAAGAAACATATAATGAATTAATATGTAGATTAGGTAAAATCACTTACTTGCGACTTTTCTTCTTTTCCCTGTAGCGCATAACAGCATCAGTCCTGCTACCTGACAGAAGAGAACTCTCAGGAGGACACCATGGGGGCTCGCCAAGTAAATTCATTGAAGAAACACCACAGTCTTGGTAATCTGCCCCACTACTTTCCACAGTATGGCCCGAAAAAGAGACACCAGAATGAGCTTGTCTTGCCCCAAAACAAATGGGTGGTTCAATTTTAATGCTCATAATTGAGTCACCAGATGCTGCATTACTGCATGCGGGTTGTATTGCATTTGGGACTCCATTGGATACCTGGGCAAACCATGTTACAATCTTAGCTAAGAGGCCCTCGGGACCACATGTATCATGGTTATTGGACAAGCCACTAATTACCAAACATAGAGAAACATGCAGATAGGTACAGAAGATATACCTCAGCCCCACTCCGACAACCAGAATCAGCAGCAGATATGTCCTTATTCATAAACAAGTCATCAATTCCACCATTCTCCAGAAGCTGTTCAGAATGAGTATGAGTTAAACCAAAGAGTTCTTCATAATTCTCAAAATTCATATCAAAATCATTCATGTCCAGTTGTGCAAAAAAATCATCTTCGTGAATTCCAGTGCTTTCAGTCCCAGGGTAGTATGCCTGCACATCACATACAAAAGACACGGATGAGGACCATAAGAGAAACTTGATGAAGAAAGAAAAGGATCTCCGAATCTGATAGGATTGAATAATAAAAATTAAGCACACAAGACTGTCAGCTTATACCAGGAGTTTATAGAATAGCAAAAAAAAAAAAATTGGAAGCAATAACTGATGTGAATTACATACTACAGATAACCCTCATCTTTTCATTTTTTTAAGGAGATTATTAGATTGATGTATACAAAATAGGGAGTTAAAACTAATCTCCAATCTTTGAGTCCACAATGTGAAATGCATCAGGGAAAAAATTAAATTAAATAACTGTTAAAAAGAAAACATGCAGCCCATAAATCCAGTGTCAAAATCTTGAATCTTTACAGAATATACCCATAAAAAATTTACCTTTGGAGAAACTGCTTTTCCGGATCGAGATGGTTGATCAGAATTATTTGTTGCATTAAATTCAGGTGTAGATGAGCAGCCCATGGAAGCACCTGATTTATCTACCCTCTGATCATCATTAGGATTCCCACTTGTAGCATCTAGCCCACTACTTTCCATAGTAGGATCCAAATCATTGTTTGAGCCGTTCTCATCAATGGTAAGCAAACCCATTTCCTGCTCACAAGTCGAATCATTTGGTAGAGATGCTGAATTATCGAGGAGGAATGGCCAAATGGTAGAAAGCTCCTCGCCTGACGGGCATCCAGAGTAACAATTTATCAGTTGTTTTATATGTGATGACGAAGATGTAGAAGCAGCATGTTCTCTCTGGTCACAGTTCTGGCACATACAGACTCTTTCTTCAACACATCTAACAAATGCAGGTTGAGAGTTGCATCTCTCACATACAAGTGTTCTAGAGTGTCGATTGGATAGGGCATTTGCAGAGTGAACATTTTGGTCACAAGACAAACACAAAGAGGCGGCATCAGATCGACAGTATATCATGGATCTTTGCTCCCCGCAAAAATCACACATATACCCCATTTTTATATCCAGATTTGAAAGATTAATCCAATATGGATCAGCTTAAACACCGTCCTTCGAAATTTTCTTCAGAAGTCAGAATCTTCAATCAACAAACAAAGCACACAGGAAAAACATGTTAGTAGATAAGCAAGATGTTTTTAAAACGAATAAACAGTGACTAGTACTTCAATAGCTGACAACAAGCATGGTCCAAGGTTAAGGTATCAAGTGAAACAATCACTAACTTAGCAATTTAATCAGGCTAAAATGTTTCACAAATTAAATGCACTATCAGCCTACAATAACAACTAAAGCGTGTAAACAGAAAAAAAGAGAGAACAAAAACTGCTTCTGCTCAAGTTCAGCTGAATAGCTGGACAAGAAGATATAATATCACATCAAAATCAACAATAGCATCCAAACCTTCAGATTTCACAAGCTAAACAGCACCAAAATGTCCGAATTACTCTACTAACGCATAAATATGAAAAATCCCCAAAAAGAACTCCAACTTTCACAACCTCAACCACAAATCCCTAGGCAGGAATCCACATCAATATCACATCCGAACCAGAAATATCAACATAAATTTCGACTATTCAGAGTTAAAACAGCAAAAAATTGAGCTCGAAACACAAAATCCATAAAAATGCAAGTAACATATCAACAGGCGAGGAAAATCACCAGAAAAATCAAGCAGGGAATAGATCGCGGACTCTTGGTAAACTTCACGGAGAGGTTGCATAATCTCGTTTGTCGATCTCTGAGTCGAAGAAATCAGCTTAGCTTGAGAGTTGTGTGCAAAAGGGGAAAATGGGAATAAGAGGAGGAGAGAGACGAGGAAGAAGATGGATATAAATATAAGCAAATAAAAAATTAATATAAAAAGAAATAGAGTGGGGAGAAAAGAATTTCTGGCGAAAAAAAGTGATAAAAGTGCAAGAAAAGGGAGGGGTTGGGCCCACGACCTTTTTAAAAAAAATAATGAAAAAGTGTTTTGTTTTTTTTGGTCATGAATAACACCGAAATTATTTATTTATTTATATTCATGAATAATGAAAAAGGGTTGGGCTTCTGCTCTCGTGTCAATTTCGTTAGGCGACCTTAAGGCTTACGTAGAAAAGTTAGTTTCCTTTTTATTTCTTTTTACTTTTTACTTTTCACTGATCAAATTTATTTGTATTGTAGGGTTATTGTCTTTATGCTTTTATTCTAGGTTATTTTTCTTATTCTTATTTAACTATTGTCTTAATTATTTTAATAATATTTTATCAAATTTACTTTTATATTTGTTATTAAATTTAAAATTTAATTATTGAACGTAAACGACAAGTGTCAGTTTCAGTTTCAGGTCGGTTTTGATTTTGACCGTTTTTCAACGTAATGGAAAAAATTAAAAAATTTATATTTTAAAATTTTACTATCTTTTCTTTTAATGCGCTCAAATATTTAAATTTAATGAAGAAATTCGGTCATTAGAGGCCTATGAAACTTATAAGTAATTTGTTGTGTTTATATACAAAAACGTGAGGGTGTTTTTTTCCTAATTTTTCCAATGTCGAAACCTCTTTTATTACCAAAAATAAAACATCTAAAAACTTCTCACATCGAAAACTACATGAGATGTTAATCGGACGATTTTGGTTCCGGACTTGTTCGCCCGATTAACCTTCATTGAAACCTCTGTTTCAAAGCTTCTTAATATCATGAACTTAAAACTGAATCGGTATAAAGGCGGTTTGACTGGCCCGGATAACCGTTTAACACCTGACGTAACTACATAAGTAAATATCTTAATTCTTAATCAACACGATTGATCCTCGTATGGGTCGATATAGTTATATCTCATGATATTTTACAATAATGTAATCCACTCAACCGGTTCAACTGGAAGTAGAAAGGGTTCACATGGAAAACAAAAAACGGGTGTACGATATAAGTTGATTTAGTACGTAAAATACAAGATGGTTTGTTGAGATTGTACATGATACATGATAGCACATGTTTTGGAAGCATGATAAAATTGTACGATTGTACGTACTCGCGATTTATGTTGAGATTGGTTTCATCTGAAATCCGAACTAGTCGAGATGGTTTCATCCTAAACATGATAGCACATATTTAGATTTCACATGTTTTGTGAAAGTTAAGATGATTTCATATGAAATCCGAGCCTAGTCGAGTGGATTTATCCTTGAACGCCCAAGAGTGAGTGTAAAAATGAATACAAGGGATAACGAAATAGAGAAATATATGTAGAAAAGATTCATGACGCCACATATATCTCATGCACTATTATCTTTCTATAATGCAAATTATGTCTCTTTAAAAAGACTTGTCTTAACCTATAGACGGACTATCTCCAATATATATACTTATGGTCGGTTTGGCATTTAGTTTGTAACTCTTTTTTTCTTATCATAATATATATAATTTTTGGGGTGGTTGAAAAATATTCACACAAAATATTCACAAAGATATTCCTGAATATATTCATCTTGAGTTGGGCTTTTGCTTGACCCATCGAAAAAAAGTCCAATATTGGTTTGCTTGGGCCACCGGTAAAAAAAATCATATTGAAAATATAATTTATAATTTACGATTTAAGTTTTATCGTTTAAGTTCAATAATAATTCAACTTAATTAGATTGATAACATTATAATAGATATATATATAACCCGAATGACTTGAACCCGAACCTGACCCGATTGACAGGTCTAAATGACAAAAGATAAAAATTGATATTTATTTTTATTATATAACCTATTAGATATCTTAACTCTATTTCCTCATAAAGAATTTAAGCTCTAATCAAAATTGTATTTTGAAAGGATTATATAATTAAAAAAAAAAAATTGTGCTTACTTTTTTGTATTTTCGTGAAGATAAAATGTTCTTCTACTTTATTGGATAGTAAATTTATGAATTTTTTTCTGAAATAAGCATTTTACCCGAAAAAATTCCCGACGTAGGCTCTTTTCAAAACAATTTCCCAAAATAGGCACTTATTTCAGCTTCGGAATTTTTTTACGTGTGAGAGACGCTGGTTGAACCAGCGTCTCTCTTCCGAAGCTGAAGCTATTTTTTTTTGATTTTTTTATGTATAAGAGACGCTGGCCGAACCATACAGCAGCTGCAACGACCTCCCTCACCTCTCCGCCTCCCTCCATTGGAGCTTCGACTCTTCCATCTCCATTCTCTCCATCGCCTTCACCGCCATTCCCGCCAAATCCAGCGGGTGGGTCGCATGGGGAATCAACCCTTTTTCACCTGCCATGACCGGATCTCAAGCTCTCCTCGCTTACAATTCCTCCAACGGATCCATCTCTGTCTCTTCTTACAACTCTTTTTTAAACTTTTTACGTGTAACGGGGAATGAAAAAAAATATATATTTGTATAAGACGCTGGTTGAACCAGCGTCTTATACAAATAATTTTTTTTTTTAAAACTTTTTACGTGTAAGAGACGCTGGTTCAACCAGCGTCTCTTACACGGGGAATTAAAAAAAAATATGTATAAGAGACGCTGGTTCGGCCAGCGTCTCTTATACATAAAAAAATCAAAAAAAAATAGCTTCAGCTTCGGAAGAGAGACGCTGGTTCAACCAGCGTCTCTCACACGTAAAAAAATTCCGAAGCTGAAATAAGTGCCTATTTTGGGAAATTGTTTTGAAAAGAGCCTACGTCGGGAATTTTTTCGGGTAAAATGCTTATTTCAGAAAAAAATTCGTAAATTTATTGTTATCCAATATTATATATTGAATAACATTTTTTGTACTACATTGATAAGAGAAGCTAAACCGTTTTGTTCACAATTCACCAATTAATGGTATGTTCGTTGAAGTTCTTTGTTGAATCGATTTCTTCTTCTACTTTTCTATATCTTCTATATTATCTTCTATAATAAATTTAAGGTAAATATATATCTATAATATATATAATCATTATATTATGAAATTAGAAAAAAAAATATATATATATAACTTCTCCTTTGAGCATATAAAAGAAAAAACGAAGATACCTTTTATACACTAAGAATATAATTGATTGTATGTACAAATTTGAAAAATAGAAATCCTAAACATCCTAATATAACCGATATAACCTAAACTAAGAGGGTATGAACACATAAAATATATTTATTGAACAACAGATCAGAGGCTTAAAGATAATGAAAATATAACAAATTTTCTATAACAAATTTTTACCAAAGATAAATTCGAATTTGATATGTCTACGATGGTTAACTTTTATTTAAAACTTATCATAATATATATAATTTTTGGATATACAAATATTGACTAAAAATATTCATCAATATATTCATTATAATTTGTGGCTTTGCTTAGTCTATCAAAAAAAATCCCAATGTTAAATAAATAAAAAATTATATTTTTACTTAGTCTAAACAACATGATAATAAAAAAACAAATAAAAAATGAGAAGAGATGATACACAAAAAGGAAATTAATCATGCATGATTAATTTAGTTTGAATAAATTATCATCTTTTATTTTGTAGCCCAAAATATTTCACATATATAATCTAATTATTATAATTTTGATAGATAAATATACTCCGTGGTATTTATAAGGTAAATCATATAAAAGTAAACCACATTTTGTTTTTTCAACGAAAAAAATAAAACAAAAATCCTAATCCTAATATATATAATTTTTGGGGTATGAGAAAAATATTTACTAAATATATTAATCAATATATGTTTATGGATAGATAAAATATAAGTACACGAGTATATGACTATAAGAAATATTATTTCCTATTATCAAGGAATAAGTATTATCAATAACAATGTGACCCTAAGAAAAATACTTACAAGTTTTATGAACAACACATTACATATTACCAAAAAAAGATAATAAATTAGTTAATTACAACTAATATTTGGAAAAAAATATAGTACGGGCAATAATATCACAAAGTGATAGAAGGAAAACTAATATGGAAAGAAATAAATTATAAATTTCTATAAGGAAAATGGGTAATTTTTTTTTGGAAAGAAAGAAATAATAAAAATAAAACAAATATTATGTTTTTGAATGGTCAATTAACGTGGAAGACTTGGCAGGTGATATTATTATACTTACTAGCCTAGGTCCCGCGTCATGCACGGGTTTATATAACCCGATATAGACATATAGTTAATAAATAGTACGGAGTATTTATAATATATAATTTTATATGAAAATAAGTTGATATCTTAAAATGATATTGATTATATAATTAAGTTTTAACATTTTAAATATAATAAACAACGAATATAAATGAATTTTTAATACCAAAAATCTTATTTGATCAAATTATCGTAGGTGAATATTTTTAAAATTTAAATAAATTGATTTCAACATATATAACACTATATAATTTCAAATACTACCATAACACAAATGTATAATCTTTTCTCTTATTTTTTAAGAAATCAATCTTTTTGTGATATGTCATATCATAAAAATAAAATTATAAATTTGTAAAATAACATAATAGGATATTGGGAGGTGAAAATTTAAAAAATTAACACATACAAATCTTTTTGTAATCTGAAAGATCTTAACAATCTTTTTGTCATATTTTTGCACATGATTTTTCAAATTTAATCAATTTTTTGAGAAAATTAAAAATAAATAGTAAAAACCATGACCAATAAATTGAAGACAAGTGAATTGCCTAAATGAAGAGCATGTCATGTGACATAACTAGAATTGAAGAAAAGTGATTTACTTTAGTAGTTATATAGAAATTAATTCAATAAAATGATAATGTTATACCTATTAATTAGAGTTTAGAAAATATCTAGCCTCATTTATAATTTGACTTGGCAATCAAGTTGGACGGGTCTGGTTCGAGTCGGAAACGAGTTCGAATCAAAATACTAATTCATATTTATAAAATACTAATTTAGTGGTCATAATATATTATGTGTGAATATAAAATCTTTATATTCACACAAGATAATCACAAAGATATTCCCTCATTATATTCATCTTGGATTGGGCTTTTGTTTGGGGCACTGGAATAAAAGTCTAATACAAAAATTTACATTTTTAAAAAAAGCAATTTTCACATATATTTTTCAAACAAATCTATTACTATTAAATTAAAGATTATATTTTAAGAAACTACATCAATCTATTTTCTAATAAATATTTTATCTTTTACTAAGTTAAAAACGAAATTATATTTTATAAGGATTATATAATTGAAAAAATATTTTTGGGGGTGGTTGAAAAATATTCACACAAGTATTTTAAAAAGAAATTTTCACATATATTTTTCAAACAAATCTATTACTATTAAATTAAAGATTATCTTTTAAGAAACTACATCAATCTATTTTCTAATTAAGATTTTATCGTTTAATAAGTTAAAAACGAAATTTATATTTTATAGGATTATATAATTGAAATAATATTTTTGAGGGTGGTTGAAAATTATTCACACAAGGTAATTTAGCAATAAATTTCAGATATATTTTTCAAACAAATCTATTTTTATTAAATTAAATATTATTTTTTAAGAAACTACATCAATGTATTTCCTAATAAAGATTTTATATTTTACTAAGTTAAAAACGAAATTTATATTTTATAAGGATTATATAATTGAAAAAATATTTTTGGGGGTCATTGAAAAATATTCACACAAGATATTTTAAAACGAAATTTTCACATATATTTTTCAAACAAACATATTAGTATTAAATTAAATATTATCTTTTAAGAAACTACATCACTCTATTTCCTAATTAAGATTTTATATTTTACTAAGTTAAAAACGAAATTATATTTTATAAGGATTATATAATTGAAAAAATATTTTTGGGGGTGATTGAAAAATATTCACACAAGATATTTTAAAAAGAAATTTTCACATATATGTTTTAAAACAAATCTATTACTATTAAATTAAAGATTATCTTTTAAGAAACTACATCAATCTATTTTCTAATAAAGATTCTATCTTTTACTAAGTGAAAAACGAAATTTATATTTATAAGGATTATATAATTGAAAAAATATTTTTGGGGGTGGTTAAAAATATTCACGCAAGATATTTTGAAAACAAAAATCACATTTATTTTTCAAACAAATCTATTATTATATAATTAAAGATTATCTTATAAAAACTACATCAATCTATTTTCTAATAAAGATTTTATCTTTTACTAAGTTAAAAATGAAATTATATTTTATAAGGATTATATAATTGAAAAAAAAAAAATTGGGGGTGGTTGAAAAATATTCACACAAGGTATTTTAAAAAGATTTTTTCACATATATTTTTAAAACAAATCAATTACTATTAAATTAAAGATTATCTTTTTAGAAACTACATCAATCTATTTCCTAATAAATATTTTATCTTTTACTTGTAACGCCCCAAAAATTACTCTTAATGGAGGGTCACAGCGCCAGGAATTTCCGGCAGAAATTCCCTTAGGCTTTCTAAAAAAAAAAATGAAAATCAACCTGTAGCACATAAACTAACAACATTCAGTCACAAGATAAAACCTGGTTCAAACAACCACTTCCAAAGAGAAGGACATATATACATGGGTCGGCGTTCACAGACGCTACAACGACCCGTCAAAACCAACTTGGTACAACCAAGCACAACCATTCACCAAGAGTCTCACCAGAAGACATCTCAAGAACCAAAACAGTAAAACACACATAAAAACAAACAAGCAGAAATTAAACCCATCCTAACTTTCGCATCACGTCGCACGTTCACCTCCACGCTCCGATACTACCTGCGTACCTGGTCATGTCAAAAACACAACCAGTTCCCCCACCGAAATGGGGGTTAGTCTCCAACCAGACTAGCAAGTATATAAGCGAATTAATTACGTAGAATAGCATAAATAAAGGGATTAGAATGAGCAGATACCACAAAGTACATTACAAAGCAAACAAGTATGTAAGAGACTATACATACAACATCACATAGTAAACCAAAAGAAGGAACTATTACGAAAACGCTTTTGAAAACATGACCAAGCCTGTCTTGGCCACAAAGGTACCTTCTAACCCAAAACTATGGGTAAAAACCTTTACCTGCCGGAGGGACACGGTATCGTTAGCTAGACGAACCCCCCCTACCACGACACAAGTAAAGCACCTTCCATGATCCACCCGAACACCGGGAAGCGATCAAGGAATGATTTAAAAAAAACCATTTACATGCTAAGCGGGGATCGGAACAATCCTTACCCGCACAAATCATATCCACAAGTGTTGTCACTTCTCAAAGAAATCAATAAAACGAGTATTTCATAAAAAAACATATCCACGATGTCTACACACAAATAATACTAATTCTATCATGGAAGAATACCAAATTACCAATATCACTTCATATACAAATGCATATCAAGATACAAAGTCAAGGAACAAACATTATGCATATGTAATGCATTTACGGTTTCATGCATAGTCCAATAGCCTAAATTTATACCAATCACGTAAGTAATCGCAAATAACTTGCCTCGACAAGTCTCGTACGTAAAGGAGCTTATGAGCTATCACCTCAGACGTGACCTTAACTTAACTCAACTTGGGGAGATTCCCGAATCTGCATACAAAACGATTTTGGCCATAACTTTCATTATACAACTCGGAATTGAATTCCGCAAAATTCCAGACGCTCGTATGAAAGTCCTCTATTTACTGAATCAGTCCCTTTATTTTTCATAATTACAGAACGAGAACGATATTTCCAGCAGTGAACAATTCAGCCCTAACTTCACTAGTTTTACTTCCAAACCTCAAATCCAATCCATCCATGCTTCTATAATCATCAAACCACCTCTAATAACTCATGATTGACATACAAATTCAGACTTGACATACACATGAACAATTCTTGAAATTTTGGGGAAAACCTAAACCAAGCTTTCCTTGAGCTTTCTTATACAAATATGTCTTCCTTGCCTTACCAATAGCATGCTTTTGACATAAGGAACTCAAACCCAACATCAACATAACATGGCAGCCACATGAATAAGCTAGGGAGATATGACCATGACAAGGGAGAGCCAAAGAGAGAAATTCTTACCTTAGTTGAGATAACCACTTGATTTTGATATGAACCCCTTGAAAAACTTGTGTTTTGATGAAGAAATGAGCTAGAATATGGAGGAGGAGTGAAGGAGGTGGCTGGACATGAGGAAGAGAATAAGGACGAGAGGAAGATAAGGAAGAGGAGTCAAGAAAAAAGGCTAGGAAAATATCTAGCACCTAGGTATTTGTAAGAAATGATTTATTTAACATAATAATAATTTATTTGCTTTGTATTTTAGGGAAAATAAATTTTAAATCATAATATTACACATATGTATATGTATGTATGTATAGTAAAAAAAAAAAATCGGATCCAGCTCGACAACTCCGATGTTGTACATAAACCGACTACGCGTCGTCTGACGATAGGATTTCAAAACTTGCGAAAATAAAACATACTTGCGTCTTTTATCAAAAAAAAATCTATAAATACATATTATGTTTATCAAAATAAAATTTCTGGAACAGAAACTAAGGTGGTATTACATTACTAAGTTAAAAACAAAATTTATATTTTATAAGGATTATATAATTATAAAAATATTTTTGGTGGTGGTTGAAAAATATTCACACAAGGTATTTTAAAAAGAAATTTTCACATATATTTTACAAATAAATCTATTACTATTAAATTAAAGATTATCTTTTAAGAAACTACATCAATATATTTTCTAATAAATATTCTATCTTTTACTAAGTGAAAAACGAAATTTATATTTATAAGGATTATATAATTGAAAAAAAAATTTGGGGGTGGTTAAAAATATTCACGCAAGATATTTTGAAAAAAAAATCACATTTATTTTTCAAACAAATCTATTATTATATAATTAAAGATTATCTTATAAAAACTACATCAATCTATTTCCTAATAAAGATTTTATCTTTTACTAAGTTAAAAATGAAATTATATTTTATAAGGATTATATAATTGAAAAAAATAATTTTGGGGGTGGTTGAAAAATATTCACACAAGGTATTTTAAAAAGAATTTTTCACATATATTTTTCAAACAAATCAATTACTATTAAATTAAAGATTATCTTTTTAGAAACTACATCAATCTATTTCCTAATAAAGATTTTATCTTTTACTAAGTTAAAAACAAAATTTATATTTTATAAGGATTATATAATTGAAAAAATATTTTTGGAGTGGTTGAAAAATATTCACACAAGATAATCACAAACATATTCATGAATATATTCATATTGGATTGGAGTTTTGCTTGACCCATAAAAAAAAGGTTCAATCAAAAATAAAATATTGCATTTTATAATGGAAAATATTAAAACTAAAGGATATAATAAAAAAATAACGCTAAATTAAATATAAAAAAATGATTTTTTTGTGAACATGATAAATCATATTTTAATAGAAATATTTTTTTTAAGGCTCGTGTAATTGAAATAAACAATTTTTCACAAATTATTTTACTAAATAAAAGAATTTTAGTTTTTTAAGGGTCATATAATTGGAAATAATATCAAATATTTGCATAAATAAATTTTTCTTTACATAAATCATATCAACTTATTAAAATTACGGGTTAAGATATAAAAAATGATTTATAAAATGTATAAGTAACATGTTTTCTGAATAAATAAAAAAGAAGAAGATATATTTGACAAACACTTTTTAAATCTTAATCTATTCATTTTTTCACCCCTTATTTGATAAAGAGAAATTAGATCTGGCAAACGGGTCGGGTTTGGGTTCAAATGTTAGATATTTTTATTGTAATAAATAAAATAAAATGTAAACAATAAATTTATTTATTCAGTTTTTGCTTTTTATCAATATACTCATCTTGGGTTGAGTTTTTGCTTTTTTTTTGGTGAAAAGGGTTTAGTTTTTGCTTGACCTAACGAGAAAAAAGACCAATATTAAAAAGTAAATATTTCTTTTTATAATTGGAAAAATATCAAACCTATAAGATATATTGAAAAATATTTTAGTTGAAAAATATAATAAAATATATTAGGTATAATATTTTTTACAATACATAGATTGTCAGTTTGTAGTTGGAGATTATACTACATCTTTGCAATAACATACTTAAGTTTTAACAAATTTGATAAAATAACATTTTTTTATACCGTTATATGGTACAATATGTTACTTTATCCTGTGTTCATGAATTTTATATTCTCTAGAGATATTATCAAATAAAAATCTTATGAAAAAGGAAAAAAGTTTATTCTTTATTAGCCTACTAAAAAAATTCAATTTTAAATACATACACATTTTTTAGTTAGATATATTAAATGTTAAATAAACAATCTAATCCTATCATCTTGGGTTGAGGTTTTGCTTGGCCTAACGAGAAAAAAGTCTAATATTAAAAAAAAATGGAAAAATATCAAACCTATAAGATATGCTGAAAAATATTTTAGTTGAAAAAAGATAATAAAATATATTAGGTATAATATGTTTTACACTACATAGAGTGTCAGTTTGTAGTTGAAGATTACACTACATTTTCTGCAATAACATACATATGTTATATTAATTTTGCTACAATAATATTTTTGTTTACCGTTATATTGTACAGTATGTAATATATCCTTTGTTCATGAATTTTATATTCTCTAGAGATATTATCGAATAAAAATATTATCAAAAAGGAAAAAAGTTTATTCTTTATCAGCCTACTAAAAAAATTCAATATTCAAAACATACACATTTTTTAGTTAGACATATTTAAAGTTAAATAAACAATATTATCATATAAAATAATATATTTTAAAAAGAAAAAAAATAATTCCATTATTTATAAATAGGCTATGAATTTATATCTCATGATACACTCAAATGACAATCAAATAATCTTCTACATGCATATAAACAAACATATTATCATGATCATCATAATATATCATCATATAATAATATATAATTTTTGGATATGAGAAAAATATTCACCCATCATAGATATTAGAGACACTATATCATTATGGTTACTATGCCTTTTTCCAATATATTCACAACGACCTTCATCAATATATTCATCATAATTTTTGAGCATTTTGCTTAACCTATTGGAAAAAAGCTCCATATTTTTATATCAGTTTTCTGAAAAGTTGTATAAAATATACAAAATTTGTTTTTCGATTAAAAAAAGACTATGTTAATATATCATATTACCATACATCAATATACAATATACAACATACATTTTGATATTTTTAAAGTTGAATGAAATACATCATAATCCTAATCCTATCCTAATATATATAATTTTTGGGGGTGGTTAAAAAATATTCAACAAGATATTCATGAATATATTTATTTTTTGTGGGACTTTTGCTTGGGCCAGCGGAAAAAAATCCTAATATTTTTTGGTTGTGCCACCGGAAAAAAAATTATTGAAAAAATGATAAAAATGATAAAAGTTACACTTCAAGATATATGATAAAATATAAATCTTATATTAAAGGATATTGACACCACGATATATCTAAAGAAAATATGCTCACATATTAAAGATATTATAAAGATATTATTTACGATATAAATTTTATTATTTTAGTATCCTTCGAATATAATTTACATT
Organism: Oxyria digyna; assembly: GCA_029168935.1. NCBI lineage: Eukaryota > Viridiplantae > Streptophyta > Magnoliopsida > Caryophyllales > Polygonaceae > Oxyria > Oxyria digyna. Next base: position 76,367,710 of record JAPVLV010000001.1, read on the forward strand.
CTCTTTGCACTATGGATAAAATATGTTCACTTATTAAAGGATATTGTAAGGATTTTAATATCCTAATAATAAGATTTATTATTAGGATTATGTATATATCATGATTATGGGGTTAAATTAAATACAAAAAAGATAATATTTCAACATTACTGAACGCTCCGGTGTGGTTTAATGAAAGATAACTTGATAGAATATTCAGATGGTAAAAAGGTAATAAATTCTTTTCCACAAAGATAATCATCATATTATAATATTCATGCATGAATATAACATTAATATTTATATAATATATTTCATATTGTATTTAATTCTTTTATAGATATAACCGTAATTGAACACAATAATAGATTAAAAAATAATAATATAGATTCAAAATAAAAATATATGTTAAACATACGAGTTATATTACAACTACTAATTCATATTTATAGAGTACTAAGTTTTTTTTATTAAAACTCATTTGGCCCGTGCGTAGCACGGGCAGAAAAGGACTAGTTTAAATGAGAAAATAACATGATTTCGATTAACGAATATGTTTTTTTTTTATCACTCACGATTTAAACTTTAAAAAACATCTACTACAGTATTATACTATAAAAATGGGAGCATTGTTATCTACAGTAAATTTTGTCTTATTTACCTATATTTTAATTAGACCTGGCCAAACTAGGGCTTGGGCCGGGCCAGGGCAGGGCCAAATTCCAAATTCTACCCATTTACCAGGGCCGGGCCAAGCCCTCCCATTTAAAATGGGCCAATTCCTCTACCCATATCCTCCCATAAGGGCCCTAAGGGCGGCCCTCGACTACTTACAACCGAGCTAAATGGTGTTACTAAAACATTCAAAACCTTTTTAGTGCTTACAAACAATTCACCATCCAAAAACGCATGTTAAAAAGGTCCAAAATGCATGCTTAAATAACAATCCTCATAACCGATTCAACAAAAAAAATCCAAAAACACAATATAAAAATTATGTCGTGGTAATAGTACTCGCATCTAAATCCTCATAACCTTAATATTATATTATATATATAATATGGGCCGGGTAGGGCCGGCCCCCAGGGCCCTACTCCGATCCCATATCCTCCCACTTTAAAAAAGGGCCGGGCAGGGCCGGCCCTTATGGGCTAAATCTCCTACCCAGATCCTCCCATATTTTAGGGCGGGCTGGGAGGGCCGGGCGGGCCGGCCCTAGTTTGGCCAGGTCTAATTTTAATATATGTAGTACAGTGTTCACTTATTGGCTTGCTCTTTCGAAATTCATTAGCCCAATTTCCAATTTCAATCAATTAATGAAAGAGAAAAATATAAATGAATAGTTAGAGGAGAGATAAAAAGAAAAAATAGATAAGATTGGAATTTGAGAGAGAGAAAAGGTAAAAAAGTGGTAATTATAGGTTGATAGTAGAAATAAAATAGGTAGAATAAAGTAACATAAATGGAATAGTAGACAAACAAAAGAGGACACTCGAAAAAAAAAGTGGACAAATAAATAGGTAGAGAGGGAGAGTAATATATATATATATATATATATATATACTGTTGAAATATATTAGAAAATTTGAAGAAGGTGGTAAAGGCTTTTTCACCATCCTTAAATATTTTTGTGTAGAGATATGCTTGAGTTTTATAGCGTATGATTGCTAATTTTGTCAATATCCTACTTTGTTTCGCTTCCACTGGCTGCTTGTAACCTGCTCCCTCCGTCCCATTATATAATTCTTGTTTTTCTAATCGGATATTTCAAAAAATTCTTCCTACTTTCTTTTTATGTCTTTTGTCTTATTATACCCATCACATTCAATTACCCTTTCTTTCCTCATTTTTTACATCAAAACTCACACCAACTTACTTTTTATTTTTCTCTCTCCTACATAAAAATTCACACCCTCTCACATTCTCTCTCTTTCTCACTTTTTCTTTTCATAACCTTAATTTTCCTCGATAACGACAAGAATTATATAACGGGACGGAGGGAGTACTCGTAATGTTTATCTACATTAAATTAGTCTTTAGTAAGGACACTGTTTTATTTAATCCTTATCTCTGCAGTGGGTAACTATTGATTTACTAATGCATAGCATTACAATCTGTCTTCTTAGCTTATACAGGTGTCTCCTCACCACTTACTTACTCTATTTGCCTGTCAGCACTTCTCCTGGGAATCTGGGATATACAGTATAAATATACCTTTCCGACATGCATTTTTCACACTATTTCTATCCTCATATACCTTTGCTACAAATACTGTATACACTCTTTTGCAATTCTTAATCCGTGCGTGCTTTTTTGCTCATCTATTTCTTCACGTTATATGCTGCCTTTTTATTGTCAATAGTATGCACAAGCTCTTCATATAAGGTATTCTTTACTGACAACCTGTTTTCTCTTTAAATTTGGTGACTTAGGCTTAGTTCGGATGTAGCTTATTTGCTACTTATAAGTACTTAAATTCGCTGATGCTTATTTCTGTCCGAAATTAAGTACATCTGGGCCTGTTCGCCTGTTCTTCGTCCCGCTACTTATCTGAGTTGCTTCTCCCAATTCTTCTCCTTAAAAGTACCAGAAAATTAAGCATGATATCCATACTTCTGTTGAAATCGAAGTACTTATGGATGGATTTCAGTGTTCCAAATCACAATCCTACCCCCGACCTTTTCGATTTCTTGTTCTTCTTAAGAGAGGAGAAGAAGAACGAGAGAAGAGCTCACTCCTTCCTCTGTGGAATCGAAGGTTAGTCATTCATCTCTTCTTCGCTGTTTGTTGACGGGATTTGTTGGTTCTCATCTGTTTCTTTGTGCTTCGCTTACTCTTGGTGGTGACGGCTCAGATATGGGTTCGACGGTGGACTAGGAACAGAGGGCTTTTCAGTTGTTTGCTCTTCTTCTCCTCTACCACTGTGTATTCGGTGTTCCTATAGAAAGGTACGTCTCTATTCCTATTGTTCCGACCTCAGAGATTGAAAACACAGATCTAGGGTTTCGTTTTAGGGTTCCAAGTGGAGCTCATTTTGTTTCTGTTCTCCCTAGTACAACTGACGGCGGGATTAGTTTTCTAAAATAAATGTTTTCTCAGCTGGTTTGTACCAAGTTTGGGGAAGTAATGATCATTTGATTGTAATTTAACAATCATTAATGTATAGCAAATTGGCAGCAAATATACATCCTCTTGTAGGAAAAGGGATTGTTGGAAGGCCGCGTTCTTCAAGCATTCAAGCTGGTCTTTAACATGTTATATTTCTTCGAGTGGAGGTTGAAGCTAAAAGCGAGATTTGAGTGCTGTCTCTTCTCTTTTGTTCTTTTCCAAACGTGTGTATGAGAAGCCATTTGTTCAGTTGAACCAAGTCACAAGTTCATGCTGGTTAATCTATTCCTTTCCGAGCATGTGTTTGATCATGTCTCTAGTCCTTTATCTCACTCCTGGTATTCAGTTGATTATTTTCTTATTGTATTAAACAATCAAACTGTTGTGCATATTGATTTATCTTTAACTTTGAGTCTAATTATTCTACATCACCTTTCTCTTCCTTGGGATTTTGTATCCTCTTATGTGAGTGGATGTTTATGATATTGATAATTCGTGCAGTGTTTTCAGTTTCAGTTTTCTTCTGATATGGTCAACTGTTTTACTCATGTTATTTGTAATGGAATCCCTGTATGGGAGATGATTTATAGGATTGTCGTTCATGTAAGTAAATGGTATATAAAGAACTAATGGTTGTGATACATCCTTGTTCTCGTGTGAAGATCTATAAGCTCAAATCGGAAAGAGCGCCTGGACATTGTTTGGGAGGATGGTGGTTCAAGTCCACCTGGATCTATTTAGTGACTATTAACTTGTAAATTGCCTGTAATGCTGTAATGTAGCAATTCTTGCCATTGATTTATTTATCTACACGTTCATGTGTTATGAACTTATTGTTTCTTTACTCGTGGATTATGTGTGTTTAACTGTTCTGTTCAAATATATGAAGTTTGGACGGAGTTTGGCTGTCTTTGGTTGTCTAGTTGGTCTGATGAGTTTTATTAGTTCTTGGGTCTTCGTCATTTATGTTACCTTCTGGACAATAGAGGGTTGGACAAATCTAAACCAAATTTTGTTGTTGTTAAGGTACAAATGAACAAAAGTGATGAACCTCTACGCCGAAGTCTGCATAAAGTTGAGCTGCTCCTCTCTCACTAGTCTTACCAGTATAGAGATTAGCGGCAAAACCAGAGTATTCTTTTATCGACTGGGAGAAATAGTCCTATTTAACAAGTCGGTTTTTCTAATGTGTGCACACTAATAAGCATTGGCTTCAGAGTATCAAGACAAGGGTAGATAGTGGCGTGGGCTTGAAACTTGTATGTATCAACAAGGAGGATCAGCCTACTAAAACCAATGACTGATGATTACAAAAAGGCAGCGGTATTTCTGGGTATAAATTGTAATGAGTGTACCGGCTACACTTAATTGCTCATGTGGTTTTCAACCCAAAAAGAAAAAACTTTTCATTTGGCACTATAGCTCTTCAATTTGGTTCAAGTTTTCGACTTCTTCTGCTAGTAGTATCTCCATTACTGAACATGATATGTAAAAGAAGAATGAGAGGATAGCTGATTTGATGTGTTATGTGGTTCCCTGCTACAGATTATATGTTTCAATGCAAGAAAACAACAAGAACAGAACAAGTTTTTGCTAGCTCTCAAGTGAGTGCTCTTTTTATAACACAAGACATAACCGTCATTTTACAAGGACCACATCAAGCTCATTTACAAGACAGAAGCTTGGATGATTACGACACTAGGCTAAGATCCCAGTGATCAGGAAGCACGCATACTTATGCAAGTCATAAAAAAAGGAACAACCACTCTAAAAGTTACTAATCACATAACGACGTTATGATTTTATACTGTCGAAACATGCCAAAATTGCTGATTTTCATTATTTCACCATGGATTTTGCAAGAGTTTAAAGAAACCGTCTCCTGAAAGTTCGAGTAGTCGTTTGGTAAATCCGGGCCAGCAAGCCCACACCTAAGCCCACACCAATACAAACACCAAGGCCAATCCCCACACCAACTCGTACCCCAGCGTTGAACCATGAAACCTCGTCGTCTTCACCTTCTATATATTCCCGATTCCTCCAGTAGAGATTGACTTCTTCCTCATCCATTTTGTAATTTGTATACTCTGTCTCCTGCTGGTCAGACAGCAAAGGTTAAGCTAATGACCATACATCCGAATGCAAGGCTTATTGGATATATGTTTTTTCTAATGGACCTCAAATTTCGAATTATTTTCAAACTATTCCCTAAACTTGAATGGCTAAACCATAGTAGCTAGTTAAATAAACAGCTAATTGAGATTCTTGCTAAATATGGTACTTATAATGCGTTTCAGAGGAGGTGAAATTCCTGTGCTGGCAAGCCTTCGTCAGGTGAATCCCAACCGGACCTCCACCGAAGAGAATGGACGAAGCTCAGTCGCCGTCGGGGCTAGATCTGTGCTGATTCCAGAGAGAAAGAGCGAACGACTGGAGGCTACTGGGTTGAAGCAAAATTTGTCGAGCAACTTACCTGGCTTGAAGAAGAAGAAGATTCATCCTAAATATCACGTGAGTAGCACGTGACCGATTTTGCAGAATTTATGATTTTCATCACGTGCAATGCACGTGCTACCTTATTCAAACACAATCTGAGGGCATTTTAGTCATTTTAGCATTTTTTTGCGTTTTTAAGTAGTCTACAGTGTAGTCGTCCGAACATACCATTCGACATTTCAGTAACAGTAACAGCATCAGCATCAACATCAATATTAAAATCAGTAACAGTACCAGCATCAGCATCAGCATCAGCATCAGCACCAGCACCAGCATCGTACATCCGAACTGAGCCTTAGAAAAAGACTACTTTTCCAAGACTGCTTATCCATGTTTTTAATCTCACTTGGTAACGTATACATGTACTAATACTCTAACCATGCTTAGTCTTGTTGTATCTGAATTGGTAACTTAGACAAACAATAACCTTATACACTGCTATTCATATTTCTGCTTGCATACTACCTTTTACTCATTTGCCTCTGAGCGAGATTAAATTACAATGAGCAAGTATATTAGTGCAATTAATTTCATTTTCATGTGGTTATAATAAATGGTCATTACTGCAACTTACCAATCTGATATTAACAGCAGTGTCTAATAACAATTTGGAGTTGGAAAGATTGCGAAGGATTGAGCACAAGGCTCTGTAAATTTCTTGCATGTTATAAGAAATGTTACACAAGCTGAACTTATGACAGCAGATTACACAATTAGCTAATACAGATAGCAAAGAAAACTCACCTTTCTACGCTTCGATTTCAGAACCGCAGCGCATACTTATTTTCTGCATGCTCCTAAATAACATACGCACTATGAAAATCCCTTTTTTCCCTTATTCACTTATGATAAGCGGTGTTTTATGTACCGCAACTATGGATTATTAGCTAGTTTTGTATAGGATTATGTTATTTGTTTCTATGTAATCTGTATCATGGAGCTGTTCGAGAGAAGATTTACATACAAGATTCCAAGAGATGATACGAAGCATTGGAAGCATTGAAGCATAAGGAAGAAGCTGCTGAAGACGAAGACGAAGACGAAGAATTGAAGAAAATCAGTAGCTGCTACCTCAGACAACATAGCCGCACCCGCGGGTCTCAAGCCGCACCCGCGGGTTTCACCTTCAGCCAAGGTTTTCGAGAAAGCTCAAGCCGCGCCCGCGGGTCCCAAACCGCGCCCGCAACCCTCTGCCATCCTGAGAATCTGAAGAATCCCAAACCGCGCCCGCGGCTCTCAACCCGCGGGTGCGGTTCCTCGACAGAAGAATCAAATTGATGTCTTTGCCATTTGAAGTAATTTGTGTTTAATTCTGTAACTTTCTATACGTTTTTAGTACCTTAATTCGGCTGTTACATTAGCTGATACTATTTAGGTGGTGGAGGATCATCCTTGATCATCTAATCTTTGTTTTGCTTAAGTTTTTGGAGAGTATTTCACAAACTTATGAGTTGCTAAAGTTCTTTGTTTCACTTGGCGTTTGAAGCTTTTAGATTCAACAAGTTGTAAGTTTATTCTTTCCCTTTGTCTAACTCTTTGATTGTCTCAACTCTCTTGTTTGTATTGTCCATGAACTAGATTTACTACTTTAGATTGATCACCTAAGTTAGTTGTGTCTTGTTCATATTGCTAGAGTTTGATACTTCTAGTTGAATTATCATACTTGTTGTGTAGCACAATCTATTTGCATGAACTAGTTGTGATTGTTATTAGAGAAGAGAGTTGAGTACATGTCGAGTATCCGACTAGTTGTCCATGATATTGCATGTATCTATCTATTCCTGAATGCATTGCTACTTTGTTATTGAACTTTGATAGTTTCAAGGTTATAATCGGGTAAGGGTTATTAGGACTAGTTGGACTAATAACTATTCAAGAACAGGAATTAGAACGATCACTTGAGAACTTGACATAGGGATAAAAAGGATTTTAAGATCAACTTGTTAATCTAATTGTGGATAATCGCTAAGTGGAACACTTCGTTTAATCTTGTTATAACCAAGTTGACATTCGATACTTCGTATCAAAACCACAAAACCCCCCTTTGGTTACGTTTATTGGTTAATCATTGTGATAACTTAAGAATTTGATAAACTGATTCTCTTGGGATTCGACCCTTACTTGCGCACTATAATACTAAGTTTGCATGTTAGGATTACTTGACTTGCACACGACAAATTCGCCTCGTCAAATTTGGCGCCGTTGCCGGGGAATCAAATTTTCATATTTTTCAGTTCTTATTTTGACTAACTTTAGTGTTGACTAGTGAATGGTCAACACCCGTTCTACTAATCAGCCTCTTTCTATTCTTGATTCAGAGATCGAAAGAACTTTTCATCCGAATCGAAGAGAGAACAGAGTCGGGACTGAGATAGTAGAAATGGCCGATCGAGAAGCTCTTGCTGAAGTGCAGCGTTAATTGGCTGACATGCAGTTGGTCGTTAATGCTCAACGGGAGCTAATTGAGACAAGGCTACCAGGAGGTGGTGTTACTCGCACTTTGAGAGAGCGGCAAACACCGAACCTGACACAGCAACCTCAAGCTGTGGTTATTCCACCCCTTGCTCCCGGGGTGACTTTCGAGCTCAAGTCGGGGGTGATCAATTTGCTCCCAAGTTTCCATGGTTTGGCTGGTGAGGATCCGATCATGCATTTGAACCAATTTCATGACATTTGCATGACGACCAAACCGCCAAATGTCACGGAAGAGCAGATCAAGATGAGAGCCTTCGGGTTCACTTTGAAGGATGGTGCTCGTTCTTGGTATTACCATTTGCCAACTGGTTCGGTTGATAATTGGGAAAAGTTGCACAAGGTGTTCTTGAGCAAGTATTTTCCGGTGAAGAAGGCAAATGCTCTCAAGAAGGAGTTAGCCCTTGTCGAGCAAAGTGAAGACGAAACGCTCTAAGACTACCTTGAACGCTTCAAGGGGTTGTGTGCTTCGTGCCCTTTTCATGGGTATGATACCGAGGATCTTGTGCTTTACATTTGCAATGGTCTCCTTAACCAAGAAAGGAGGATGGTTGATGCTGCGTGTGGTGGGAATATTCTCAACATGACGCCAAAGGATGCCATGGAGAAATTGCAAGATATGGCTGAGAGCACAAGGAGTTTTGGTAGGACATACACCAAAAAGGGAGTGCACGCAGCAAGTTCAGGGGATCCCGCTCTTGTAGCTGAGCTTGTAGAGTTGAAAAAGATGGTCTCTCAGTTGCAAAAAGGACAACAACAGCAAGTAAAGGTATGTGGTATTTGTGCTGACCCTTCTCATTTTACAGATAAATGCCCTGAGCTTGAAGGTGAAGACGTTGCTGAAGTCAATGCTGCTGCTGGTGGGTATGGACCCCCACGACCTCGTGGTGATCAACAAAACAACTACAACCCGAGGTATAGAGATCATCCCAATTTTCGATGGCGTGATCCAAATGAGCCCCAACAACAAGCTCAAGGCCCTCGACCCAATGTTGGACCGTCTACTGCGGAGCTGCTGAGATCCTTGACTCAACACTTCACAACTCATGTTCAAACGACCGAGTCGAGCATCAAGAACATGGAGAAGCAAATTGGGCAGTTGGCTGAAGCTGTTACCACCATTGCACAACAAAATTCCAATTCTCTACCGTCCCAAACGGTGGTGAATCCAACCAGAAATGTAAGTGCAGTGACAACAAGAAGTGGTGAGATTTTGGGGGAAACCAAAAACCTTGTCGAGGCTTCTGCAGAAAAATTGGATTATGAGGACAGCCGAGAACCGCGCCCGCGGCTCCTCCACTGAGCCAGAAAGCAATTTTCCTGAAGAACCGCGCCCGCGGCTCCTCTATTGAGGTAAATATTTCGTACTTTCCTTCACACAATGCTGAACTCGAAGTGGAGGATCGGGGGGATTTCCAGTTAAGACAGGACAACTACGTTCGCCCCAACTTTCCACCTCTCGACTCCACCAAGCCTCCCGCCCCGTTTCCCGATGCCCTTAGGAACACCAAAAGGCCGGAAAACGACAAGGAGTTGTTTGAGACGTTTAGCAAATGTGAGGTAAACATCCCCTTGCTCAAGTTAATTAAAAGCATTCCTCGATATGTAAAGTTTTTAAAAGAACTTTGCACAATCAAGAGGAATCAAAAGTTGAAAGGGCAACAAAAGGTGACGGTAAGCGAGCGTGTCTCCGCTGTATTTCAAAGGCGAATGCCTAAGAAGTGCAGCGATCCGGGCATGGTCAACATACCTTGCCGTATAGGCGACACCCATTTTGAACGAGCCATGCTCGATTTGGGTGCATCGATAAATGTGTTGCCTTACTCTCTCTATAAGATTCTTGGGTTAGGTCCACTTCATGAAACCGGAATTGTTATTCAACTAGCCGATAGGTCCACCGTGTATCCTAAAGGTGTAGTTGAAAACGTTTTGGTTATGGTGGATAATTTGTTCTTTCCCGCTGATTTCTTTGTGTTAGACATGGAACATGATGGGCAAGCTGCTCCGATTTTGCTTGGGAGGCCCTTCATGCGAACCGCTAACACAAAGATTGATTTGGCTAGTGGATCTCTTACTTTAGAGTTCGATGGGGAAATAGTTCAATTAACATTTTTGATGCTATGAAACATCCCGTCGAAGATGCTGCGTCTATTTGTTCAATTGATGTAATTGATCCTATAGTCCAAGATGTTTTCAATATCTTTGGTTTAGATGAATTACAAAGTGTATTAGAACACAACATCGTTCACTCACCAACACTTGATTTGTCTCTTCCACCTGAGATTCAAAGTGTTCTAGCTCGTCTAGACGCTTCGGGTAGAATTTTGGCCGGTCGGCCCATGCTACTAACTTTGGAGAGCGAAAAGCTTCTTCCTTCTATTGTGCAGGCACCGGTTGTAGAGCTCAAGCAATTACCCGAGCACTTGAAGTATGCTTTTCTTGGGGAAAATGATACCCTCCCGGTAATCATTTCAAGCAAGTTGACAGGTGAACAAGAGAGAAGGTTGGTGATGGTGCTGAAAGAACACATTACCGCTCTTGGGTGGACCATTGCTGACATCAAGGGAATTAGCCCTTCCACCTGTATGCACAGGATCCTTCTTGAGGAAGGTGCTAAACCCTCTAGGCAACCCCAAAGAAGATTGAACCCACCTATGATGGAGGTGGTCAAGAAGGAGGTGCTGAAACTTCTTCAAGCTGACATGATCTACCCCATTTCGGATAGCCAATGGGTAAGTCCAACTCAATGTGTCCCTAAGAAGGGGGGCATAACATTGGTAGAGAATCAACAAGGTGAGATGGTTCCTACCCGAGCTCAAACGGGTTGGAGAGTATGCATTGACTACCGCAAGCTGAACGCGGTAACCCGAAAAGATCATTTCCCTCTCCCTTTTATTGATCAAATGCTCGAACGACTTGCCGGTCGTCCGTATTATTGCTTTCTAGATGGGTATTCAGGATATTTTCAGGTGGCTATTGCACCCGAAGATCAAGAGAAGACGACGTTTACATGTCCCTTTGGCACTTTTGCATATCGTAGGATGCCTTTTGGATTATGTAACGCGCCCGGGACCTTTCAACGATGTATGGTAAGTATCTTCTCGGAATACATTGAACATTTCATAGAAGTTTTTATGGATGATTTTACGGTACATGGGGATAGCTTTGATGCATGTTTAAATCATTTGTCACTTGTGCTTAAAAGATGTGTAGATACTAATCTAGTATTGAATTCTGAAAAGTGTCATTTTATGGTTGAACAAGGGATAGTATTGGGGCACATAATTTCAGCTAGGGGTATTGAGGTCGATAAGGCAAAGATTGACGTCATTCAATCGTTGCCTTATCCTACTAATGTGCGTGAATTGCGTTCTTTCCTAGGCCATGCAGGTTTTTATCGCAGGTTTATCAAAGACTTCTCTAAGATATCCACGCCCCTATGTGAGCTTTTGAAGAAGGAAGCTACCTTTGACATGTCGAATGTGTGCAAGAAGGCATTCGACACTCTGAAAGCCCACCTCACCGAAGCACCAATCATCCAAGTACCCAATTGGTCTCTACCCTTTGAGATCATGTGTGATGCTAGTGATCACGCGGTGGGAGCCGTTCTTGGTCAAAAAGTCGGAAGAGCGATGCACGTCATCTACTATGCTTCCACGACTTTGAACGGAGCTCAGAGGAATTACTCCACCACGGAAAAGGAGTTGCTAGCCGTGGTGTTTGCCCTTGAAAAGTTTAGGCAATATATTTTGGGCACGAAGGTGATTATCCACACGGACCACGCTGCTCTTCGTTATCTCATGACGAAGAAGGAATCAAAGCCAAGACTCATTCGATGGGTTTTGCTCTTAAGCGAGTTCAATGTGGAAATCCGGGACAAGAAGGGAATCGAAAACTCCGTAGCTGATCATTTGAGCCGGATTGTGCAAGAGGACGGTAAATTACAGGTTCAAATTCAAGGTACGTTCCCGGATGAAAACTTGTATCAAATTTATTCTGTAAATTCTGCTTCTGCTGAGAAAAACCCGCACCCGCGGCCCGGAACCCGCGCCCGCGGTTTGTGCTCTCAAGCATTTTCGGAAAAGGGAGAACCGCGCCCGCGGTTTGTGTTTGCCAGAAGTCTCACTGCAAGGAGAGCCGCGACCGCGTCCCAATAACCGCGATCACGGTTTTCTGACAGCAGCAGATTATACAGAATTTGCGGAAATTGACCCCGAATACAAGCTTTTCGCCCTCCGGTCTTTCAAACCATGGTTTGCCGACATCGTGAACTACCTGGTTCGCGAAGAATTCCCGCCGAACTACATAAAAGCTCAAAAAGATAGGATCAAGCGGGAATCACGTTTCTACGTTTGGGATGACCCCTACCTTTGGAGACATTGTGTTGACAAGGTAATCCGACGATGCCTCCCGAATAACGAGGTACAGTTTGTCCTTACTTTTTGTCATTCTCATGCATGTGGGGGGCATTTTGGGGCTAACAAAACGGCTAGGAAGGTATTGGACGCCGGCTTCTATTGGCCACACATCTTTCGGGATGCGTTTGCCTTTTGCAAAGCTTGCGACCGATGCCAAAGGGTCGGGAAAATTTCTAAACGAAATGAGATGCCACAAACACCATTAGTCTTTTGTGAGATTTTTGATGTTTGGGGTATTGATTTCATGGGACCCTTTCCTAGTTCGTTTGGGAATTTATACATTTTACTTGCGGTGGACTACGTTTCCAAATGGGTGGAAGCGAAGGCCACCAGAACTGATGATTCCCGAGTGGTAGCAGGTTTCTTGAAGGAGAATATCTTTTCTCGTTTTGGGATTCCAAAGGCTCTTATAAGTGACCAAGGTACTCACTTTTGCAACAAGACGGTGAGTGCACTTTTAAAGAAGTACCATGTCACTCAACGAGTCTCAACTGCTTATCACCCCCAATCCAATGGACAAGCTGAGGTGTCCAATAGGCAAATCAAGGGGATTCTGGAAAAGACGGTGGCTCCTAATCGGAAGGATTGGAGTCTAAGGTTGGATGATGCACTTTGGGCGTATAGGAACGCCTACAAAACTCCAATAGGAATGTCCCCATATCGACTTGTGTTTGGGAAGGCTTGTCACCTTCTGGTGGAGTTAGAGCACAAGGCATGGTGGGCGGTGCAAAAATGCAACATGGAGTTGGATGAGGTAGGCGACTTTAGGAAGTTGCAAATCCAAGAGCTTGAAGAGATACGCCGGGATGCGTATGAGAATGCGGTGATCTACAAGGAAAAGACGAAGGCTTGGCATGACAAGAACATCTTGAGGAAAGATTTCAAGGTGGGAGACAAGGTCTTGCTCTACCAATCTCGTCTTCAACTTTTTCCGGGTAAGTTGCGATCCCGGTGGAATGGCCCGTATGTTGTTGCTCGCGTCTTTCCTCATGGCGCCGTGGAGTTGTTTGACAAGGACAACCACAACGTCTTCAAGGTGAATGGTCAAAGGTTAAAACCTTACCATGAGGGATTCACCAAAGTGTCTTTCGATGAAATGGCTCTAGAAGAGCCAACTTTTGAAAATTGAAGACGGGAAACCAAGTCGAGCCACGACTCTAACCAAGGCACTGCTTGGGAGGCAACCCAGGGTATTCTTCTTTTCCCTTAAATTTCATTTTCTTTTTAATTGTTTTGTTTTATATTTTCTAGGAATTCAAGACGAGAAGACGATGGTCGTTGGCTACTAAAGGAATTGACGGTTCTTCTTTTCATTTATCGAAAAAAAAAAGAAAAAAAAAGAAGAAGAAGGAATTGACGGTTCATCTTCTACCCTTCTCCATATCGAATTTCATCTTCTACCCTTCTCCATATCAAATTTCATTCTCTACCTCCCACCACATAAAACTCTCCCACCTCCCACTTCCCTCATACCCTACCTTCCACTTCTCTTTCTCAAACACCAACACCCTCCCACCAAGTCCTCCTCCACAGCCGCACCCGCGCCGGAATCCAACCGCAACCGCGGCTCAAAAACCCACGCCCGCTACCTCGCCCTGCCCAGAAGTTCTCTGTCTCGACGAAACCGCACCCGCGGCTACAAATCCGCACCCGCGGCCTCGCCCTGCCAAGAAATTCTCCAGCTCGCAGAAACCGCGCCCGCGGCTCCAAAACCGCGCCCGCGGCTCCAAAACCGCGCCCGCGGCTCCCAACCCGCGTCCGTGGCTTTCGCCTCTGTCGTCCATTGTTTGCTGATTTGAGTAAGTTTTTCTGACAACCGCACTCATCGTTGTTGATTTTCTTACGCCTCGGGGAGGGCTTTTGCTATTGTGCTGCTGCTGCTTGGTATTTTTGTGTGTGCGGATTTGTGGTAGCATTTGGTTTGTGTATACATTTGATGGCTGCAGTAGGGACGTCTCGAGGCCACAAAAATGATTTGTGGCAACAACAGGTTCAGGCAAACTTAGCCTTTTTAAGGGCTAAGCAGTGTATAGCCACGAGTTTTTTCCATCGACGTACGCTCGATGATTTGGGTATGACTGCATGCACTGAGGCCATGCTTGAGCACGCAGGGTTGCATGGTTTCTTGTTCAGGTCAGCTCCCACTCATGCCGAGGCTACCTATCAGTTTCTGGCGAGCCTCAAGTCCAAGACCGTCTCGGAGACCACCTTCATCTCGGCCATCCAGTTCATTTACAATGGACGATCCTTTACGGTTCAGGCTGAACAGCTGCGCCACATCTTGGGAATCTCTCAGGTTTCCTCTGCAGATTATGACACTACAGTTGGTGACAGCCCTACACAGGTCTGGTACACATGGACGGGACAAGTTCGGGATACCCATGGTAATGATTATAATGCTAAGATGTCTCATCCATGTCTCCGCCTGACACAGCGGGCCCTATCTATGGCCTTCTTTGGGCTTTCTGAGGTGAATAAGGTGCATGCCTACCAGCTGAAGTATCTATATGCTCTTATGCCGGAATGTCAGGTGATTCCGGATTGGCTCTCACTTTTTGTTCACTCCTGCAAGACAGTCCGCTCGAAACCAAGGGGTCAGATTGCTTTGGGTGGCATGATCACCCTCATCTTAGAGGTTGTCGTCCCCGACTGGGAGACTCTTGACTGCATAGGTAGTCCGGACCCCTCAATGGGTCCCTATTTGCTGGATGCCACATTTCTGCAGACTCGACTTCGGTGGCTCAAGTCTGTTACAGTCAATGAGGACGAGCGTATGTGGGTTTGGATCGGTCCTCCCGAGATTGCTCTCACAGAGGATTTTGCTTATGGGCCAGCACATACTTTTAGGATCAACCCCATACCCGCTCCCCCTTGTGCAGCTGCTCGACGACAAACTCGCGGTGGGATCAACATCCAGGAGCCGGTTCAGCAGCTGGATCAGCAGCCAGTTGACCTTGAGGATGAGGATGATGATGACTTCCAGGAGCCTGCCCCTCGTTTTCAGCCTCAGAGGCAATGGGGCGAAGGCTCATCATCTGCAGCTCCTGCTGACATACCTTGGGAGCAGCGTCTTTTCGAGCGGATTGAGTTTGTCTACCAGTCGGTTCAGACGGTGAACCAAAATGTTGAGAGGCTCAGCAGTCGGTGGATGACTTACGGCTCGACATGCAGGCTCGTTGGCCCGACTATCCAAACCGGGATGACCCGGATCAGTGAGCTTCTTTCTCTCTTCCTCATTATTTTTCTATGTCTTACACACTAAGGGCATTGTGCACTTCAAGTATGGGGGAGGGAAATTAGTTCATTGCTTATCCTAGAGTAGTTTCATTTCCTTGTTATTTCCCTTCGGTTTTATTTAATTTGGTTTGTACTTTGCATGGAATTAAAAACAGAAAAAGCCACAAAAATACGAAAAAAGGCAAATGAAAATCCTGGGATGGAAAAATCCATGCAATAAGCGGGTAGTTCGGCTAGGACTTGAGGGAGGTAAGGAATGGTGAGATTGAAAATGAAATGAGTGGCTACGTGAAAACCTTTCGAGGCGCCTAGGCAAAATGAGTGAAATGAGTGTCTTAGGACAAAATTTGAGAAATGTTAACCACTATGAAAGACCAAATTGATAGATTTCTTTCTCATCATATTGTTTGTATACTAAATGTGTTAGTGATTTGTAGTTTCTTTCTTTTTCATACTTCCTGAGATCTTCGAGTGATTATTGTAAAAGAGTAAGTTTCTTTTAGCTTACTCGGGGACGAGCAAGGTCTAAGTATGGGGGAGTTTGATAAGCGGTGCTTTACATACCAAACCGCGCCCGCGGCCCTCTGCCATCCTGAGAATCTGAAGAATCCCAAACCGCGCCCGCGGCTCTGCCGCGGGTGCGGTTCCTCGACAGAAGAATCAAATTGATGTCTTTGCCATTTGAAGTAATTTGTGTTTAATTCTGTAACTTTCTATACGTTTTTAGTACCTTAATTCGGCTGTTACATTAGCTGATACTATTTAGGTGGTGGAGGATCATCCTTGATCATCTAATCTTTGTTTTGCTTAAGTTTTTGGAGAGTATTTCACAAACTTATGAGTTGCTAAAGTTCTTTGTTTCACTTGGCGTTTGAAGCTTTTGGATTCAACAAGTTGTGAGTTTATCCTTTCCCTTTGTCTAACTCTTTGATTGTCTCAACTCTCTTGTTTGTATTGTCCATGAACTAGATTTACTACTTTAGATTGATCACCTAAGTTAGTTGTGTCTTGTTCATATTGCTAGAGTTTGATACTTCTAGTTGAATTATCATACTTGTTGTGTAGCACAATCTATTTGCATGAACTAGTTGTGATTGTTATTAGAGAAGAGAGTTGAGTACATGTCGAGTATTCGACTAGTTGTCCATGATATTGCATGTATCTATCTATTCCTGAATGCATTGCTACTTTGTTATTGAACTTTGATAGTTTCAAGGTTATAATCGGGTAAGGGTTATTAGGACTAGTTGGACTAATAACTATTCAAGAACAGGAATTAAAACGATCACTTGAGAACTTGACATAGGGATAAAAAGGATTCTAAGATCAACTTGTTAATCTAATTGTGGATAATCGCTAAGTGGAACACTTCGCTTAATCTTGTTATAACCAAGTTGACATTCGATACTTCGTATCAAAACCACAAAAACCCCCCCTTTGGTTACGTTTATTGGTTAGTCATTGTGATAACTTAAGAATTTGATAAACTGATTCTCTTGGGATTCGACCCTTACTTGCGCACTATATTACTTAGTTTGCATGTTAGGATTACTTGACTTGGCACACGACAAATTCGCCTCGTCAACTTCACTGTCCATATTCTCATATGAAAATGCGACTAAACTACAGATGACTTACCTAGCCGAGTTAACACCCCGAACAAAATACTACTCCGTTAAAGTAATAGTGGTCACGAAGAACCGTGCTATACAACCTCTTGGAAAGAGTCGTTACCAAAGGCTTACTATAAGGGATGAAAAGGTGATTTCCATACTTCCGTTGTACTTTTATTTTATCCATGTTCCTTACTGTGCATGTGCATCCTTTCACTTTGCCTTTCATTATAAATTGTACACAGTTTTTATTAACAAACACAACGTCGAAGATGTCTAAAATAACAATGCTTTTTCCATTCTTACTGACCCTGCATCTGCAGGGCACATACATGAGCGCTACTCTCTTTGACGATGACATTGACATGTTTAACCACATCATCCAGAAGGATTGGGAGTACGAAATCAGCAACGCTTCCATTAGTCGGGTCAATGCGCTTAACGCAGGTCAATGCAATGATCACCAGATGACTATATCAAGCCGTTCGCTTGTTCGTCGCATTGATTCCTAGTCGACTCTCTCCAATTGGAATCGCAGCGGCCTTCCGGTTCTTCTTCCCATGAAAGCGGGCATTCCGTGAAGATTATCCTCTTCTTCCATAACGCCGTTATTTGCTTTTTCTTTTTTACATCGCTTGAATTGAAGTTTGATGTCCTTTCATACTGATATGGTTGTCTCTTGAAATTACAGGGAAAAATGATTAGGCTATTTAAAGCGAAGTAGAAGCACAGGTGAACTTGCATAGAATAACAATTGGAAGGCATAGGTAAAGAAGCAAAGGGTTGGAGAGGGAGAGGTACGTATTCACAAAGTTTTTAACCACTTCTTTGTAAAGAAAGTCTTAAAACAATATTTCTTATTCATGGGTTACCTCGAGACAATTTCTACATGTTTATCAGTTATCCCAAGACAATTTCTTCAAAAATATGAGTTACCTTGAGAATTTTTTTTGCATATATGTGGATTGCTTGCAATTCTTGATGGAATTTATGTGGATGTGAAGATATTCTACTAAGCCTTTTCTGTAACAAGAAAAAGCTTTATAGTGTTTAAAATATGGTAAATCTGATGTTGATTGTGTTAAATACTTGAGTGATATACAAGTTCATTAGCCTGCTTTTAGGGATAAAAAGCTATATATAGTCAACATTAACCCTTATGTTTTACCTAAGTGAGTTGTAATAATATGTCACAGTTACCGGCGGGAGAATGATAATTTTTCCGTTGCTGAAACTATAGGGTGTTTGAAGACTAAATGGATCTCCCTCTTATGTGATATATGTATATGTTTCCTGAAACTACGAGGTTACAACACCGTTTCATTTAATTTATGCAGTAAAAGGTTTTACTGATATGTTTTCATATTTGTTGTAGAAACATTTATCAGTCAGTCCCAAGATTTTTGTGTTTCCTCCAATCTCCCAAATTTTATAGGGCATTCAGAGATTGTCAATGATATAGCCTTCCAAGTTATGTTGATTTTGATTCTTTTCGATGAATCAAATATACGAACCCGATCCTTGATCAATTACCGATTACAAGTATATGTTTTTGATCAATTTGTTCCCTAAAACAAATTTTGGTTCTCTCATGGCATCTTTTTTAAAATTGGATGTGCAGATAAGTAAAACCAAAAGGCATCAAGATAGAAGAGTTTATGCAGACTGCAGCTCTTGATGTTTGGAATAAGTTAGAAGAGTTTATGCGGGCTCGATCACTTTCTTGAAGTTTGTCAGGATGGCTAGATACTATGTAAGTTTTCTTCAGTAATTTATATCTTCATTTATAGTTTAGCTAAAATCTAGCAAAATTATGGGCCCTTGAGAAGCTACACAGCTTCATAGACAAGGCCTCATCGTTCCGCTTTACATTGTAAATAAAGGCTAACACTTATTAGTATTGAGTAGTTGATTTGTTTGAAGCTCAGTTGTAAATTCTAAATTAAAAAAAGGATAATGTGATGCTTAGTCAAACGTCAAATTTAATTGGCCATAGATCTTCACTTCATATTGATATTTGATTATTGAGTTTGGAGTAATAAAATGGAGATGCATTATAGAGTTTGGATGAAAATAATCTGGGGAATGAAAACTGATTTGATCTTGAGTTTCAAATATAATAAAGTTAAATTCGTCAGATTATAATCATTGGAGTATTAACCAGTTGTAATTTATGTATCTTCATTGATGGTAATGATGGTTGCCTAGGATTTTTTAAGATAAATATTTTGTCTTCTGCATTTTGGCAATTGTCTTTGTTTCATATGGTTTGACCTCTGCAACAGACACTTATCAAACAAACAAAAGAACAATCTGTCTTAATTGATTTCATTAATAATTACGATTTTCTTTTGAATGTAACGTTTTACAAAGCGTTAGTCTCTATCATTGAAAGTTGTATATTATATATACATATTACAGGGTCAACGAAGGCACCTGAAACTCTTTTCAAGTATGTATCACCAGACGAAATTCCAATTCAATGTGGAAGTCATAGCTGATCCAATGAGCTTGAATGCACAATGGAAATGAGTAAGTACACGTACTCTCATATGGACTATCAAAAGCATTCACACGAATTGACTTGACTTTGTTAGTTTTCATATTCCTATTATGCAGGTAGGTTCTATTCACATTTTAAGTAGGTTCTATTTAGATTTTGTGAATCTGAGGATTAAGGTGAGCAGTGCGGTTCTGCTGCATTTTGACCTCGAGTACTACGCTCGCGACCAGCGTCCACGGCAAGGTTGACACAATGGAGGCTGACGACAGTGACGACACCGCAGTACAAGGAGGGCAATCAGGCAAGGATATCGGCGCCGAGGGTGTGAATTCAACTGATAGGACAATGCATATGTGAATCTTTGACCCGCTCTAGCTCTCTTTCCTCTCCTTCATCATCATGGCCATTAAGAAACATGACGAGTTGAAGGATTTTGAAGTATGAAAACATGTATGTATCAAATTCCCCTAAATCAATTTAGGGTTTTATATTGATCAATTGGATTTGGGTTTCTTACTCTTTGCTACTGCAGATATGTGTTGGCGACTGCAATTCTTTCGACATAAGGTCCCTCGCTCTCCACTCTTCTGAATGTTTTTTCATGAAGAATGCATTTGGAGGTAGTGGTAATACTGGCAAAAAGGTGAGAAAGCTGAAACCACATAATTATTTTTTGTCATACCCGGATTTATAGCAATCTAAGCTTGAGCATTGAACCAGCAAAGGTTGATCTATGCTGCCCAGTATATACAAATTCCACTTATAATTCTGAAATTTGTCACTATTGTTGTGAAGCTGTTCAATAGGTGAGATGACAAGGATCATGTTCCCCATTGTTGATCTTGATGCAAGACCAACAACGAAGCCGAGAATCTTCCTTGGATTGCTCTGGAAGCAGCTCAACCATCTCGGGTAATTAATTTGTAATAAGGCAATCGAACTAAAGAAATTTTAGTAGAAAATGAAACAGTGATCCTGTTGTGCTTCGGGTTGATACATGTCGTCTACTACTATGTTGATTCTGCTTCGCCTCTCGCATGGGAGATTGATCATTGGTAGCTAAGCTAGAAATATGATGGACTGTTATAGTATTTTGTCAGATTCAGTTTATGTGATGATTTTGACTGAAATGTGGCAGGAGGAGGATTGACAGTACCTCGCAATCTTAGAATTCTTCATTGGCAAGTTTGTAGGAGAAAGAACAATAAGCTGGAAACTTTAGTGCCATGGTGGGATTTGCAGTTGGCTGGGTATATCCATAAACCAGTTCTTATCCATCTTTGCAGCTTCCAACTCTGATTTCAGGTCTGTGTTTTTCATTGTCGATTCAAAACAATCTCGATTGAGGTGCTAATTTGGCGAGTTCATGCATAATGAATAAAATTTGCAGACACAACATTCTCATGGTTGATTGAAGAAGGTGCAAGCGAAGAGCTAAACGAGTCACAATTTGTTGATTCACACAATTTTCCTCTTCATTTTGTTGAATCACAAGAGAGAATGGGGATGGCCCCAGCTGCAGTCGTCATTACTCGAAAGGATCCTTATGACGCTAAGAAATCGAGGCTTAACACACCGATCATTGGTAGAATTAATGAGAAATGACATTTGATTTACTTTTTTAAAGTGGATGATTCTGATGGTGATGGTGAAATCACAGCTGAAAATCAGTTAAATTAACGTCAACTGAAGAACAACAGCAAGAGATCGAAGTTGTGCAGATTCCAGAAACAACATAAAATGCATCGACACCTAATTTCTATCAGCCTTCTTACTAAATTTTTTTTGTTAATCTATTACTTTGGGACTTGGTCTTATGTTTGACCGCGTTGTTTCGGTAAAATACTTATGTTTTACTACTCCACAACACAAAATGTATGACACGGTTAAAAAAACAAGTTTCAAGCGCGGGTTTCCGAGTCTAGTAACAAAAAAAAATTGATATGCAATCAATTATTAAAATATTTTATGCAACCCCGATAGCCTAAAACCCCACAACTCTCCGTTGGACACCGAGCAACAACCTAAATTTTGCACAGATTCAACAATCCATCCTCATCTCTCGTAACAAATAGTGTCGTCCTTCATAACTGTACTGTAGGATCTTAACTAGGTTGATAAGTATTCGAATCATGACAAAAATACATATTTATATTACCCCTTTTATCCGCATACTTCAGGATGTGAAATGTAGATATTTTAGTTCCATGACACTTGTACATAAGTACAGGTAACTCGATCTCTTCATGACCATGACGTGTAACAACTAACAAATGTTATTCGACCTAATTAAAGTTGTACTCATTGTCAAACACTCAGACATACGACTACGATATAAATGGTGCAACTACCGATACAACTAGCAAAAAGCCCACATAGTTTAACGATTAATCTGCATAACATAAATTTTTTGTATGTATGTACATAGATCTTACATGAGCTTGGGAATTGCTAATAAAATAATTTTTTACTGATAAACTCAAAGACATTAGTAAATTGGTGAACATTTAGTGCACATTAGATCTTATATGTACGTATATATGTACATATATTATAAGGGAAAATATCGAGTGATAATAACTTTTAAAATACGACGTGAGAATGGTGCACATTAGTAGTAAATTGGTGAACATTTAGTACTAATTTGGTGCACATTTGCTGATAAACTTAAAGACATTCAAAATTTGAAGAACATTCATTTTTAAAGAACATTTATGGAGAAACTGAAGAACTTTCAACTAAAAGTCTAATATGCATCACTTTTTTTAAAGGATGTGCATAATGTTTTTGATGCACATTTAAGTATGTTTTGATGCACATTAGTCATTCTCACGTTCTCATTTTAAAAATTGTTATGACCGGAACAACACTCATATTATAATGGTTAAAATGCATATCCCTATAAATAAAGTTAGCACATTAATAGTTTTGCCAATTCTTTCTTTTAGAAGGATAAGTGACATATGGTTCTCTCGTTTATACCATCACAAGATAATAACCCGTTATATTCTATTCAGCTAACGGACAAGTCGATCTAGTAGTATGGAGAAAAAAATAATCAGTGATGAGTGCAGTACTTACATACCTCTGCTTGGAGTTGTCGTTTCCTCAATCAAAACCAACGGTAGAAATTCAATTTCAAAGTTTCAGTTAGGTCCCCTAGATTTGTGGAACAATCTACGAATATGCTTCATCTAAATATTTACTATTTTTAGGCTTGCTATTCACCGTCGTCCGTCGCCCATATTCATTTTCGATGCGTCGTGTATGATGTATTCAATACGTGACGCATCAATGACATTAGTACAAAAACATTATACGTCACATATGTTTCCCCCATAATTTTGTAGATAATTTCAATACGATTGCGTGCATTTAAAATTCGTCCAAAGCGGACATCGTTTGTCCATTCAAAAGGCTAAAAAACAAATTTATCACATATAATTTTTCGTGTCAACAAACGCGTTAAAACTCAACACACTATTTTTCAAATATTTACAATATGATAGATAATTAAACTAGGATTCTATTTAGTGTTAAATTTGTAATACTTAAATATAATATATAGCAATAATTTATAAGATCGGTTACACCTAGGTATAATTACGCAAATTTTCTTTGTTTTTTTTTTTACTTTTTGACGGGGTAAACGATGTCTGTTTTGGACTAATTTTATATGCACACGATCGTATTAAAATTTTCTACAAAATTATGGAAAAAGAATTAATGTGAGACATATGAATGCGTTTTATACTAATGTCATTGGTGCGCCATCATGAAATGCATCCATAGACGACATACCGAAGACTACGATAAATAGCAAAATGTGGGCGGCTAATAGAAAACACGTATGTTTAATGCACGGAATCAATTTACATCGATCGATCTACTTAATTAGTGAGATCTTGTCGTGCACCTACTTACATCATATATTGTTATAAGTAAATGATATACACATGATAATGATATGACAGTAACGAGATGTAAAATCATGAGTACCACCAACAATCATAGATGCATTTAATTCAAAACATTTTCCATCTTTAGCAAGAAAATAATCACGATGAACAAACACCCGCGAATAACTTGTTATTTTCGTAACGTTCTGTTAGTCAACTGACCATTTTACCCTCACACATACAGGTTCCGTCGTAAATACGACGAAATCCGAGGGGAAAAAGTTACGGTATCAAGATATAAGATATTTGATACGAGTGGTGAGCGGCGAGTATTCATCGTCAATCACACTCCCCAATCACCACTCTCGAACCATTCCAAACTTCTCATTCAAGAAACACAAGAAGAAGAAGAAGAAGAAAGGAGATCGACAATGTCAGCCATGGCGGCAATCGGAGCACTCAGAGGGCCTACTATCCCTTCCTTTTCTTCATCTTCTTCTTCTTCTTCTTCTTCTTCCTCGCAAGCGAAATCGAGCTACACCGGCCTCGCATTCTCGTCTTCAAGCCTTACGGGAGACAGGATTATGTCTACGGCGTCGATCTCCAGTCGAAGGCTTCAACGGATTCCGATTGCTGTCTCGCCGAAGTGCGTTTCCGATTCGAAGAACAATCAGACTTGTCTTGACCCTGACGCTAGCCGCGTAAGGATCTTACTCTTATTTGTCTAATTTAATGTCGATTGCTCCTGATTTAGTATCAATCGCTTTGAATTTCAGTGAATTAGTAGTTTTTGCTTTGCTCATTGGAAATTGGATTTGGCATTTTTCGTATTTGTGATTTCGAGACACTGAAAGGATGGAGAATTGCTGAAAACTTTGACCGCCTTGCCTTGATTGACTGGAAAACACCAGTTCTTCAGATTTTATACTGTACTGCTTTTTATGTTTGTTTTAATGCTATTTGATGTGTATTTGGGAAGCTGAATGATGAAATCTGTGGTATGATGCAGAGTGTTCTTGGGATTATTCTCGGTGGAGGTGCTGGAACTCGTCTTTATCCTCTAACGAAGAAGAGAGCAAAGCCTGCAGTTCCTCTTGGAGCAAATTACAGGCTTATAGATATTCCTGTCAGCAATTGTTTAAACAGCAATGTTTCGAAGATTTATGTTCTTACACAGTTCAACTCTGCATCTCTTAACCGTCATCTTTCGCGAGCGTATGCGAGTAATATGGGTGGATATAAGAATGAAGGTTTTGTTGAAGTTCTAGCTGCACAGCAGAGTCCAGAAAACCCAAACTGGTTCCAGGTAAGGAATGTTAATATAGTAGTGTGTAGTATTAAATAAAAAAATGTTGTATGATCCTTTTTTCTAATGTTGTTTTGTGATGACAGGGCACAGCTGATGCAGTTAGGCAGTACTTGTGGCTTTTTGAGGAGCAAAATGTTCTTGAGTTCTTGATTCTAGCTGGTGACCATTTGTACCGAATGGATTACGAAAGGTTTATCCAAGCTCATAGAGAAACAGATGCTGATATCACTGTGGCTGCGCTTCCCATGGATGAAAAACGTGCCACTGCATTTGGATTGATGAAGATAGATGAAGAAGGAAGAATCATTGAATTTGCCGAAAAGCCAAAGGGAGAGCAACTGAAAGCTATGAAGGTAGTCTTAATGATATAAAAAAAGCTGTTGTTTTTTGGAGAGATTGTTGGATAATAAAATTGTTATTTTTTTCAGGTTGACACGACCATTTTAGGTCTTGATGATGAGAGGGCTAAAGAGATGCCTTTCATCGCGAGTATGGGCATATACGTCATCAGCAAACATGTGATGCTAGATTTGCTTAGGGAGAAATTTCCCGGGGCGAATGACTTTGGAAGTGAAGTCATTCCTGGTGCTACTGAGATTGGTTTGAGGGTATGTACTTAACTTTTTTGTTATTTTTGAACTTATCAACTGGATTTTGGTGTCTCTTATAACATGTTTAATTTGATTAGGTTCAAGCTTATTTGTATGACGGCTATTGGGAGGATATTGGTACAATTGAAGCCTTCTACAATGCCAACCTAGGAATCACAAAGAAGCCAGTGCCTGACTTTAGGTACTTCATTGCAGTTCTTTGTTTCTAATTTTCATGATCTTGTGATATATTGATGTGATCTGGTATTATGAAGCTTCTATGACCGTTCTGCACCGATATACACACAACCTCGTTATCTACCTCCTTCGAAAATGCTGGATGCTGATGTCACTGACTCTGTCATTGGAGAAGGTTGTGTCATCAAGGTAAGGTTCCTCCAATTTTCACTTGATGGGTCATTTGAAATTTGAATGTTGAATTGATTTCAAATTCTCATTGTAGAACTGCAAGATTCATCATTCTGTGATCGGACTCCGGTCATGTATTTCTGAGGGCGCTATCATAGAGGATACACTATTAATGGGAGCAGATTACTACGAGGTGAGAAGAAAAGACGACATCAATCACGAAACTATTTTAAAATCCTACAGAAACTTTTACTCAAATCATTTTTGTGTTTATTCAGACGGACGCCGACAGGAAATTGCTGGCTGCAAAGGGTAGTGTGGCAATTGGAATAGGCAAGAACACCCACATTAAGAGGGCGATTATCGATAAGAATGCACGTATTGGCGACAATGTGAAGGTTAGTCTGTCGTCTGTTTGGAAATTTCTTTATTGCTCAAACTGGATACAAAATCTAACTTCAAGTCTGTACTTTTGTGTTTATCTTTGCAGATCATCAACAGCGACAATGTGCAAGAAGCAGCAAGAGAAACCGATGGCTACTTCATCAAGAGCGGGATTGTGACTGTGATCAAGGATGCACTGATTCCAAGCGGGACAATCATATGAGAGAACATGAAGAAGATTTTCAGAGTCTTAGGTGAAGGAGGATAACCTTGGAAGAACTTTTTTGTAAAGGTCTATAATCTTAATGATCATAAACCAAGTTTCCTTTTGCATTGTGGAACAAAAATAATCACAAAATTTCGATTTTGTAAATATATTTTGATATTATTCAATCCTATGTTTATTCAACAAGTTAAGAAAGTAATATAGTTCAATGGTTAAGAAAGTAATATAGTTCAAAACAACACTCTAAAATCAGTTTGATACTCATACCTGATATACTTAGCTCATACCAATCAGCAGATATCAGTTTGATATTGATATACTGATTATATCAAACGCAACAAAACAGGCCCTTATATGTATCAACAAGCCACTTCATAATAATCATTTAGAATTACAAATCCCAGTACATAATCCAAAAAATGTGGAGTTACAATTCAACATCAAGTCATCAATGTTTTGAATATGGTTTCCTTGTAGAATTTGAGTTGAGCTATGCTTTCTCTAATATCATCCAAAGCTCTGTGTTTGAGCTCCTTTTGGGGCGCCTTCCTATTGTCTGTGTGCATTAAGTGTAATTTTTTAAGAAATGAGAGGTCAATACATAGACTAGTTTCATCAAGAATGTAATTACCTTTAGACTAGTTTCATCAAGAATGTAATTACCTTTAGGATACCACCGGACGCATAACAACTTGATACTGCTAACATCGACAGTAACATGAGATAAAAGACTAGCAAGATCTGGCATATACTTCTGCAAGCACAATTTCACACAGAAGATGAAAAACCCTTTAAGACGAATGTAAACCACACTATCAATTATTTATAGAACGACGGTACTGTAAGAATGATTTACCTTGAGAAATATGAAATCCGTGTAAACTGTATTTCCTGCTAGATGAGGTTTACAGTTTCCTACATGCTGTTTTACAAATTTTATGACCTGCGACGAAGTTATGGCATTAAAAATACATATCTTATGAAAAATAATACTAAAATTTCCACAAGATACTAAAATTTCTAATTGAAATAGCTTTCTTCATACAAATTAATGAAATTATACAAACAGTTAATTATTTGTTGTTCTACTAACCTGCTTCTCAGCTTCTTTTTCTGTGATTTTACTTTTCAGCACTTTTTTTGTCAAGCCTGAAAGACCAGTAATTTCATTTAAGTATCCGTAAAAGATTGATACTTCATATATAGTTCTGTCAAATAAATAAAAAATAGTTCTTCAGCAAGGTGCATAGTACTGCTTACCGCTAGCTCCATGATGTTCTTGACACCAGTCATCCATCTTGTCTAAGCATTCTCGAGTTTGATGAATAACCAAACTTGGGCCCTATACATCAACATGCATATAAACAAATCAAACACAGGTTCCAGAAACATACAATCAAATGTAGAAAAGAAAACCATATTGGTATCTGCCTGTTAACGGCCAGCGATAAACCGATAACGAGACTTGAAAAAGCACACACAAATCAAATATGCACAAACACAAGCGCGGAAAAATGCTAACAAATTTACATAATTGGCAGCAGTAGAATGCAGAATTTAGGCATGCTTCAGTATATAAAAAAACTCAAGGAAGATGCTACATAGCTGAAAAAAGAACTTGGGTGTTGGTTATGTTACTATTTATGTTCATGTTCAGTAAGCAAACCAATGCTGATTTAGCAAACATAGCTCAGTTGGAGGAAGGGAAAAAAAACTAGTCCTATTAAATGAAATTCTTTACCAAAAAATCAAGTTCACAACTGCACAAAAATTGTTCCAAAACAATGAAAAGATTGCAAATTTGACAAGGAAAAGAGACTACCTCAACTTGATTACTCAAACTTCCATCTGTAATTATACATGCTATTTCCAGTATCCGATCAACTTCAACATTCAATCCTGAGACAAGTTCAATACAGAAGTTAAATTCACATCCAAGTATTCAACTTTTTTTCATTGAACCAAATTTGAGATTGCTATCAGTATAAGCTTACCAGTCATTTCTAAGTCGATCCAAACAAGCGGAAGCTTGTATTCAACTGAAGCTAGATCCATATTAGCATCATCGTCTTCCCCAATTTCTTCCACCATCACTAATTTGGTTGAGTTGTTACCCATATTTTGAAGCACCGAAGATGAGTCTAGGGTTTTTATTTTATTTGGGGTAAATTGCGAAAAATAACCCAAGTTTAGGGATAGTTGCGAAAAATATCCCACCAATGAATAATGGATCAAATCGTTTCTATATAAAGCTGTCCGATTTCCAGAGGCAACTATTCATCTTTCCTCCTCTTCCGTTTTTCAATTCTCTCTCAGCACAGCAAAAATGGCAGATCAGTTGACCGACGATCAGATCTCAGAATTCAAGGAGGCGTTCAGCCTATTCGACAAGGACGGCGATGGTTTGATTTCTCCCTCTCTCTCTCTCTCTGGATCGATTTGTTCTTCCTTTTGCGCATGATTTCGTGTTTGTTTATCGCCAATTGAAGATATGTTTCTGTGCTTGTTTGTAGATCTGTTCTTGAGCCGAATCCCTAATTGTTAGTGTACGTTTTTTTAGTTTGATTGAGATGTGGTGATTAGGGATTTGCGCGATTGGTATACTGCGAGAGGAATGTGAAATGTATGTTTTGTTTTGTAGTTTATCGATCTTTGATTGTGCGATGTTGTGATCTTTGCGGCCGTTTGCTGAATCTGGATCTTATGGCTTACAATCCTTCATTCTGGTCAAATTGAGGAATGATTGGTGTCTCTTTGAAGCTTGATTCATTGGCTTCCTGTATATTACAAGGAAATGACAATCGGCTCTAAGTATTTCACTATTTCGTTGTACGATGATGACTATCTTCATACGGAGTATGATATTTGCTGTTGATGAATGTGACATGTTGATGTTGATAATCTCTGACCTTAGGATCCTTTATTATGAAGAACAATCTGATACTTTTAGGTTGAAGATTTTATTATGCCTGTTTCATTTCTATTAACCTTTCCTTAATTTCCCGTCGCACCACAGAATTTGATCTGTTGTCCTAAGATAATCATAGATATGATTTATTTCAACACATACAAATGAATCGAATTGCCTCGTGTCATTTTAGATTGAGCACTTGCCTTTGTAAAATAATCTTGAATCCTTGAGATGTAATAGTGATGTTCATTCTCACTTCTTGTGCTACATAGGTTGCATCACCACAAAGGAACTCGGGACCGTGATGCGCTCCCTTGGACAGAACCCAACAGAAGCCGAGCTTCAGGACATGATCAACGAGGTTGATGCTGATGGAAACGGAACCATTGATTTCCCAGAATTCCTCAACCTGATGGCCCGTAAGATGAAGGACACAGACTCCGAGGAGGAGCTCAAAGAGGCTTTCCGCGTCTTTGACAAGGACCAAAACGGCTTCATTTCTGCAGCTGAACTCCGCCACGTGATGACCAACCTTGGTGAGAAACTGACAGATGAGGAGGTTGATGAGATGATCCGTGAGGCAGATGTAGATGGTGACGGTCAGATCAACTACGACGAGTTTGTCAAGGTTATGATGGCCAAATAAGGTTTCAAATTCAATCTACTCAGCTTTTTTTGGCATCTAAGTTTGATAAGACGATTTAAAGTTTCTATATTCAGCACAAATTCTTCTGGAGCTATTTAATTACTTGTGATGGTGGATTGTTTTTTTCTTGTGTTTTATTGGATCTTGTAGCTATTGTTTTATACTCCAAGCTGTATATGCTTCAGCTTTGAGATTTTAAGGAGGGTAATGCAATTAGTGTTTGCTGTTTTTTCTTTGTTGAATCTACTTTTGAGTGACAGAAATGTTGTTCATCTCCCACAAGATTGTGAAGTCTGCAACTTTGTTCATTTTGTCTCAAAGAATGAAAGAAATGAAGAGCCAAGAAAGAAGTCATTAGCTTATTGAAACGAGTCGTTTCATCTGAAGTTTTGTTTAAGTCATTTGATTTTACTCTTGATAATCCCAAATATGCAATAGGGCCCGACTTCTAATTTACACAAAAGGTCAAATGGTTCACGAAACAAAGTTTAAGGCTCTTGCCTGTGTTTCCTTTTCGAACAACTATGTCAATATAGGGGAAATCATAGGACCTGATTGGGGTATAAATGAGTATTATGATTCGGGCATAAATGAGTATAATGATTTAAAAATGTGAGGGAGTATGTCACCCTTGAAATTTTCAATCAAGAAAATTACTTCCTTGAATTTATACTATTCACTTGTGATATGTATTTCTTAAAGAGGTTGTTTTCATAATAAAAACATACATAATTACCCAGTTCACCAATGTACAAACACTAGTTTATACTCTCTCCATTTTAAAATAGATGTCATTCTAGAGTTTTTCACACATATTAAGAAAATGATTAATTATGTTTTAAAAATTTAACTTTTTCTCAAAATAAACATTCACCTCCTTTTACAACCAATGCATGAGTAGAGAAAATCAACAATTTCAAATTCCAATACACAAATTTATGATTTTCATGGTATTAGTTGTCTTGAAATCCTATAATGACAAATATTTTGAAACAAAATTGAGAGTCTAGAATGACATCTATTTTGAAACGGACGGAGTATTCATTGAATATACTTAGTTTTTCATCAAAGTTTTCATGTACATATTTTGAAAAACTAATGAACATACATGTCATATGTTTCGATGCTTTGCAATTTATTAATGAATATTCTCCAAAAAAATATTCCTTCTTTGCAAAATACTACGGAGTACTAAATATTGTTCATTTGTATACAAAAAAAAAATCATACCTGACAATTTCTTATCGTCATATAGGAGAAATAAGTTAGATGATAATCGTAGTAAAACTAAATATTTGTAGTTATCTAGTTATATCTAAATGTTTATTGTTTTACAAGAATAACTTTGTTTATTATTTTTCTTTTTATTTCATTATTTATTAATGTGAACATGTCATGTATATTAATGTCCATAGTCATAACTCATAAGCATTGATATTCATAGTCATAAACATTAGTACAAAGCAATAAACATCAATACTGAATTTTCTTAAACATGAGCATCAATATACACTTTCGTGATTGTCATGAACATTCATAGGCGTGATTCTCACCAAATTTATTGGTCTCACCTAATCTTCCATTTTCAATATATAAAAAAATAAAGAAAAAACACATGTAATATAAAAAAAGCTTTAATGAACATACCTAATGTTTTTGAGGAAAAAATTAATTATCAAAGTTCGCAGTAATTACAAGTATGCCCGCTTCACTCACTGAAAACGTTCAAAAACTTTAATGACTCGAATTAAGAGCATTACTATCCAGAGTATTAACATTGACGTGTAATATGTAAACGTGAACTGTTCGTTTTTCCAATGTTAAGAGTTGTTGGTAGAAGAACTTTCCTCCTCCATCTATCTATATACTAAATCAAGCGCGCTTTAACTTTAAATTATTGTACTAATCAGCTTTAACATGGCTGGAATCCCCTAGTTTAATGACAGTGAGTGTGTACTCACCATACTTTTTCAGCTCCATGAATATGCATGAAGGATAAAAAAAAACAAAGCACAAAAATGCTCTATCAAGTATTTTATATTGAAAAAATAAACACATTACAAAAATATTCCTTGAGGTAGGAGCAAAAAAAAGTTTGCAATTTGCCTATTCTTGGTTTTAAATCATTTTTCACATATATAAAAATGAGGGAATATAATATCTACCTTTTTCTATTTTTATCATGCATTAACAAATAAGGAGACATGACTTTAATTTAAAAAGAAACTTTACAGATAAACAACGTAGTGGTGTGTTTATAAAAATTGACGTTCATATTTTCAAAAAACACTAAATTATGGGAATGGGCTTGGATCCCATCACAAAAATCAGAAAATCAACAACAACAAAATTGGCTCTATTTTTCAATATTGGATCACATCTAGACCCGATAAACGGATCAGACATTTCAAGTTTGTGCCGAAAACAAGTTCGGGTCAAACAATCAACAAGTTTTAAGTATTCGATTTATTAAACTGTAATAAAAAATAAAAATGATGATTATTTAATAAAAAATAATATTCTTTTTTGATGTATATGAAACAATATACTCCGTATGTGAAAATGGATTCCTCGACAGGTTTCAGGTCGGTTCGAATTTGACGTGTATGAATTCCAAACTCTTCGAGACATCGACTTTCGTAAACTTTTAGATCAAGTCGTATCGATCCAACAGATTGGGTCACATTCATCCAGCTCTCACCAATAATTGATAACCATGTATAGACTTTACTCAGCTATGATCAAATATAGACAACCCTAAAATCTAATGTGGAAATTCGAAATAGAGGTTATACCGTTATAGTAATTTCGTAAACTCGGTAGAGGTTGGCATTTCTAATTTAACTTCCTGTAAATATCAAAACTGCTATAGCTAGGTATATAGCTTACCATATATCAACATTATACGCGTAAATTAATCAAAACCACTAAGAAACAATCCTCTTTAAGGAACCCATATACCGTATTATATAACCGAGAAAATAATCTGGCGAGAAAAGTTCGTTTGAGAACCAGACCTGGCGTAATAAAAACGAAGTGTTCGCCTTCCTAAACAACAAATTAATGTTTATATTCTGGATGATAATGTTTATAATCTGGCGATCAGGTCCGTTTGGTTCATTTTCAGGGGGAAAACATTATTCGCATAAATTATAAAATTGTCACCGCGTGACTCACTTAAAAAGTTTAAAATTGTACGTCAATGCCTAGATTATGAACATTAGCTTGTTATCTGTGAACGTGAACGCTTCGTTTTTCCTACGTTAAACCTTGTTCACAGAAAAAAGTTCGGGTGAGAACACCCCTTAAGAAACGAAGTGCAAAGTTTTTTCGCGTTCACAGATGACGAACTAATATACATAATTTGGACGCTAATGTTCACAATTTGGACGATGAAATTTTTTGATCGGTCATATTGAGAAAAAAAAAAAAAAAAAATCATTGCCCGAATTATGAACATTATATTCTAGAATATGAACATTGACGTATAATCTGTGAACATGAACCATTCGTATTTTCTACGTCAAGACCTTTTCGCATCAGAACTTTCCTCTAATATATAAAAAATACAGGTGTTGTGCATAAAAATGTGAAAAAATGTTCATCCGATTATAAAAGGATGTACATGTATGTATTTAATGTATATTCGTAGAAACTCAATCATACTTAGATCTAACTCCCTTTCAGAAACCCATGTGCCATATTATATACCATATATTAACATACAATAACATTTTAGCTTAAAAAACCAACAACTTGGCACAACTTTCACTAGCACCACCACAACAAGAACCAAATATAAATACCATCAACCAATGCACACTCAAACCCAACTTACAAACAAATGTCTCACAAAACACTTCTAGTACTAGCCCTAGTGTCTCTATGGTGTATAACAGCGACGGTTTCGAGCGTTCCGTCGGTCCCTATAGGCGACGGAAAAGTGCGACACTTTCAATGGGACGTCGAGTACATTCAGGGCTCGCCGGATTGCGAGGAGAGGGTGGTGATGGCGGTGGACGGTCAGTTTCCGGGACCGACAATAAGAGCACGTGCAGGAGACATTGTGCACGTGGATCTGACGAATAAGCTGACGACAGAAGGTGTCGTTATTCATTGGCATGGGATTAGACAACTTGGTACTCCTTGGGCTGATGGTACTGCTTCCATTTCACAGTGCCCTATTTTGCCTGGGGAGACTTTTACTTATAGGTTTCTTGTTGACAAGGTAATTGAATCTCTATTGAAATCCTTGATTTATGTTTTATTTGAACCGAACATTTTAAGTTGTATATAAGTAACATGTTGGTGATTTGCTTTTGCATGTGACTATGTGATTGTATGATCTGTCCTCCATACATGTATTTTTTTACACTTTTTTAGTACTACTTAGTACTTACAAAGGCCGGTTTTTTAAGCAAGAGCTAATTCATGTATAATCCAAATATGTAGCTTAATTTAGGTAATATAGAGCTATGATTAGGTTCTCACGAGATATAAGACGAGTCACTGAATGTGTATGAAAAAAGTGTTTTTTCTAGCATGTCAGTTAATATTACAAACATAGAAAAAAAATTAAGTAATATTATTTTAAGATCTTATGATTTTTTTTATGATGAGTTTATTCTTTCCAATAATTAGAGTTTTTTATAAATGGATGTTTAACATATGTCCTTAGGATGTAGGATGGAAAAACCGATGAAGAAATACAGTGATATTTTTATAGTTTCGACGAAAAAAACATTTATCATTGTCTATATACATAATACTTGATGTCACTTTATAAACATGACCGCATCGCATTTCAAAGTGTAACCCAAACGCTCCTCGCTATGTATATGAAATACAAAATTTATGTTCGATGAAAGTTAATGTTTGCCAAACCAAATTTGTTATTATGAAGTTGCAAATGCAGCAACTCCTCTCCCAAGTTAAAAAAAATAATATTTAATATTATTTTAATAGTTAAAAAGAGTGATTTGGGGTTTATGGATTTATTTAGGGGGGTAAGGCCTACTTTAGACATATAATTAGATACATAACCTGCTACAGACAAGTTGATTTGTTGCTAAACATGAATGGTTTAACTAGTATAGTTCAAATTAATTTTGTAAATTACTATAAGCTAGCTAGCTAGCGAATGTGACTGAGTGAATGGGTTTTGATTGGGTGCAGCCAGGAACATACTTCTACCATGGACACTACGGAATGCAAAGATCAGCAGGACTATATGGTTCCCTCATAGTGGACGTTGCAGATGGAGAAGAAGAGATATTCAAATATGATGGAGAATTCAATCTTTTATTCAGTGATTGGTGGCATCGTAGTGCCCAAGATCAAGAAGTTGATCTCTCTTCCAATCCACTTCGATGGATTGGTGAACCACAAGTAATTACATTTTAACATCCTTTGCTTATGTTAAGAACGAGTATTCTGAGATATCGATAGGCTGGTGAAGTGAAACATTTAAGGAATTATGATTTAGATAGAGAAAGTGATCCACTAGAAATATGGGAAGTGAAAAGAGATCGCCTTATTCTTAGAGGTGAGTAATACATAACCGGAAAGCGTAAAAGCAGTCTAAGGTGAAAGCGTAAAAGCAATATGAGAATTGAGTTGGAAATGAGCTAAACTTGTTGTTTTTGGTAGAACAGGTATGGATATAGAGAATGAGTATAGTCATTTTCATACCAAATTTGTAGCCTTTGTAACTACACTACTTGCAATCCTGACTCTAATATATTAGCTAGTTAAAACATAGTGATGAATCCCTCTTCTGATTCTGATCTGCGAGATATTAATATGGTGTTAAGGGGGTGGTGTTTAGCGACCCTCGTAATGACGAAAGGTGGTTATATTTCTTTACAATAATATCATCTTTCAACAAGAGAAATGACATCTTTTCTACGGGAATTTTGATGCAGAGTTTGTTGATCAACGGTAGAGGGCAATTTAATTGCTCGTTAGCGCCTGGGTTCAGTAACTCGTCGAAAACGGCGTGTAAGTTTAAAGGGACAGAGCAATGCGCACCACAAGTTCTGAGGGTGTCGCCTAATAAAGTGTATCGTATACGTCTCGCTAGTACCACTTCTCTTTCCGCTCTCAACTTCCAAATCCAGGTTCCTCCTTTTACTGATTGGTTTTTCTATGCATAAGTTAAGTATTCGAAAACTGCTATTTTACTTGGGAAATCTATAAGCTCGTCGCACTAAAAGATTAACATAATAGAATCTTAAGATGGAGGATCCAGTGAAAATAATTCTTACGGTACGAAATGCGAATTGTGAACATTACTACCTTATGTGAACCTATAGTACTAGTTCGCATATAAGGTTCACAGTTAACCTTATACGTGAACCTTAATTAGTTGTTAATAGTTAAGGCATTGTAATGTTCACATATGCAATAATAATGTTCACAGTTAAGATGAGTTTGTATTTCACACCATAAGATATGTTTTCACCGGAAACCCCTCATGTGATTTAATGATTTGAGTCAATGAGCCTATTAGATTAAGAGAGATTTTGTGGGTGATTTAAGTACTTTAGTGTGATTTGAGTACACTACACTTAAGTGGGGAGTGACTCTTATGTTATCTTGTTTCTCCATATATAATATGCATGCATGTTTAATGGATTAATTTGGCACGTTTTTATATCACACGATTGATGTCATGTTTCATGCATTTTGTACACTCGAAATGTCATTGCCATTATGGTTGGTCGTGATATATGTGTCGGCACCCCACTAATTATAGTGTTCGCATCATTAACGCACGTTTGTAGGCTCACTAATTAGCTTTTCAGTTGTTAATAATTTAACAAAAGGTACAAATATTGTATATGGTTTATATAAGGTAGATTATATATTGTGTACTTACATATTAGTATAGCTTAATAGCTAGCTAGCTTTTTCAGAAAAATATCACGTGAGGATGAAAACTTAGAAAAGTCTCGTATGCAATGTATACATAGATTATTATTTATGCATATAAGCGTCGTGACCTAATCCACACAATTTTTGTTATGTACATAATATGTGTGTCTATGAGTCACAACGTCTGTACAACATAACGCAGGGCCACAAACTAACAGTAGTAGAAGCAGACGGCAACTACGTCTCCCCCTTCACAGTCGACGACGTCGACATCAACTCCGGTGAAAGCTACTCCGTCCTACTCTCCACCCACACCACCACCACCACCACCACCAACTTCTGGATCTCGGTCTCCGTTCGAGGCCGACAACCGAAAACGCCACCAGCCTTAACAATCCTCAACTACAACACTTCTCCATTCTCCCTCCCCTCCTCTTCGCCCCCACTCGGCCCCCTCTGGAACAACTTAACCCACACCAAATCCTTCTCGGGCCAAATCCTCGGCCTCGAAGGCAACACCCCGAAGCCTCCAGAGGGGGCCGATCGGCGGATTGTCTTGCTTAATACGCAGAATAAGGTCGATGGGCTCGTCAAATGGGCAATTAATAACGTGTCGTTATCGCTCCCTCCTACGCCGTATTTGGGATCCATCAAGTTTAGTCTTCGAAGTGCTTATGATCTCGCCTCCCCGCCAGAGGATTTTCCGGCTAGCTATGATATTATGCAGCCGCCGGTCAACCCGAATGCCACCATCGGGAATGGCGTCTACAGGTAATATCGAAAAGATTCATGTAAGAATGATTATTAACAAATGAATTATTCGCATGTCTGTTCCTTCACTCTGCATGCGCATACTGGCTTAATATATGCACAGATTCGTGTGCATGTATTTGAACTTGTATTGAAAGTGTTTATGAATGTGAAGGAATATGCATGCGAAGAAATTTGTATGTTCAGATTTTGGTGTTTGTGTAGTAATATCGTTAGAAAAATATTCATGTTAAAATGATTATTAACGAATGAGTTATCCGCATGTCTATTGCTTTACTTCTACACATGCTGGCTTAGTAAGTGCACATTTTTTGTGCATATATTTGAACTTGTATGGAAAGTACTTGTGAATGAAAAGGAATATGCATGTGAATATGTTGACCGACCTTTATCCATATCTTTATTGTTATGTTGACCAATTGTTGTATGATGAGCAGGATCAACCTGAACACGACGGTGGACATAATCCTACAAAACGCGAACGCCCTGAACAAGAACACGAGTGAGATACACCCGTGGCACTTGCACGGGCATGATTTCTGGGTCTTAGGGTACGGAGAAGGGAAATTTAACGGGGATGAAGATATGGAGAGTTTGAACCTAGAAAACCCGCCTTTGAGGAACACGGTGGTTATATATCCTTT
Organism: Oxyria digyna; assembly: GCA_029168935.1. Taxonomy (NCBI): domain Eukaryota; kingdom Viridiplantae; phylum Streptophyta; class Magnoliopsida; order Caryophyllales; family Polygonaceae; genus Oxyria; species Oxyria digyna. Next base: position 76,406,161 of record JAPVLV010000001.1, read on the forward strand.
CGGGTGGACGGCGTTGAGATATGTGGCGGATAATCCGGGGGTTTGGGCTTTCCATTGTCATATTGAGCCTCACTTGCATATGGGGATGGGAGTGGTGGTTGCCGAAGGAGTGAAGTACGTGACGGGAATACCGAATGGCGCGATTGCGTGTGGACTTACTGGTGAGTTGCTTATGGGTGGTGTAGGATCGCCGAAGCCTTGATCGATCAAAGGGATTGAGTCATTGAGTTTTGATTGAATTGGGAAACTAAAGTTGTGTGTTGTTATGTATCTTGGGTGTTTTGGTTATTAATAAAATCAAGACTGAGTTTTGATTTAGATCATTCATCTAGAGAGTTAAAATTTAATTTTATGCTTTCTCATCCGTCATCAAGTGTAATGCTTATTGATTTATAAGTTGCACTTGAACTTAATCTTTGTTTCTTAGCAAGTGTATGTGTCTCCCCATTCTATTTGCGTTTTTTAACATATGATGACAATTTCGTATAGTACTTCATGACGAGTTTACTGATGACCGTTATTTTTACATGCAGTCATACTATCATGGAGTAACGATAAAAAGTTATTATCAATCGAGTGTTAAAAGTTCAAAAATCACAAAACTATATAAAATAGGGTTAGAAATTATAGAATTTTCTTTTCCCCCAATATTTTCCACTTATATATATATGCTTTCGTCTAAATTGGACCGATCTGGCCCAGATTTGATGGGCTTAATCGGCCCACATAATTTCTTTTGGTTTACTCAAAATCAAAAGTTTAAAATAAATTTGCTTAGAAGGTCGCCGGTGGCCTTCCCTTACTCCTCTTCACGTCTTCTTCTCTCCACAACACAATGCAAAACCAAACCAAACCACAGAAGAAAGAAAAAGAACAGCAACAAGAAAGAAAAATAGATCCTCTTCTCCTGAATATCACATCAAAGATTTAGAGTTGAAGTACTTCAATCTAAACAAGGACTGGATACTATTATCCTATCTTGATTTTACCTCTTCAATTCATTTTCAGTTTCCAGGTTCGTCTCTTTCATTCTTTCTTTTCTTTATTTGCTTCTTTTTTGGTTGATCTTGCTGATGTTTCTTTTCCGATCAAATTGAAGTCAAGGTAATTACCGTTAGTATAATTGGAATAGCTAGTTGAATTTCCATACAACTCACAATTGTTAACGGATGGTATGTGTTGATTATGCTAGGACAAGGCACATCGCCTGTAACTAATAGAAGATAAATTGCACAATAATGATTTCACCGTAAAATGATAGAGATAAATTTCTAGCATTTTTCGAATTTTTCATGGCAAAAATTGGATAAAATGCATGGTGCGCGGATCAATTTTAACACAATCGTAAGATCTTATTTGATTCGTCCGAATAAATACTTTCACGATACAAAACATGCATCGACATATATGTCAAAAGCAATTAAGACTTATATTATGAGACGGAAGTGCGCAATATTATCGGAGTTAATACTTATTAGCAATACCTACTCTTCTTTTACTAATTCAAGTCTCCAACTACTCATGGTGTCATACCTTCTATTAAACCCTTGTTTTCAATTGCGTGAATTTTCTTCTGTCAACGTCGTCCTTCATTCATGGTTCATGCTCTCGTGTAATAGAGATTCCAAATATGTTAGTAATTAAACAATAGAAATCGAGATATTTCATGTTTGATAAGAAAACCAGTTGAGCATTTGATAAGATTTTCTGTCTTTTTTTGGTTTCCTACTCTAGTTCAACGGTTAGGGGATTCCCCTACTACCCTTACATCTAGAGTTCGAGCTGTGTGGGTGGCTCTCCCAACAAATAATTTTTAACCTCCACCAAGTCTCGAACTCGAGACCTCATGTTGGGTGGTTGAGGTCCCTTACCACCCGACCACATGCTTGTTGGTCAAGATTTTCTCGTCTTAATAAGGGAGAGAATTGTATACTCCCTTTGTCCCATTTTGATAGTCCCATTAGATTCTGACACATATGCCGAGACACGTTTTGTATCGTTAATAACTCTAATTGTATGTTACTAAAAATTATAATTTTTTAATATTGTTAAAGTACTCATTAAGACGAATCAAATAAGACCCCACACGACTATGTTCTTTTTTATATATTGAAAGAAATCTACAAGATTCTATCGGTTCGTAAATAGTGTCAGAAAATCAAATGAGACTATCAAATTGGGACGGAGAGAGTACATATTATATTTTTATAGAAATGACATGCGATCAAAAATATATATATTGGCTGTATCAACAGATAAGTATAATTAATAACAAGAGTCGAATACTTGAAATTTGATAATATTTTCATGTTTTTGGCTCCTTGATTGTTTCAACAATGTTGCCTTCACGCTCTCTAATAGAGAAAAGAAATAGAATTCGACCATAATAAACAACGTCTAAATAATACAAGAAAACGATATTGTCCTCACGTTCATATATTTGTGATCTAAGCACGTCCATTCACATTGAGGTTTTGCCTTTTATTTTATAAAAATACTCCATCCTAGCTAGAGACAAAACGTCCATAATCTTCATTATTTTATTAAAATAGCTTTATATGTAAAATAAACGAACTCATGAAACTCAAATAAACCATATAACTAACTCTACCAAAAAAATTTATTTATACCAAAAGCTCGTTTAGTATTAACCGTAGATATTAACCATAGATATATATTGATTATCAATGAGAATAAGATATCATTTATCTTAGAGTTTGACATATATAGTTTCTAGTGAGTATGAATTAGATGTCATATACTCTCTCCGTCCCCTATTATAGATCACGTTTTCCATTTTGGACGTCCCAAAATATAGATCCTAGTTTCATTTTTTATCCTTTGTCTTATTATCAATAGCACATCAATCTACACTCTTTTTTCTCATTTCCTCCTTTTTACATCAAAACTTACATCAATTCACTTTTTTATCTTCTCTTTCCTACATAAAAATCCACACTCACTCACAATTTCTCTCCTCTCTAATTTACCTCGATAACAACAAACGGGATCTATATTAGGGGACGGAGGGAGTATATACTTGAGAAAAAAAATCACTTTATATGAAAGCTTAAATGAGAGTAAACACAATGTATACATAAAAGTCCTGGTTCATGCATACTATTTTATTTTGGTTGATACACATTTAAGCACACATTCAAGTGATACATGCACACAATAAGTTACAACGTTGTATATAAGTTATAACATCTACGTGTATCGTCTATAGTTCTCATCTAAGTCAATATTCTTACTGAAACTGGAGCCCCATACTAAATATCTCATACTCTTGCAAGATCTTTAGGTATACACAATGATGGGAGAGCGAGTGTATCCCCGAGACAACGACTCACCACCATTCTCCGACGAACACGCAAAGGCGAACTCGGGCAGAGGAGGAATGCACCGTCACACACTGAGCCAAGAATCCCTCATGTCGACTAACAGCTATGCCACCTACTCTGGTCCACCTTCTGGTACCTATGTCATCCAAGTCCCGAAAGACAAGATCTACCGCGTTCCTCCACCGGAGAATGCACATAAGTACAAGCTTTACACCACCCAACAGAAACGCGGTGGTTGTTGTCGTCGATGTTGTTGCACTACTCTCGGCCTTCTTCTTCTCATTGTCTCCCTCGTTGCGGCTGCAGTTGGCATCTTCTTCCTCGTTTATCATCCTAAGGTAATGATACACCACTTGTCCAAATGTTTTTGTATAGCTACCTCGGTTGATGCATACATGACTCATGCACACAAATGTTGTGATTCATGATTCACTGACTTTTCGCATCACCAAAACTGTGTGCATGAATCATAACGTATGTGTGCATCTTTCGCATGCCTCATCTAAGTTGTCGTCCTCACAAGATTTTTCCCAACTCATTGATAATTCGTGTCTTGCCATTTTATTTCCGTTTGTGAAATTAGGCTCCCTCGTTCTCCGTTAACCGAGTCTCCGTCAACGGAATCAACATCACCTCTCAAACTTCTGCATCCATCATGATATCACCAGCCTTTAACGTCACAGTCAGAGCTGAAAACCCCAACACCAAGATTGGAATCTACTACGAACGAGGTAGCTCCGTGACCGTTTACCATGACGGCGTGAAGTTATGCGGAGGCAGTTTGCCAATTTTTTACCAATCGCCGAAGAACATAACGATTTTCGTGATGAATCTTGACGGTGGAGATATCGTGTTGTCAAGCTCGGCAAGGGAGGATCTGGCACGTGAGGAGGCGAAAGGGAATGTGCCTTTGAAAATGGAAGTAGTTGTGCCAGCTCGTGTGCGCGTAGGGAGTTTGAAGACGTGGAAGTTGACGGCTAAAGTGGAATGCACAGTTGCGCTTAGCGAGTTATCGCCTAAGGCGAAGGTTGTTAGCAAAGAGTGTAGTGCGAGGGTCGTCCCATGGTGACCTGGCGAATGCTTAAGCTTATTGTTGAGAACGTGTGAGAGTACCGCCTCTCATTCTACGGAAAAAAGAGTATTGAGAAAACGTCGTGTAAGTTCCTCTGTTTTGATGGATTTAAGCTTTTAAATTCTTTTTTACCAAAGAAAACGTCATGTAAGTTGATCTGTTTTGTTTTGGTTTGAGTGTATGGTCTCGTACCCTACTACTTTAGGCCCTGAAATAAACCGAAGAAAAGGGCATTATGTGGTAGTGTGTAATATTGTGTATTAGTGTATGTTGATGTAAGATTCTACAAAAAAACATATTTGCATTTGTTTAATTCATTCTTTAATAAACTATACTTCTCCCATACAAAATGATGTTTTTTTGAAGAATGTATGTTTTGATCAATCTAGAAAGATGCACAACACATCTACTCCCTCCGTCCCTAAATATTCTTCTTGTTTTCGTTTCAGGCATTTCCTTTCTTTTTATTTCCATTTCTATCTATTAATTTTTTCCTATTGTCATTACTTTATTTTAATTAGACTTACCTTAATCCAAACACAAGTACACGATAAGAACATTTAGGAAACATGTTCTTATGGACCCCTTTTAGAAGCAACTTACACAAAAAGCAATGGAAAACATGATTCTAAGAGAGCTCGAACAATCTTCCACAAAGGCTAATGACAAATAAACGACCTTCGACAAAGAGGTGCCTATACAAAAAACCAACATATGGGTGGCTAGACAATACCTAGATTATTATGAAACAAAACAATGGAAAACATGATTCTAAGAGAGCTCAAACATTTAAACAAAGGCTAATGAAGAGCTAAACAACCTTCGAGAAAGAGGTACCTATACCAGTAACCAACACATTGGCTAGATAATACACTAGGATATTATGAAACTTTAGGAGCATATCAAAGTGGACAATACCAACACGAGCTAAATGATCTTCGACAAAGGTTCCTATACAAGAAACCAACACATGGACTGCTAGATAATACCAAAGTTATTATACAACTTCGGGATCATATCAAAGTGGGCAGTACCAGGCTCAGTAATTCTGTTTCTAACTCAGAATAGATAGAACAAAACTTAAGTAGCTATAAAACCCTACAGTGTAGACAAACTATCCAAAACAAACATACAATACATAGAGCTTTAGATATAACTGATGAATTCCCAACAGCCCAAGAGATCTATATGAACATCACAACAACTCGAGAGAAAATCTATATGAACATCAAATATCAAACCTTGGACAAAAAATCCAACACATTGGTGGCTAGATAATTACAACCTAAACGACCTTCAACAAAGAGGTACTTATACGACAAACATACACTCGGGTGGCTAGAAAATACCTAGGTTATGGATAGAGCAAAACTCAATTAGCTAGAAAACCCTACAATGTAAGAAAAATAACCCAAACAAACATACAATCCATACACCTATAGATAACCCAAGAAAACCCAATTCGAGAGAAAACCTATATGGACATCAAAAAGATCAAACCCCGGACAAGAAAAACTCCATTGAACACCTACAATCAACTTTACAACTAAAACAAACTCAAAGGAATCACTGTCACCAATATATAGCAAATCACAATTGATGCAAAATTAGGTCAACACAACCATAAACAATCAGAAATAAAAGAAAGAAGCAATATAAGATAACCCAAAAACTTGTAAAACTGTTATAACTCTGAGACATTAGGGCTCCAAAGAACCCTAAAAAGGTTCTTACACCTCTTTGTTGGCAATACTAGCGAGTTCGAAACTGATAAACTAAGAGAAAAATGCAACAGGAAAGCTAGAACAGTGCAGGCGAATAAAACGGATAGATGAAGTCGCTGATGATGAGACTTGTAGCAAACTCTCTACTTGGATCTCTGTCTCATCTTTCGGCGCTTCCTCTTCAACCTCCTCATACGCTTCTTCTTCCACTGCATTCATTCAAATTAAAGAACACAATTTTACTTCAGAAAACGAAAAGTTTCCGATCTTTCTAGGATAATTATTCCAATCTAACATTCAATCGACAATGAAAATAGAAGAACATGAATCATTGGATTTGGAGATTACCTTGGCTCTCATGGTTGATGGAGATCGGGAAAGGTTTCTGGTTGTGGTTTTCGCCTTGGGAGAAGATGAAGGTGAGCGCGGAGAAATGGAAGTGAAGACAAGCTTGCATTTTTAATTTATAAGCGAACCCTAATCACGAAATGGGCCATTATACTGTGGACCGGCCCATGAACCAGGTTTGTAAGCCCAATTTCCCTCCTCCGGTCTTTTATGCCTAATAGGACTTGAACCCCATACCACTTGAGTTACTATTCACCATCAAGCTAAACAACTTTCTTCTTCTTTAATAATGTATACATTTTCCTATTGCATATACATTTTCGCGAAAGCAGGAGGTCGATCAAAGAAGAGTTGGGCATAAGTGACAAATAATGATTTGAAGCACCTAACGGTAACATATGACATCACCCAGGACAAGAAGAGGTTGAGAGATAAAATAAAGGCGGTGGAGCTATAAAGGCTTCTTTTTGTCTTAGCGTTGCGTCTTGGGCTTTGTCGGTTCACATCCTCCAGACGAACTGTCGGGAGACGGATTTCCACATCTCGCCCATCCCAGACGTTGCTTCGGCGGGAACAAACTGGGTCGTTTGTTGTTGACGTTGTATATATATGTTCGGAGTTTAGGTGGAGACTCGTGCCACCGAAGGGGCTCTATGTAAATTTGTCATTTCTAATGTTAGGTGTGAACGTACAAATCCTCTATGGCATTTGTAGTATATGATGATAGTTAGTTAGGTTGTAGCACTTACAAATCGACATTTCTCAACTTTTGTAGGTGTGAGTATCACTCACGTAAGCTTTCTAGTTAAAATGTGGCCCAGTTGTGCATACTCTTATTAGGTTATAGAATTCCCAAAACAAAAAAAAAATAGGTTCATGAAGGCCAGGTTTATTTGCATGATAAAAAAAAGGTGTTCCCGGCGGGGCTCGAACCCGCGACCTTCGGCTCATAAGACCAACGCTCTAACCAACTGAGCTACGGGAACTCTTTGTTGATAATTAATTATTTGTTTTATGGAATAATATTACTGGAAATATATCTGAGTAAATCATGTATGCATATTTCAAGAAAACACTGTTCTCGTCGTTTTCATTACACTCCAATATGTACAACCCCATTGATTGGATTTTGAAAAGCATGTCAACGATTGGTAAATTTCCACAACTTTTTTTTTCCTTTTTTTTTACTCCGTAACAAGTAAATTTCCACAAGTTTTCCATACTTTTAGACTTGGATAGTGTAAGATTATGATCATTATAATTTTTAAATTTATTTATAGATATAAAAGGATTGGTTAGAGATTGGATAAATTTCTATGATTACTAATGTTCACCATTCTCACTTTTTCCTAAATATAAAAGATTAGTTAGAGATTGAATTAGTTAGAGATTTATTTATTTATAAATATAAAAAGAGAGTAAAGTTCGGATGCAAAGAACTTTTAACGTAGGAAAAACGAACAGATCTCGTTTACAGATCACTCGTTAATGTTCATATGCTTAATGATAATGTTCATAATCTGGACCATAAAAAATTTAAACGTTTTTAGTGAGAGACGCGGTGACATACTTGTAATTACCACGAACTTTGTTTTTTTTCTTCTCTATATGACCTCAAAAAAAATTATCACCTAAATTATGAACATTACTGCTCAAAATATGAACATTAGTTTGTTATTTATGAACGCGGAAACTACATTTTTCCTACGTTAATCTTTGTTCTCACCCGAACGTTTCTCTATAAGAAGAATTAGTTAGAGATTGGATGTTTTTAAGGTTGTCAACGAAGGTTCAACAAATTAGTAGTAAATCTTCACCAATTTACTACTAAATGTTCACCATTCTCACTTTTTTCATTTTAAAGTTTATTCACCGGATAATTACATATATATATATATATAGATTTAGGCTCCTGAGAAACCACCTCTTAGGGAAAAACGGAGTTAACGATTTAGAAGCGTTAGATCAAATTCGGATCAATGACAAGGATTAACTCAGAATTTTCAATAATAAAAAATCGTTTTAATTTTAGCAATATTCCCCTGAATCCCGCTATCAAATCTCATCCCTCTCTCTCCTCCCTAATTCATCCCTCTCTCTCTCCTCCCTAATTCATCCTTCTCTCGTTCTCTGCAAGCCGTCTCAGGAGCCTCCGCCTCTCTTCACTCGTCCTCCTCCGCCTCTCTGCAAGCCATCTCCTCCGCCTCTCTTCATTCGTCCTCCTCCGCCTCTCTTCATCCGTCCTCCTCCGCCTCTCCTCTGCCTCTCTCTTTCCCTAAATCGCCTCCGTCTCACTCTTGCCCTAAATCTGCAAGTCGTCGCGGGAGACGTATCGACTGCACTCTTCCGTCCGGCTACACCCTCCAAGGTACCTCTTCCTCTCTCGTTTCTTCATTCGTTGTTTGTTGCTCCAATTTTGATTTCAAATTTAGGTTTTGAAATTTCTGTCCGGCTACACCGAGCCTGTTGGTAATTTCTTTGTTGCTCCATGGACTACAGTTTTTGACTTCGAATTGAGCATGGATATAGGTTTTATATAGTGATTTGTTGTTTGCTTCCGTACATCGAATTTGGAAGAGAAGAATACTGGAATTTAGGTTGTCATTTACCCTTACTTCGTATAAATACTTTAGTAATCGAATGAAAAAGTTCTACAGTCCATTCGAATGAAGTAATTCTTGTAATGACAACCGACACATCAATATAACAATATAGAACAAATGATGAGAAAGAAAAGATGTGATTAAGAAGGTAAATAAGTGAACCAATGCCTTGAAATCAATCAATAGGCAAGAATATAGGTTTTGCTGTCATGATTTGTTGTTTGATTTGTTGTTTGCTTCCGTACATCGAATTGAAGTTGTGCCTAGTTTGCTTCCGTACATCGAATTGAGCATGGATATAGGTTTTGTATTTCATATATAGTGATTTAACTATTCGTTGTTTAACCATTTTCGGCCTTGTCATGTCTGAATCAAGGTCTTCATTATGGCGCGAGGTTCTATTCCGAAGAAACACATGTCTCCTCCTAAAGGAAATGGAGGTAAAAAACGAAGGCTTGTCAAAGATAATCACAAGTCTCTACTCCACATCTATTTAGATTTTCAGTAGTGATTTAATGATAAGAATTATCCATTGACTATTGTTACTCTATATGCAGCATGCGAGAAAGAAATTAAACAATCTGGAACACAAGAAAGTACTGAAATTGTTCTCTTCTCGCCTCCTTCTCCCCTCACCGACATTCCACGATAGAAGAGATCATCCAATCTCAGACATTGTAGTGACAGTGGCGTGAGAATGAGATACAAAGCCGTGAATGCATCCATTCAAGATGATGAATTATCAGAGAATGGGCTGTCTAGGAAGAGAAATGCCAAGAGGAAAGGATTTGGTAAAACTCAATTTTTAATTGTTGTTGCACATATTTCTATCATGATTGATACTAGGTTTTACTAAAGCTGATGCATTTATTTTTGTAGAAGCGTCTCACGATAGCATCGATGAGGATGAAATTATAATTAATAGATTGGGAAAGCGGTCAAAGAACAAAGGGCAATGTTCAAACACAGCTGCACAAGAAGAGGTTGGTACTCACATTGATAAAATCAATATGGTTATACATGTTAGATGGTCTTAGGTTTTTTTCAATCTCATTACCTTTTCTATTATATGTTCTATAGCAATACTGAAGAAAAAGAAGACGATGGATAAGGGCAAGGATAAGATGGTTGACGAAGAGACAAACTTACCACCTATCCGAAGGAGATGCGTTGAAAAAGATGGTTTTGCGTGATATGCACAGATCTTGTAAGAGGAACCTATGTTGCTCCAAGGAGTTTAATCGTGAAGCCGATGGTCAAGCTAACCAAGGAGTTAATCTTAGAGGTCAAAATTCTTGTGATCATCGTCATCTTCTTTCTTTATGTTAGATGGTACTGTAAAAACGTTTTGTTGCTTATGCAGATGCGGGGGTCCAAGTGGATTGCAACACATATGTATAGTTATGCAGTACATTTGTACCGATATGCACCAAATTTGTACTGATATGCACCAAATATGTATAGATATGCACCATATCAACGTTTTGATTATAATGAAGTTGAGTTTGATTTTTAATGACACTTGAGCATGGTTTTTAATCAATGTTTTATGTTTATTGTTTTATGATTTCAAAGTTGGCATTGGAAGTGATATACAGATGCAATCAATACTTTTATTTGTTTATTTTAGGTTTTGATCTATATCTTTAGATTAAAAGTTGTTAAGTTGCTACATGAATTTTTTTCCCAGAATTAAGGCATATAAATAGTTGCATTAGTACAATATTGAACATATGACATACACTGCATGGATAATGGTGTTACTTTTGCAATTGTTCAATATTCTTTTCATGAATGTTTTGATATGCATTACGTTTGTGTTGATATTCAGTTTAGTTGTCGTGATATGCAATATCAACTTGTTGATGAAATGCACATCTATTCAAGAACGAATATCAATACAAACAAAGTGCATATTCATTTAATAAATATCAATACCAACGAACTGCATATCACCAATAGCTTTCTGCATATCGTTCACCAACAAAGTTTATATCGAACATCAATACCAACAAAGTGCATATCACTAATAGCTTTATGCATATCGTTTCCTAAATATCATTACATTGACTTAAAAAGCTTAACAAAATATCAATATAGTGTCTTGAATATGCCTTAACGATTTCTACATATCGTTTATAGCATTGTGCATCTCAGTATCCTAATAGATCAACATCATTTGTCTGATGAAGAATACATGACGTCATCCTTTGGGTTCTTCAACATATATGAACCTGTGTTGTGCATATCAAAGAACAGTAAGTGAACATCTATGAACAACGAGTGCATATCAAGTAAATAGGATTAATAGGAAGTGAGGGGTGAAACCCAACATAGCTATTGCATAACAACGATTACGAAGTGCATATAGATTTATCGTTTTTGCATATAACAATGAAACCCTAGTGAACCCTAATCAAATTCAATAGGTAAACCAAATTCCATATCATGAGGAACCCTAAATAGATACTGCATAACAACGATTAGAAACCGCATATCGAACTAACGTTTTTGCATATCAGAATAAAACCCTGGCGAACAAGGAATTAAAGGATTTTCCAATTATTGGTTTAATGTTATCGGGACAATGAGGAACCCAATACTTTTTGTTTCTGTCTTTCACGTCAATAACACATTCGGTACCATATAATGCTTCTTCATCATCATCTGACATGCAATCAACACCATCGTCCGAGGAAGAATAGATCACATCATCAGGTCGGTTCTTCTGCATACCTGATACAGTTTTGTGCATATCAATAAACCGTAAATGCACATTCATTAAGAACAAGTGCATACCAAATAAATCAGATTGCATAACCGCGAAAAAATAACTTAGGGCGAAAGCCAACATACCTACTGCATAACGGAGATTACGAACTGAATATTGATTTACTTTATCGCATATCAAAATCTCACCCTAGCAACTGATAGTAAAATTTAAATAGGTATACAAAATTCAATAGGTAAATCAAATTTCTCACCCTCATGACGGTCAATTTACATGAAAGAATCTTGTGAATCTAATATGAAAGTCGAATGTCACATCCACTTGGCTAAGAATTCGATTCGAGAGGCAAAAACCATTGTTAGAATCAAAACATATCTACTGCATATCAAGTATATCTGGGTGCATAACAGCGATTACGAAACGCATACGACAACCTTTTTACTGCATAAAAGAATTCATGTGAAACCCTAAATTGCTACTGCATACCACCGAATCATCTGATGCATATCGTTTTATTGTTGTCGCATATCAGAACGAAACCCTATTTAACCCTAGTTTGATGCATATATCAAAGTCAAGTATAATCAAACCCTAATCAAATCCTAATAAAACTCTAATCAAATTCCTATGAATCTAATATATCAAAGTCGATTTTAGTAAACAAATTTGATGCATATCTCGATACCAACCTTCCTCCATGAAGATTTGTGTGATGTTGTATCAATCAACTATTGTTACCGTCGGGAAGAAAAAACCAGAAGAGAAGAACGATGGAAGAGAGAAGACGTTGAATTGATGGAAGAGAGAGAATTTGAAATTGCCATAAATTAAGGAAGGAGTTATGATATTTTTTTCCTTATTTTCTTTTAATTCCAAGACATCTAATCTAGTCATTCATCTAATCTCATCTTGTGGTTCATATTCGTTAACTCAGTTTTACTATAAAAGTGGTCTTACCGGAGCCTCCCTCTATATATATATATATATATATATATATTAAAACAAAGCTATATCAAGCCGTCTCCTTCACTCTGAATGCTAGGTGTAATTTTCTCCTTAAACTTCTCCATTTTAGTTTTTTTTTTAATTTCATTTAAATTATAAAATCTTAACAAATCTAAAATAAAAAATAATATTGATTAAGGTGTATTTATATTGCTAACTAAAATCATTTGCTTTTATATATATGAACTTTTCTTAATGATATATAAAACCATGTTTTATGCGCTTTCATGTAAAATTAAATCTATTGTTTAACTTTTATTTATAATGTAATTTATATGCGATATACTTATGATATTATTAAATCTATTGAAACTGGTATTAAAAATTTACTTAATTATTTTAAATCCTACCAGTGTTTTTATGTTTCTAGGAATGGTATTAAGGCTGTTAACTTTTGAAATTTATGCCCAAATTTATCAGTAGAAGAAATTAAATTTGAACTTTAGTTTAAGAAAATTGATAAAAGTAAAAAAATAAAAAGTTAAATTATCATAAGTAATCGCATATAAATTATATAATATATAAATGCTAAAAAGTTACTCGCGCATGGTGTTGGGATTAACTAGTTTATAAGTAAAAAGGTCATTATAACGGATTTGCCAAATAATACTTGACCCCTTCCCAAATGCAATATAACGTAACAACATATAACGTAACAACATATAAAGAAAGTAACAAATTATAAAGAAAGTAACAAATTATAAAGAAAGTAACAAATTAGTGAACAGTCACCATGTTTGACTTGGCCCCTTCTCATCACACACTAACACTTCCACGAGATATCGATAAGGTCAAAGAGAAGATGAACTGAAATCTTACAAACCATATAAACCATTGATCTATGATGGCTTAAATCTCAGCCGTCAGATCTCAAATTAGCCCCACCAAAACGCGTCGTTTCGCTCCTTCTCTTTCCTTTCCCGGCAAATTCCTCAAAAGTTATCCCCTTTTACTTTCTCCAAAGTCTTCAATGGCGGAATTCCAATTCAACACTATAAAACCCCTGATTCTCTATCTCTCTTCCTACAATTATCCTAAACTGCTTATTGCTCTATACAGTGTCTAATTCCTTAGTTCCTTACTGCTGATTGATGGCTGGAGTAGCGATGCAGAAGACGGCGCCAGGTTCCGGTCAATTTCAGGATTTTCCGGCCGGATCTACTTACGGTGGACAGTTTATTCAGTACAACATTTTTGGGATTATGTTCGAGGTTACGGCGAAGTATCGCCCGCCGATTATGCCGATCGGTAGAGGCGCCTACGGGATTGTCTGGTAAGTAATTTTGCTTTTCTGGATAGTTTGGGGATTTTGTTAGGGTTTATTGAATGTCTGATGATGTTTTCTGGTTTGTTTTTAGTTCGGTGTTGAATACGGAGACGAATGAGATGGTGGCGATGAAGAAGATAGCGAATGCTTTCGATAATTACATGGATTCTAAGCGTACGCTTCGTGAGATTAAGCTTCTTCAGCATTTTGATCACAAAAATGTATGTACTGCAGTTTTTTCTCATTGAAGTTACTTCTTATACAGTTCGGGTGAAAAGAATAGGAAAAACGAAGCCTCATGATGACAATTTGAAGGACACATGATCGCTAGATTATGAACTAACTTGTTATCGTGTTTTTAATGTTTATGTACGAGTATCTGATGTTATGTTGTAGGCTACTTTTTTTGTTAATCCAATCTTGGATTCTTTGTCGTCAACAGATCATAGGATTAAGAGACGTACTTCCTCCACCACTACGAAGAGAATTTAAGGATGTGTACATAGCAACCGAGTTGATGGACACCGATCTTCATCAAATAATTCGATCCAATCAAATTTTATCAGAGGAGCATTGTCAGGTAAACTTCATAACTGTCACAAGTTCATAACTCATTGTGCAGCATTCTTTCAGGGAATTCTAATACATGAATGAAATATTCTACTTGCAGTATTTCTTGTACCAGCTTCTTCGAGGACTTGAATACATCCACTCTGCAAACGTCATTCACAGAGACTTGAAACCGAGCAATCTCTTAATAAATGCAAACTGTGATTTGAAGATTTGTGATTTCGGTTTGTCACGTCCGATTTGTGAGAACGAACACATGACTGAGTATGTTGTCACCAGATGGTACAGAGCTCCCGAGCTTTTATTGAACTCCTCTGAATATACATCTGCCATTGATGTCTGGTCGGTTGGTTGTATTTTCATGGAGCTCATGAACAGGAAGCCTTTGCTTCCAGGGAAAGATCATATGCACCAAATGAGAATCCTTACTGAGGTAACATAAAAAGGGCTTGTATTCTTCGCATATTGTTTATCCAATTGAGTTTTTATGATAAACGTGCTTATGATATATTTTTTAATCTCAGCTTCTTGGGACACCTCTTGAATCGGATCTTGGATTCGTTCAGAACGAAGATGCAAGAAGATACATACGACAAATGCCCCAACAGCCTCGCCAGCAGTTAGCCAAGCTTTTCCCACATATCAGTCCATTGGCAATTGATCTGATTGAGAGAATGCTAACATTTGATCCCACGCGACGTATTACTGGTAAGTTTCTTAAAAATCAAAATGATTCTTATTTTCCATCTGATATCTCAATATTAAAGATCTTATGGCTGGATTATTTTCAGTTGAAGAATCGCTATCTCATCCGTATCTTGCAAGGCTACACAACAAAGAGGACGAACCTATATGCCTCGAGGCATTCTCTTTCGAATTTGAGAAACAAGCCATGGGAGAAGAAGAGATGAAGGAAATGATCTATCAGGAAGCCTTGGCATATAATCCAGAGTGCATGAAAGATAGGAGTTGTACAGTTTGATTTATTCCACTTAACCTGTTTGACAAGATCGTTTGTTGTAATATGAAGTTTTGTTTACTTGGGTAAAGCTAACGAGTTTCACATTTGTAAACTTATAGTAGTTTCATAGTTTGTATCATATTTATCCACTGAATTAGGAGGAATGTCACTTCATCGGAATAACTACTGCCTATGTTTCGAGTACATGTTATTTACCCTCAAATATACCTTTTAAAAAAAAATTAAGGATCAAAATCTATCTTATTTAGCTAGAACGGAATAACTTCTATTATAACCTCCATTTATATTCAAGATCATATTCGTACCTCGATGGCAACGAATTTGGCTTCTAATTATTCGAGGCTAACAATAACGTTACTAGCCTGAAATAAAGTTTGTGGTTATTTACCTTTGACGTTTGATTTCGAGGGTCCTTTTTGCCTGGAAGTAAGATTCGAGGGTCTTTTTGCGTGGAAGTAAGATTCGATGCTAAAGTCGAGGTCAAGTTCGATAATAAGCTTAATTCATGTCCATATATAAGGGTATTATGGAGGCCAAATTCAAGGCAATATATTGTGTTTCTAGTAGTGGTTCTAGTGTTCTATTATTTATTTACTGCAGATCTCTCATACGCAGTGCATATAGGGTTTTAAATTTGTAAAAGTGATCCTTTTAATGAATTGCTAAGCTCCAAAGAAATCCCAACAACACACAAAAAATGATCAAATTTTACTCTTTCTTGTTTGCAACCTGTTATTAACAACGATCTATCTCAAAATACATTTAAGAAAACAACCTGAACAAAAAATAGCACAGCAATATGGGGAGGTGGGAACCAAAATTTTGTGGGGGGTAAGTTACATTTTATGATCTCAAATAAAGTTAAAAGTTTTACATTCAACGTGACATAAAATCCCGAGAAAGAACTAATCTCTGCAAAATCCAGTCTAATGTGTCTAAATTGACAACTACTAAGGGTATATAAGGCTAAATAAACATTAGTTAATTAAGTTTGCAGAAAATATTCCGAGCAATTTGCTCGAGTCGTCTGCTTGCCTTTTAGATGTTCAGTCGCCGCCCAATCCAGTCTTCTATACTTGCACTTCATATGTATGTGTATGAAGGAGAACTTACAATGTAAAGGTAAAAGAGAGATAGATGTTGCTAATCTTCCTCATCGGTTAATGCAGCGAAGGAAAACGGTTTGAATTTGTAACCATCGCCATGATAGAACTTGTTCATAAACTCCACCCAGTGGAGCCTCAAGGCATGTAGAAATGCACTCAGGGTCTCCATCATTAGTAGGATGAAGGCTGTTGCAAATGCAAAAACCGCAAACCCGACCAGACGGATAATCCAGTTTTCATATCTGAAACCACAATGATAACAAATCATTAACACCGGATATACTAGCTATATAGAAACAGGTTGCTAATTTATATGAGATTTACCATTCTATGTGACAAATTTCAATTATGGGATATTTCCTTCAATTTAAATCAGAAGAACGACGACTGGTGCTCACCATATTGGTAATCTCATACCCAGATGGATTTTCATATGAAAATCCTATCTAAGCCACCCATAGGAAACTAAAGTGAAAGAAGTATGAAAATTCAACCCCGTGACCATAATTTTCATTAGCTAATTTATCAGCTTTTCCCCACTTAACTAATTATCGATTTATTCCTTAATTTTAAAATAGGGATTAAGTAGGAAGCCAAATAAATAACAAGAATAAATGGAATGACATAATTTTATTACTAGAGAATAATCTCTTTTTTTGACAGTATCACATAATCAAAATCAATTCTATTCCTTTCATCTTGTTTTCGAGTGAACTAGTTATGTACATGCTAACAGTTGCCATATAGTTTAGCTTTACTAAGAACTCACCCCCATGCAAGAAGTAGAACCTTCTCATAGAAAACAGTAGATAGTTCCGAGTGAGCTAAGCTGTAAAGAGAAGCAGACGAATTAGGCCCTATTACGTAAGAGATACACGACACTTGAAAAACAGAGATTATTATGCCTACCTCAATGCCCAAAGCCGAAGGTATGATGCTGTATTTGAAACAGATCCTAGAACAAACTCTATTGAGTGTATCATTTGATGAACAAAGACCTCGCTGAAATTGAACTCTTCGTGTTGTCTGGCAGAGTCGGGTTCTATGTCAAGATCCATTTCGGAAGACTGAAGTATTCCATATGAACGACCTTGGAACCTCTGTGCCGAAAAATATTGGGGGGGGTCAATAATTTATCATATGAAAATTTAGATTAAACAATGTCGATTAGCATGTTTAACATAAGTTACCTCAGAATGAAGCTTTTTTAGCAAAAAGGGTTTCGGAAAGAGCATCCATGGAACCGCAATGAGAGCTAAAATCAAAAACAAAATCTGCAAGGACAAATCATCATTGTTATCTTATCAATAAATCAATAGAATATGATTTCATTCAGAATTTTAAACAGAAATGTTTAGAGGAAGTGCCTGCAGAGGTCTCTGTCCCCAAAACAATTCGTTTTCTCCAAGGTCATCCAGAGGACTCAAGAACATGTAAATCATGACGTGATAGAGATCTGCTTGAGAACCGGTACACCACTTGATTATGATAAGGATTGAAAGATAACCAAAAAGGCTGTTAAGAAAGATCATCTGAGGAATAAATTGATACCTGAGAAAAAAACAAACCATTACTATAATCCATTACTGTTGTATCTTTAACAAGAACGAGAGAATAAAGTTAACCACATACTTTATGTCCAGTGTGCTGCCAAAGTACCGGGCATTGAAGTAACTAAGTATTATTCCCAAGTTCATCTGTGCCACGCCAAACAATATAGACATCTTCATCTTGAGTGAATTTAAGAAAGGTAACTCTGAACGGCTTCCATACCACCTAGGATCCACCCCAAAAGGGTACGTGTCTCCAACTTTAACTAAACCGGTCGTTCGCGCATCACTGATCAAAACATAACACCATTTTAAACGAACAGGATGAAGTAAATAATACTATTCTGACATTACAAATGGAAAGATTACATAGCTGTTAAACAGCTTCATGTGAAATTACCAGAACTTGAAAATTATTTTGACATAGCTCTCCATCAAACAATTTATCACACTGTTTCATCACGAGTTTTCTCCAACTCCCAGTTGAGCCTCGGACTAGGTCAACTGGAAGTTGAAGAGTAAGACACATAGCATGTAGAGAGATCCAAAAATGTTAACATTTACAGAATTTAATGCCAGTGACTTCCCGTGTGCAACAGTATTGTAATACTTGCCCGTCTATTGACCCGAATGCCTAGGATGAGTAAGTTTACATTGTGGCAACATAACGGAATAAACATCAACAGAATTAAGGTAAACAGCAGCACACAATATACATAAATATAGAAGTGCATACAGCTACATACCTGCATGTTACCTCTCTGCATTTGTAAGCAGAATGGCCAAATATATTGAAAGGTACAGAGAAGAATTCATTGTAAATGAAGCCACAGTATATTGAAAAAAGTGACATTAGAAGAACTACATAGCGCCCACCAAAAAGCATTTCCATAAAGCTGCCAAGTTTCTGCAGCAAAATATATATGATGATAAAATGGTCAAATCACAGCACAAGCAACATAGAATGCTTACAAGTTTATAGCCTTAGTAGAAAGTCGCCTTGCCCAAATGAAGATAAATCAATCTACTATGATAAGGTCCATAATATAAATCCAAAAAGGAAAATGATATGACAAATGAGGTCTGAGCAATCAGAGATTATTTTAATACCTGAGAACTGTACTTGTTTTCTCGAGCAAGTAGAAATAAGGCCAGCAATAGCAAACATATACCGTGACCCCAATCACCAAACATCACAGCAAACAGAAATGGGAACGTAATTACAGCATAAACCGCTGGGTTTGCCTCTTCGTATCTACCAACACTGTTACATTGAAATGAGAAAGCAAAACAATCAGCTCCCATGTTAAAATGAGTAAGAAAACAGGATAAGTTAAATAATGAAGAGGAAAAAGTCAGGCTCATGGTGTCAAGTTTATGTGAATGCATCAAGCTTCTGGAGCCTCTCCCTAACTTCACCAAGTTAATGGAGGAGAGAGTTTGGCATGTCAGTTTATATCTTCAAATAAGAACTGTGGTACACAATTCTCTCCATTCTATTTTATCTCCTATTTTCGTTTGAGATGTTCTCCAGATCACCAACATCTTCTTTATTATAGGTCAAAAGGAACTTTGATGTAAAGCAAGGTTAATATAAACCAAAAGGAATGTCATGAGAAGGATGAGTTACCCGTATGCATCAACAATTTCTTGATATGCATTAGTGAAGCGGTTTGTTCTGAAGTAAGTTGGTGGTGACTCAATAGCATCCATAACATGAAATATAATTCCCACTTGTGAACTACTATCATAAGTTGCACGCTGCAGAACTTCTTGAATCTACAGTGACAAACCACTTTATATTTACCATATGAGAAAATAAGTTTTCTTAAAAGTTCAGAAACATGTTCAACCAACATAAGTTGCACCCTGCAGAACCTCTTGTATCTAGAATGACAAAACACTATCTATTTACCAAATGAGAAAGAAAACTTCTATTAAGTTCAGAAACATGCAAAACAATGACGGTAGGGCATGTCCTGTAAAGGGACGGTAACTGCTAGGGGATCATATGATGAACTGATACCTGAGTTTTTGCAAATATTGGACACCAGCCTTCACCAACAAGGCACTTTTTGGTGACATCAAAACTGAGCATGTTTAATGTATCATATACAGCTTTCTCTCTTCTCACCTGCAAAAGTAGATAAATCCATAGAATGTTAACGCATTTTGTTAAAAGACATCTACCAGTGTTAACAAAGAGCAAACTAGAATCTTTATTTTTCATTAATCCAGCCAGGGGAAGAGGGTATTCACTTTTCCTATAGATAATCTCTCAATACTTTGAAGCTACAGCTACAGAGATTAAACCAACAACATCAACATCATCATCAATCCCCATTATATCCTGAAAAACGGGGTATGGGGTGGTCGGGATTGGTATTTCCTTACCCCAACGGGTTGGGAGAAAGTAACCGATATGACCTAAAAGTACAAGAAACTACCACAAGACCTAAAAACCGAAAACAGAAAGGTCAAAACAGAGAAAAAGAGAGTAAGAGAAGAAGCCTGAGTAACGAGGATACACCGCTCCAGGAACCCCAGAGATTAAATCAACGAAAACCCTAATTGACCAAGGGTTGTTCATCCAAAAAACATGTTTTAGCAACTATATAAACTAACTGTGTATTAAAAAGTGTCCAGAAGAATACCATGGTCATCCACTTTGTTAATTGGAACCCAATTTCTGTAAGAGCTTGGTTTCTGTGGCGGATTCCAGCATCCAAAGTAGTTTCCAATTCAGACAGCCGTGATAAAACCTGTATCAGAGAATTTTGACGGAATCACAAAAATCACTTACATTGTATTCCCTACAGTGCTCAGCTCTACAAAGAGAAAAAATACGCTCAAGTATATACTGTTTCCCAAAAGGTATATTCATAAGGTCTGAGCAATGAGGTAACTGCAGCTAAAATCCATACCTTTTGGGCTCATCTCACGTTGGAACCTAACTTATGATTTGTACTGATAATGTAAAAATAAATTACATGCATACTTACTTCTCGAGTAAGTTGTCTCTGTTTAATCATCTCCTCTGGAACAGGATAGCAGTTTGCACCAAAAGCTTCACAGATTTTCAGTACTTTCATCCTTGCCTGTTCTCCAGAGAAGAATACCACAAAAACCACTTTCTCAACCTGCAACGAGCAGCCTGGTTCAGATGAAGCATTTTTTCCTTCTTTTGGAAAAGAAGTTTTTTGAATATTGTTTCAGCACCACTATAACTATGATTAAACTAAAAGAAAAGAAAGTAGAGTGACAAGCACAACATTCAGATATTTCATTACATAAAGACCAAAAACAATACTAATCAGGATATTGGCATTTTTCAAAAGTCATACCTGCTCAGAAGATATAGGATCCTCAATGCATTCATCAGCTGGTGCCTGATTAAATAGCATGTTTCCTCTTGTGGCACGGAACAGCATTCTCTCAAATCTAAGGGCCTTAAATTTACTTATGATCCCACTAATAAATCTAACACCCGATTGGCTTTGTGTTTCAGACATCTCCTGTCAAATGAACCGTCTTCCTTAATAAACAAAACGTAGTTTAGATTCATTGAGAATGCTTGTAAGTGATGAGATAGGAGTTTCAATTACCTGCTCTAGTAAGGATCCTGATTCAATGTACTCACTACTATACACATTCTCTTGTAACTCTGTCTCTGAAGATGCAGAAGTCTTTTCAGGGATAAGGAAATCACCTGCCTGGTTATTTGACATAGTCATCAGCTCAAAGATGTTTGTCATGGAGGAAATCAAATAAATTGAAGGCAAGTCCTTTTAGCTTTTACATTTAGGCCCCATATTGTAATCAATGAATCAACAAGAATTAGCTGGCTGCCTCAAAAACAAAAAATTTAACTACTTTCAGTTTGAGTCTCAAGTTGGAATCATTCTCTCTTCCTGTCCATGCATATTTCCTTGTGCATAGGCCACAGTACCTACCCTTCCCTCCATAAAGAAAGTACATAACTAGTTACAATCCCACACTCATAACATTGTTTGTTCAAACCAATAGAAACCTTTGGGTCTAAATTTTATAAATCTAGATGTTTTCCAACCATTGTCTTATGCCAAATCTTATATGCAATAAATGCGCATTGTCAAATATTTATAAAGATATGTATAAATCAATGCAACATATGAAACAAAAAGGCAATATAAACATTCACTTGGATCTTTTCATTTGAGAAAAGAAAGGATGACCCGTACAAAAAAAACTGATTGTGAAAAAAGAATGGCAACAAAATGCTACAAACCCAAAATCTTGGTAAACGACAAATTTTAAATAAAAATAAAATTCAAATGGCATGGTAGTATGCAAAGCTGGCACTGACAAACAAGATAAGAAACACAAATTTGAACTCTGAGAATCAAAAGGAAATCTAATACAAATCTATTATCAAAAGCAAACCAGAGTACATGATGCCAAAACTGTGTGCTCCAAATTGAATCCTACAATCAAGTTATATTACCTTCAGCAGAACCATTTTAAATTCCAGGAGCTCGTTATACGTATGCCTCAGCTTCTCAGTGTTAGAATTCATTTCAATGAGCTCATGCTCATACACAGCCAGCTGACCCTAAATCATGAGAAACAGAAGTAAACACATAAGAAGAGTTACTTTTTCCAATCTGGCGTCACAAAAATAAATATACTAGATGCCACATTCAATCTATACATGATGTACATGTAGGTTGTTGATTCATTAGAAAATTGCCAATCGAGCAACAATTACCTAGCCCTGAAACAGGACCCATGCAGTCCATACTTACTCCATCAATTCACTACAAAACCTAAAATAGCTCCATAGTATAAAGATTCAAACCTCTAGTTCCTCCAACTCAACTCCAGGATGCATTGAAGGGTTGGCAGAGAGTATTAGACCGGCCTTACTGATCTGGTCTTTGAAAAATCTCAGTTTTCTAGACATCTCTGCGCATCTTTTCACCTGCAAAACACAATAAAATTATGCTTTTTCACTAGCAAAATAGAACAATCATTTCAAGATACAAAATGAGATAGGTCTTCTTGGATGATTCTTGTTATTAATGGGAAGGGGTAAGTGCTACACAATACTATATTATTTCTCTTTCGGAAGCAGAATCCTCAGTTCTTGGTTAGTGATTTTCCAACATCTTGTTGTACTACCTCTCCCTTTTTATCCAGTAGATTCGGACAGGAATGCAAAATACATGATGGTAAATTTGCTTTCGTCAGGTGGCCAACTTAAGTCCACTAACATTTCCCTTGAAAAGTAGTATGGTTGATAGTCTTTTTTTATTCTATTCCTCAGTACGATTGCTCAAATGCTTACACTGGTGCCACTGCAAAAATATCTTCTGTTCGGAGAAAATCTTCACATCTCTTTTCTTCCCGCCAGTTAGTTACAGAGCAAGTTAACTACTGTAAATAGCATCTTACGAAAATGCTTTCCCTCTTTTGCATTACCAACAAGAATTATGATGAAACTTTGCTATGTCGCTCGTTAAATGAGGATGAAAACAATAGTATGTCGGATCCTTCTTCAAAATGTCTATCCCTGTCATATGGATAAGCATTTATTCCTAGTGCTATGGTATTGGTAAAAAAGGCTAAAGGGTGCTATAGTCATGAGTTACCATTTTCCCACTTAGTATAGAAAACAGGGTGAAAAAACTTCATTATTTTATATACACAAATCAAGGGAAATTCTCCCTCCCCCCAACAAAAAATTTCAGCCACCACTCTGCTGTCAAAGACCAGGAGCAGAACATTCAATCATTGGCCAGGGTTCACAGTCAACACGGCGCAAACTAAGAGATATAGTTGCATAAGGAAATACAAAACACTCATCCTCGCAAAATACCAGATTCCACTACCAAGAGTGTAAGAAAGAAATACCTGGTTGACAAACGTTCTTTGGAAAGGGCTCTTATCAGCATTTAACTGCCAAAGGAAAAATGTAGCAAATTGGCTGTGATGCCCATATGAAATGCATAATGAAGATCAGAATAACAACTGGAAAGAAAAAAATAAAAAGTCTAATCAATCATGATAGACAACTAGACATCACAAAAATGTACACATCTGAACTACTTCATTAAAGCTAGACACTGATAAAAAGTGAAACTTTTCATGGATTATTAGCTATTACATCATACTGCTCAGGGTTTCATAGATATTCTTACGTCCTAAAATGAAAAGGATTTTTTTTTATTTCTCTAAAATCTAACGGAAAGCATGAAGTGAGCAGAGTAACATTCACCAGAGACTGCAATGTTTGCATCCCATACTTTCACCTCGTCATCTTACTCATATAAATTTTAATTTCTGACCTATCTGCCCATGTTATTAATGCAATAATGCCTACGATACAAGAAAGGATTAATGCCCCTGCTAAGGTGGAAACTAAAATGTGTTGAATCTTGCCTTCATCACATGTATGAATGATGCTATTCAGTTTTCTGATCTTTCTATTTTTTGATCAATTGCTCCTGAATGTGAATATCACACCTTCAGTTGAGCTTTTTAATTAAATTATTTACAGCTTTGCCAAACTTGAAAAGGAAAAACATAGACATGCTGATAGACTATAGCTGGAAAAAGATTCATTTGTTTCTTATGTAAATTAGCAACATACATGCTACTTAACCATTTTAAGTTTTAGCCATCTGACTTTTAATCATTTCGTAGTGACAGTTGTGACTACATGTTGTTGCCATGTGATGGTACAGAATCCAGCTAAACCTCTCTCACTATTTTGGTGATTAGCCAGTTCATATGTATGTCATTCCACTCGAATCGGAGAATACCAACTTCACCTAGAAGCATAACTACATCTTTGCTTTTTTTTTAGGCCACTCTTGACATCACTAAAATCACAGTGAGGCTACATATACACTGTCAACTCCACACTTCATGAGGAATTACATGCCTTTAGATAAGATTGGTGATCCATCAAAATCCCTCAACTTACATAGTATATGACTAAAGTGGGCTTTTACTCATAGCCTCAAACAAGTCTATATATCAATTCAGACAAATCAATCCATACTCCAAAACAAAATTCAATGCGAAAATACTTAAATATGGAAAGCATAAATTGAACCGAGTAACATTCACCAAAGACTCCAATGTTTGCATCCCATGCTTTCACCTCAACATCTTATTCATATAAATTTCAATTTCTAATGCCCCTGCTAAAGTTAAGTAAGACTAAGGTGGAAACTAAGATGTGCAGTAAAAAGATTGACAAATGTTGTCTTGAATCCCGCCAGTATCACATGTACAAATCCTATTCAGTTTTTAAATCTTTGTCTTTTTTGTTCAATTGCTCTAGAATGTGAATATTACACCTTTAGCTTCGCTCTTTAGTGACAGTTATGACTACATGTTGCCATGTTGGTACGGAACGTCTGGCTTTGCCCTTCTCTGCTCGGGGTAGCCAGCATCAGTCTCAACCCTAAAACCTCTCTCTCTTTCTCTATTTTGGTGATAAGTCAGCTCATACGTACGCATTCCATAGAATCAGAGAATAGCCAGCTTCACCTAGAAGCATAACACATATTTTCTATTTTTTACCACTCTTGACATCACTAAATTCACGTTGAGACTACATATACACTGTCACTGCATGATGAATTACAGACCTTAATACTACATAGTAAATGACTGAAACGAATTTTCACACAGAAACCTCAAACAAGTCCATACATCACTTCAGGCAAATCCATCCACATCCAAGACAAAATTCAATGCGCCCACAGTTACATATACAATAAATAAACAAAACAATGATTTGTATCATTCCGAGCTACCATTGATCAGTTTCCTATATCGAACGATGTAGAGAGAGAAAGGCTTACATCGCGGAATTGAACGAGGCCAAGCTCTCCGAGATACGAGACAGCACGGTGAGAGGACTCGACTGGAATAATCAACTGCATAAAGGTCATCTTCTCGGACCTCATCAGATCCATTGGCGGCAAGTTGTCGACGTACTCCATCTTCCATCCACCGCAAAAGAGAGACGAAAACGAAATCGAAATGCACGAAAAAGCAAATCGAATCCCCAATTGATCAAATCCCAATCAGACACTCAGATCTAGCGACGGAAGGTCTCTCTACTCTCAACGTGGTCAGCTATGGTGTTCATAACGGAAAAGATCCCGTCGTTGACGGCGGTAGCGGTGACGGTGGGGAATTGATTTGCAGAAAAGTTCCACTTTGTTCGGTTTGTTCGCAACTGCAAACTGAAGAGGAGAGAGGAGAGAGGAGAGAGGAGAATTATGACTTCCGAATTTCTGAGAATAGATTCGTTAGCCTCTGATTATGTATTTTTTTAGTATTTTTTTCATTAAAAACGCATTTTTCTTGTTTTAATTTTTAGTTTATCAGTCTATTAGTATTGTTATATGGTAAAATAAGTTCCAATAAAATGAGTTAATTTTTTTTAAATGGCTTTGCTTTGGAAAAATCGGGATAGCTATAAGCCTATAATGCATTTAGTGTTTGTGGTCCAAAAAAGAATTTAATTATTTGTGCATAGTGCATACCAATTTTTTAGACAACTTAGAGTAGGGTTAAGCTTTCTATCAGAAAGAGAGTAGAATTTAAGTAATTGAAATCATATTGTCTGTGTTATTACTCATGAATCTTTATACCACTTCAGTCTTCGCAAATCCATTATAGATCAGGACAATTCATCCTCAACTCCCAAACCTAGCCAACACATGTTGGTTCACTTGGTTAGCAAGTGTCATTTTTCGTTAGAAGGTTATAAGTAAGATTTTCGTTGTCGCCGTGAACATTTGTTATTTTCGTTGTCGATTTGAATATTTCGTTTTCGTGGGTGATTAGTAAGAACCTCTTTAAGTGACTTTTGATGCGTAAGTATTGCTCCCGACCGGTGTAATGACCGGAACCGAATTCATCCAAACTTTTGTGGAAAAAAAGAGAGAGAGACTAGAGTGATATCAGTGAGAGGGAAGCAGACTGAAGCACTTTTACTTGCTAAGAGATTTAATGAGGATATACCAAACACAACCAACAAAAACTTACTGCACAATATACATGACTAATTTGGGGAATGAAGACGATTGAAGAACATTGGCGTAAACTAAAGTTAACAAGGATTAATGGCAGAAACAACATTTTAACAACCTTCGGCTACGTGATTAGAGGCCATAACATCGTGATAATGAAAATGGATAACAACATTGAGGATTGTATTGTGATCTTGATTGCAGATAGATCTTTATGGTGATTCCAGCACCAATATCTTGACGAAGGAGAACAAATAACCACGATGCATTATTTTTCTTTTTTGAGCAGAACAATGCATTATTCAAGTATGATGATTATCATACTTCTTTATACATGCTCAAGAAGTTCAGGCTTGCCATCATAGTTCATATCTTCTTGTAAAACCAAGTCACTGAACATTCAAATGACCCGGAAAACATATCCAAATCATGTCTTTATCTAATCAGAAACCATAGATTTACATGTTGAGCTTCACCTGCAACTTTACAGAAACGCAACAAGCTATAGACAAAAGTTTTACTATGTATCACATTCTGTTTAGCAAAGGAATTCCAGTTACCTTAGGAGTATGCTAAATAGCAAGCACAAAATTGATCTAGTCTTTATCCACTTTGCATAAATTTCTGGATACTGCAAACACAAAAAACACAACCATTATAGAGAGATCATATACTCCTGTATGAAGAATTTCCTTAACACGCACCTGCGTCTGGTGTCAAGGACCTTATGAAGAATCTCCTTAACTTGCTGCAACTTCACATTAGTGATCATCTCCTTGTCTTCTAGAACCATACTTATCAGCCTTATATAAGAACTCAAATCTGTTTCCATTTTACTCAACTGCAAATCCAAACGTTCCAAAAACTGGTTGTAAGACAATATCCCGTCCAAGCTACTCGGTATTTCAAACTCAATCCACTGACTCATATTATCTGAAACTGCCAAATCACTTAACTTCTCATCAGCAACAGCAACAGAAACGCCGTTTTCTCTGGATTTGTCATCACCATCCACAATTTCTGCAATGTCTTGCATCGGGGATATAACATGGATAGTGCTGTTAAGTTCTTCTCTCCCAAATTCAAGATCAGATGTCATTTTTACAATCAGATGAGTTTCCTTGACTGATATAGCCTGCAGATAATACTAATATAAGTTATATGTTCATAATTCTGTTAGCACAGTCCGATTATTGAGCCTCAGTACCTTCACAATGCCAAATTACCACTAATTGCAGTATCATCAAAACAAAAAACTACCACTATAAACAAGCATAGACAGCATATTAGACCTCATTTAGCTTTGCTGCAAGATCATCAAGCAAATGTGCACGGATCTTTGAGTTTTCCATGGCTCCCAAGATCTTCTTCTTCTGCAAAAGAAGCTCCCTTGCTTCATTATCGTTTCCAACCCGAAGAGACTTCGCTGCTTGTTGCCGAAGCTTCTCCGCCGCTTCTGATAATCTCAGAAGCCTCGATCTCGCATTATTTGCTGTATCAATTCAAACATTTATCTAGAATTGAAATTGAAAAGCCCTAATCGAACGATACTAAACAAATCCCATCCAATTTAGGTCATTCGATAACGAATTTCGATCCTGCAAATCAAGAGAGGACTAAAAGAAGGATTGATTGCCTTTGGATGCAGTTTCGGATGCCTCTTTATGAAGTTGATCGAGTTGGAAGCGTAATTGATGTGTGTTGACATTGGAGGCTAAGCACATCCTGCTACTTATCATCTCCCTCTACTGTTTCAATTTTCAATTGTCTCTACTCCAAAAAGTTAACCTTATTCTAATTTTCTACCAAAAAATAATATATTAATTTATCATTCTTGTAAGATACTCCGTATTCTAATCGAAAATGAAAAACTCTTCCTTTAACTTTGTTTCGATTAAAACTAATGTAATACCCGTATCATGTTTGAGACGGATTTAATACCCGTATCGTGACGGATTTTTTCGTATCTCATTTCTTCCTCGTATCAACCATTTCCACCGACAACCCTGCCTCAGGCCGGTACCGTCGGTTCAAATCTTCTATCCCGTAATATTGTCTCATGAATATGTCCCACTGTATCTTATTGGTCCATGTGGCAAAGTTTTAAAAATTAGTTTTGTATTTAACAATAATTAACAAAACTCAATTAATTAACCTAATCCATTAATTCCATAGTACAAGCTTCACCATGTGATACTGTCGTTGCCGTCATTAATCCATCACAAGTTTACAACTCCATTTGCATTGATTTCAACTCGGGTGTAGGTGTATATTTTCTATCGTGTTTATATTGATGATTGTTAATTATATAGATCAATAGGTTATACATGTTAACTATATATGATAATAGGGTTTTGTTCTATATAAACCGATTTCAACTCCGTTTATATAATTCTTACTCTTTGATTGTGTAGGATAATGGATGATCCTGTTCAAGTTGTTCAACCACGACAATGTTTGGACTTTGAGGATGATATAGATCAAAGTTTGGTAGATGATGAATGTGAAAATTCTATCGATGCCAAGGTATCTAAAGGATTGATACCAATGTTGGATATGAAGTTTGAAAGTGAAGCTGCAACATATGAATTTTACAATGCTTATGTAAAACAAGTTGATTTCTCTATTCGTAGAAGCAAGGCACATAGTCATATGAAAAAAGTGTTAGATCGGAAATTTGTTTGCACGTGTGAAGGTAAAAGAGGTCCAGATAAGCGAGATAATGTGTACAAATCTCATCGATCAGAGACAAGATTCGGATGTCCGGCAATGCTCAAAATTAGTTGTCGTCAAACATCTAAGTACAATGTTGTCAAATTCATTGTTCAGCATAATCATAACTTGGCAAGTCCAAGTAAGTCTCATTTGTTCAGATCACATCGAAGAGTGTCAGTATCTCAAGCTGTTGAAGTCGATATGGCAGATTTGTCGGGTATTGCTCCTAGAAATGGATATGAGCTCATGGCTAGGCAAGCAGGGGGCGTGAAAATCTTGGTTTTGCTCGTGTTGATTACAATAACTACTTGCGAAGTAAGCACACAACAGTAATCAAGCCCGGTGAGGCAAGAAATCTTCTTGGGTATCTACAAACGATGCAACTAGAGGATCCTAACTTCTTCTATGCTATTCAAGTGGATGAAGATGATTTGATTACTAATATTTTTTGTGTTGATGCAAAAATGATGTCTGACTATGATGTTTTTGGTGATGTAGTATGTTTTGATACTACATATCGAAAACATAAGGATGGACGGCCAATAGGATTATTTGTTGGGGTGAGTCATCATAGAAAGACCATCATCTTTGGTGTTGCATTGTTGTATGATGAGACAGCATATTCATTCATTTGGTTGTTTGACACATTTGTGAAGGCTATGGGTGGAAAATTTCCAAAGACGATGATCACTGATCAGGATGCTGCAATGTCCAAAGCACTTGCTTATCAATGGCCAAAGACTTATCATCGATTATGTATATGGCATATTTTTCAAAATGCAACCACACACTTGAGTAGTGTATTTGAGAGCTTTCAAGATTTTTCATCAACTTTCAATAGTTGTCTATGATCATGATTATGAGGAAGATTTTTTGAAGGCATGGGATGCGATGTTGCAAAAGTATGATTTACAAGACAATGATTGGCTAAAGAAAATGTTATCAAGCACTACGTAAGTTCTAAACATGATTTGCCAAGGTTTTTTGAACATTTTCAACGGTTACTTGATGATCGTCGATATGATGAGATGATAGCTGATTTTAACGCCAACCATAAGAAAATTGTTTTGTCTCTTCCAGTAGAAATTTTGACGCATGCTGTATCCATCTATACTCCTGAGGTATTCACATTATTTCAAGCTGAACTGTGTAAGGCTTTTGATTGTCTAGTTGAAACATCTTGTCTTGATGAGATTGGAGAAGTTGTAAAATATACAGTCAAGCATGTCAGAAAGCAATCCCCTTCTGTTGTCTCTTGTGGTGCTAGAGAGCAAATTATATCTTGCTCTTGCAGTTGTAGGAAATTTGAGTTTGCCGGTATATTATGTTGTCACAAAAGGAACCGTGAAAGTTAACAATGAGAGTACGACTGATTTGGACCCTAAAACAGCGATGGCAAAGCGTTATAGATATTTGTGTCGTTTATCTACTCAATTGGTAACGAGAGCTGCAGAGTATGATGAAGTGTATGCTATTGTGAAAGAGTTTCTCATGAATTTGCGTATACAAGTTGATTCAAATTCAGCAGGAAAACGTGCACAATCCGCCCCTGAGACTTGTCATGTACAAGCAATTGATGACAATATAAAAACAGTGAGTGGCTTACAGTTGAAGCCAAAGCCTGGACACCGATCGGGTAAAAGGATACTTAGTTCTCTTCAAAAGACAAGCAAAAAACGAGGAGCAAAGAAAAAGACAGTATCAAATGGCGGCGTGCAAAATATTTTTGATAATCAAATGAATCATGTCATACCTAACTCCCAGCTTGATCATCTTACACAGGTACAATTAAATTCCACACCCATTTCATCTTTGTTAGTTGTTGATTATTTGTGTCATTTTTAAAAGACCTTTTTCTATTATGGTTTCATGTTTATATTAATACGTGTAGGATAACGGAGTGAATGCTGCTACTCATCATATCTCTTTGCTTCCCTTGTTGCAACATCCAGAGGTTTGAAAAATTAATGTAGTATTCTTGCGATTTCTTACAAGTATTTATTATAAATATTTCTTATTCTTCTTATTTTTTGATTCTAGGCTCGTGACTTTCAAGCCTATGCTAACCTCCTCCAATCTACTGAGATGGGCCTGTTATCACCACCTTAGAGTTGTTCTCTGCTGCTACTGAAGTTTTAAATTTTACTGTTTTCAGTTTTGTACTTGGTTGCTCAGGTTTCTTGCTCGTTGTTGATGTCATTCAATGGAACTTACGTTTGCTTTTGGTTTTATTCATTTATATTGATGTTTCTGGCTAGTGCTACTCATTACTACTGATAAATATTGTTCCTATACATTTGATTTTCTTAGCTGTTAACTCTTGATTCATTTTATTCTATACATTTGGTTTGCTCTAATGATAAATATTGTTCCTTCATTTTAGATTATCATTATTGATATAGATTTCAAGTTTCAGATTTAAGTTTTCATTTCAATTGATAATTGCAAGCCTATATGGGATTTGAACCCATATCTTTGTGCGTAAGCACAATGCTCTACCAAATTGAGCTAATAGGCTAGAAGGTGTAAATTCATGCACACTGTTTTTCTAATCTCTTTTCCTTCACCTGTATATAAGAAAGATCGTTTCTTTCTACTCCCTCCATCTCATAATGTTCTTCCCATTTCTTCAACGACACATTTGTCGATACATGTTTTGTATCCTTAATATCTCTCGTTGTATGTTAATATAAATAATTAAAATTTGATATTATTAAAGTACGTATTAATACGAATCAAACAAAATCCCACATGACTATATATTTTCTTATATATCAAGCTAAAACGAGAAGATTTTCTTCGACCGTAAATAATGTACACTATTCGAAATGAGAAGAACAATATAAGAGGGAGGGAGCAGTAAAGAGAAGAAGAAAGATTGTCTCTTTGTGTAGTAATTTCAATGTTGTACTGTACTTAATTTGCTCTCTGGGTTTAATTTCTCTTGTTTTCTTATGTTGGTCCACTTGCCTAGTATTTTGAGGTTGATTCATTGCACTCTCACAGTCTCACATGTTAGCCGGACAGAGGATTTGGACCGCCGTACCATGTCTCCGTCTACGTCAACACATCGTTTTCAAAATCCTATGAAATTCAATTCATTATGTACAACACTAATATTATATCCACTAAAATCTAGACAATCTTAATTACTCTCTTCTCTCTTTTTGATAGTTTTATTATGGACTATTCACATTAATTAAGGTAAAATCTGAATAATTGTAAATGTGTCCAAACTCATATTTAAACCAATGAGAAACAACCTTACAATTTTAAGAGCCAATGAGAAGTCTTTATTCCTTACACACGGATTGCCAAACATTTACAAATTATGGGGACTAAAATGCCCCTAAAGAAAAAAAGATACACTTTCAGTCTATAAATAACCTCAACCCAAGCTTTAATGAAGCATTTACTGCTAAACTGAAAACACATAAAGAAAAACAGGGGAACAGAGCATCACTGTCTGAGGAGAATGGCTTCAGCATTCAATTTGAATGATCTTCCACCTCTTGATGATGATGACTTAAATACTGAGGGGCTAGGGGACATAGGAGAGGAACCTGGATTTCCTTTTGATCTGAACCAGAAGCCACCATCATCAGAAGCAGAAGATCATGGAGAGGCATCACGACATCATCAACCAACTCCCAGACTCAGCAGTTCGAAGAAGTTGCATATTCTTAGTCATCTTCTAACCAAAATGGACAAGGGGAGACTTCCATATAGAGCAGTGAAGGAAGCTGCAGAGCTGTTCAAGGTAACAAGAAAAACAATTAGTAGAATCTGGAGAGCAGCCAAGCAACAACTACAAGAAAATCAAACCTTCAATGTCAGCACAAGATATCATAATGCTGGTAGGAAGAGAACTCAAGTTGATCAAGCAGCAATAACAACACTTAGCATGGGAGACAGAACATGCCTCAGAGACTTAGCAAGCAAGCTCAACATTCCCAAGTCAGTATGTCATAGAATGATCAAGCAAAAGATAATAAAGCCACACTCAAATGCATTACATCATGGATTGACTGAAGCACACAAGATCAAAAGGATGGACTGGATTCTCAATCTAATATCAGGGGACAAAGTGCTGGAAAAGACAGGTTATCATCCAATGTATGATTTTGTGCATATTGATGAAAAATGGTTCTTCCTTACAAAGAAGACACAAAGAGTATATCTAGCACAAAATGAAAGAGACATGTACAGAGCTGCTAGTTCAAGTAAGTTCATTCCTAAGGTCATGTTTATGGCAGCAGTTGCAAGGCCTAGATTCAATTCAGATGGAGAATGTACTTTTGATGGAAAGATTGATATCTTTCCATTCACATATCAAGAAGCAGCTAAAAGAAAATCAGTAAAGAGACCGAAGGGGACAATGGTAACAAAGCTTGTTGAATCAATTAACAAGCAAGTTACACGCATAATGCTTATTGATCAATTAATACCAACAATCAAAGCTAAATGGCCAGAAGGAGGACAAAGAGTCATATACATCCAACAAGACAATGCAAGACCTCACATCACTCAACAAGATCCAGAATGGCAAGAGGTACACAAACAAGATGGTTTCACATTTATTCTAATTCAGCAACCAGCTAATAGTCCTGATTTAAACATCTTAGACCTAGGATTTTTTAGGAGCATACAGTCACGGATGCACAAAAAAATGCCAAAAAATGTTGATGAAATGTTACAAGCAGTTTACAATGCTTTTTATGAGTTGGATGCCACTACCCTAAGAGATGTTTGGATTACTCTTCAATATGTTATGAACCAAGTGTTAGGAGTCAAAGGTGGTAATGATTATGATATGCCTCATGTTAACAAGAAGAAGTTAAGGGCACAAGGTCAGTTACCAGAAATTATTAAGACACCTACTTGGGCTGTTATGGAAGCATGGGACATTGTTCATGGGGATTCAGATGACTCAGAGAGCCAAGCAAATGATGAAACAGAGACTCAAGCAAATGATGAAACAGAGACTCAAGCAAATGATGAAACAGAGACCCAAGCAGATTTAGGGGACAGTCAAGAAGATTTAGATAATTTCATAGTAATGTAAGGTAAGGTATCATAGCCTAACTGGTTTTTGGGTTTAGCCAAGACTATATAACAAGTGTAAGCATGCATAGACTAGCTGTTTTTTATAAGCATGCTTACACTAGTCATATTTTTGTAACCAAATAGATTATGTAATGATGAATATTGGTGGTTAAGGCAACATACATAAGATCCAACTATACATTTATTAAGGCAACATAATGGTCTCAGGTGTCCCCATGGTCATCATTGATTTTTTTCTAAGTTAATCCTATACCTTAAACATTTCAGATAGGCATCAATCAGTTTTCACATCTAGTGTTCCTATGGCACATCCAGGTAGTGATACTAAGGGCTTACATCTCAGCATAGACATTTTCATCATTAATTACTTATAACAGATGTCCCCATTCCCTCATTGATGTGAAGCCCCTAAACACTAACCTAAACATTCCAGATAGGCATCAATCTAGACATTATATACTGTGTTCCTATGGCACATAAAAGATATAGAATTGAACTTAATCTCAGACCATGAAAAACAAATTTCATCATTGACACTTTCAGAGATAAGGCAACTAGGATCAATATGCACAATGCTTAACTCAACAGAGAGCCAATATGCATCAACACATAAGACAGAGTCACAATTCATCATCAACAGAAGGTAGTCCCAATGTGCATCAACACATAATCAGTTCATCATCAACAGATGAACCAAGCAAACAGTTTGTCAAAGTTCAACACCAACAGTTAAACCAATCTAGACCCAAGCAAATATACAGATACCATAATATAGCAAAATATACATCCACCAAAATATACAGATACCATAATATACCAAAATATACATCCAGCAAAATATACAGATTCCATAATCTGTTAAAATCCATCAGCAAAAAACAGATTCTATAATCTGTCAATCCACCATCAAAAACCAAGTACCAAGTTCAAGTCCATAACAATTCAAGTTCATCACAGTTGATAAATTAAAAGAGAGAGAGAGATAAAACAGAGCCGCCCAGGGGACTTAGCTAGATTTCGTCAGAGCGGGAATTGGAGTCACAGACAGAGGACTCGTCGGGGATGATGATCAACTCCGGGGAGAGAGGAGCAGCTATCTCCGGTGTCGGCATATCTACATCGTCAGACGTCTCCGGGGACTGCATCTCCAGTTCTATCGTCGGGGTGTCCGAGATAACAATGATCTCTTTGGGACGGGACAAGGCTTCATTCTCCGAGAGCTCAGGGGACCAGGCCATCTCCACCGATTCCTTCTTCTGCTCCGGTGACCACTTCAGGTGCTCCGGGGTCTCCTCCGGCGGGACAAAACTCCAAGTGTGCTCGCCTTTGCAGTCCAGCCCCCAGTTACAAGGCGGGGACATCGAGCACCCCTCCCTAGGGCTTACAGTGGCCGACGGATCAGAATCTTTGAAGAATTCATCAAGATCGGCATCGGTATCTCCATGTTCGGAGAGAAGTG
Source organism: Oxyria digyna (assembly GCA_029168935.1). Taxonomy (NCBI): domain Eukaryota; kingdom Viridiplantae; phylum Streptophyta; class Magnoliopsida; order Caryophyllales; family Polygonaceae; genus Oxyria; species Oxyria digyna. The sequence continues at coordinate 76,442,739 of JAPVLV010000001.1, forward strand.
GGGAAGTGGGATCCGGGGAACTCGGATCGGAGACAGTAATCGACCTCCGACCACTAGCCATGTAAGGGGTGCCGCTTTTAGTGAAGCTTTGCGATGGGCGGGTGTTGGTGGAGCTGTCCATCGGAGGAGGCGAGAGGAAGCAGGTAAGGTTAGGGTCAGGGTTTCGGGAGAGAGATGAGGAGGCAGTTATGGTTTGTGAGTGGAAATGAGAGAAAATGAGGAAGCAGGTGAATATATATCGGTGTGGATTTGGGCTTGATTTGGGCTCTGTTTTTGGGCTAGATTAGTTGGGTTTTGGGTTTAATTAGGTATAGTTGGGTTTAATTAGGTTTAATTAAACCAGATTATAGAGAAAAAAATGGGTTTATTACAAATTTTAGAGGTTAATAAGAAAATGGGTTATGTGATAATGGAAGAAATTTAATGGAGTTTTGGGTGGTTGATGAAGTTAATGGTGAAATATTATATGGAGAAGATGATGTAGACGGTTGATTTGATTGATAAAGTGATATTAGAATATGAATAAAATAAATTGAATAAGGGTATAATGGGAAGGAATTTATGGATATAAATGGAAATGAGACTAACAAAAGGAGACGCCCGAAACGGAAACGGGACTATCATTTAGAAACGGATGAAGTAGTTAAAAATATGCATGTACCCTCGAAGAATCCAGGAGCTATAGTCGCGCAATATCATGACCTCGTGAGTCACTCTATTGTGATGGCCTTTTGCCAAAAAAAATTATGAAAAAATAACTTAAATGGAATAAATAAATAAATTAAACAATCAATAAAATATAATAAATTTTTTGAGCTCATAAAATATAATAAATTATTGCAATATAAAAGAGAGAATGATATACTTACTTGGTAGATTGATAATTCGAGGTTGTCTTTTCGTTGAACCCATGATATGATATATTTTCAAAGTCGATCTTTGATATTCATATTGAGGGATCGACTTTTTATGAGAACAATGTGGTCGTTGTCGTTGTGCCTTTAAATACTAAATAAACTCTTGTGTCATCTTGTCGCACTCCACATCTTCTCAACATATATCTACATCGCTTTTTTATTGGACCTCTCTCAACATCAATCTCTCCATATATGTCTCTAGCAGGAATTAGACTCGTGACCTCTAGATAGAACACTTAAGAGAACCTAGTGTCAAACCACTAGACCTGGTATATCTAGAGTGCTTGTGACCTTTAAATCAAGATTCTCCATATATTGGAGAGATAGAGTGGCAAAATCATTCATGTTGTATGTGTTGCGGGATTTCTCAATCAGGATAAGATGCATCAATATACGGATCGACGTACTACAAGGCGGCATTCTATGGAGCACCGTGAGTACAGAGGGAGTAACCCGAGAGAGTAACACGTTTTCTATAGGAATCCTTGATGCTAAAATGATCACACATTTTCAAAATTAATAAGATACTTAGTTTTAGATAAGAAAACAAAATAATATTCATCAAAGCAATTTCCTAACTAATCTTATCCTAATGTGTCTACCTATTCTAATAAGAGAAATAATACCCTATAAGCTAATCAAAGCTATACTACACAATTAATCAATTAATAAAAATATACTAATAAAAGAAAAATGATGGTGAAAACTTACTAATTTGGTAGATTGGTAATTCGATGTCGACTTCATTGTTGATGCATGATATAGAATTTCCAAAATCGGTCTTTGGTATTCATTTTGATGGATCAAGTGTTCATGAGTATAATGTGGTTAGTGTGTCCTTAAATACCAAATAAATCTGTCCGTCTTCTTGTTGTGTTTCGATGTGGGATTTTTCAATCAGGATAAGTTGCTTGTACTTCGTCATCTTGTCGATGTGGGATGTTTCATCACATCGTCTAAAGCACATATACAATTCATTACTTGTATGCCAAAGCACAAAAATATACTTCAACTTTCTTGTACTTAAATTTTTGGAAACTTTTATTTAACTACTTAGGATTTTAGAGTCGTGTATTTGCCTAGTTTTATGGTGCTAATATGGATGGAAAAGAAGTATAAACACTGTTTAAGGAAATTCCGACACCAAAATTTCGAGGTGTACATGTCAAATGTTTGTTTGTCGATAAAAGAAAATTTAAAAAAATCATGGTATTTTCAACTTTTTTCAAAGTTTTTTTCAATACTTTTAAATGTCGAAATTGTCATTTATCGACTACACTATGATACATTGTTAAAACAATCGTTGTCAATATCATTTTCACACTTAATAAATATAGTTTCTATTTGACGCCCACCCTTTTTGCTATTTACCGCCCAGGTCATCCGTGCGTCACGCATGGATTTATTCCGTGCGTCACGCACGGATTGCACATTCCAGAGAACGCATGGATTGTATCCATGCGTGACGCACGGATTAAATTCATGCGTCACGCACGGTTAACATCCATGCGTCACGCATGGATTTTCATATATGAATCTAGGGTTATTCAATGTATTCAATGTATTTCTAGTTAAGTGTGCAAAGAAACACATTTTAAGTGTCTTTTTTAAGGCGATAAAGCCCAATTCGACAAAAACGTCATCGAAACTTTATCGAAATGAAATGAAACTTTGTTTCAATCCTTATAATGTCTATTTGATCATGTGTGTAACTTGAAAATCAAATTTAGACCTTTGTAAGTGAAACATAGTTTGAAAACCGAACGAGGTCGCAATATGTATGGCGTACCATATACAATTTGAAATATAATAAGGTTGAACATTCGTCAACATAACAACAATATAAGCATTCTAAATATAAAAATAAGATTTTGCAACATAAAACCATGCGTCACGCATGAAATTAATCCACACACCACGCATGGATTTTCATATGTTTTTTTGTTGCTTATATGATTCATGTCAATGTATTCAATGTATTTTTAGTTATGGCACACAAAATAATTCATGTTCCGTGTTGTTTTTAAAGGCTTTAAAACCACAATTCGCCATAACGTCGTCGAAACATCATCGGAATGGAATGAAACTTGTTTACAATGCCTATTAGAGATATTTAACCATGTCCTTAACTTTGCATCAAAACCTTTTGCTTTTAGAGTAACACGCTCTTTGTAAAACATCAAACTACTCACCACAAGCTTAACTTGTTGCAATATATATGGTCGTAACATTGATGTTCACGTAAGTTTGAAAAATTTATACAAAAATGTGTTATAAGGATATAAAGTCCCAATAATGTCTCACACATACAAAACGGGATTCGAAACTATGCCAAAATGCTAAAACCACTAAAAACGCCTTAAATGGACTTAAGGGGGTTTTTGGCGAAACGACACACGAACGATGTCCGAATGTAATGAAACTTGTTTTCAGTGGCTATTATGGATATTTAAGCATGTGGGTAACTCCCAATCACAACTTATAACTTTTAAAGTACCGCCTCCTTTATAAAAAACATACTAGTCGTAACTCTCTAACTTGTCGCAATATGTATATTCTACAACATTGACGGTGATTATTGTTGAAAATACTATACAACATACTCTTATTAGGGATATTCAGTAGAAAAGAGGTCTCGCTCACACGAAATGAGGCACGTAAACGCTAAAACCACTAAAAACGCCTTAAATGGACTTAAGGCGGTTTTTGGCGAAACGACACTCAAACGATGTCCGAATGTAATGAAACTTGTTTTCAATGCCTATTAGGGATATTTAACCATGTGGGTAACTCCCAATAACACCTATTAACTTGTAAAGTAGCATATCCTTTGTTTGGACTTCTTACGTGGCCTAAATGTCCAACCTTTGACAATATGTAATTTTATTTTGATTGGAAATCATGCACACATCAGTGTTACTAAGAATCAAAGGGATCATGTGTCATTTTGTGCGTCACGCATGGAAGAGAACCGTGCGTCACGTGTGGATTATATCCATGCGTGACGCACTGTTTTTCTTTTCAGAACTCATGCCAGCACGCACTAGTTGTATGACTAAACATGTTGATTTGTGAATTTATGTTGATCAACTGACCAACCAGGATTACGCCGAACACCAGCTGCTAAGGATGGGAAGTATGTGTATATCCAACCCTACCATTTAAAAAATATAGTTAGCATTAAAACCATAGAAATAAGTTATGATTGCTAAAAAATGTAGTTCCTAAATAATTAAAAACTTACTTGAAGGAGAGTGAAACAAAATGAGATCAAACCACAATTTTGGCGTGTAGCGATGCCCATTTGGCGATAGAAATATGCTAGCGCCGCAGATCCCCAAGAAATACTTCTTGCCTCTTCAACACTCCCTAGAAATGCACCAAATCTCATCGGGAGCTTATGTTGTGACTTGTCAGTGAAGATTGTGGAAGCCAACAAGTGGAATATATATTCCATTCCATGAACTACGGGATCATTTAGGCCCTCAATGTGCGCCTTAAACTTTTTCGCGCTAATCCAATAACTATCGAGCTGTTCATTTTGAAGATGAAAATTTTGCCGTCCCTTTTCACCAAAAAAGTTCTTGTTCGTAGTTCTCCCGACTGAAGCGGTGGGGTCGGTCACCATAGCTTTCCCGTGAATAGGAAGCAACATCAGCTTCTTGATGTCGAGCAACGTCACTGTCATCTCACCAAATGGCATGTGGAAGCTATTTGTTTCAGGATGTCACCTTTCTATGAAGGCGCAGATGAGCGGATAATCAATCACATCGTACATCAATACCCTGAGATGAGTCAGCTCCGTTGCAATTGCGTGATTACCCCATGACAAGTCAGAATTAAGTTCCCAATCTTTCAGCTGGGATTGTCTTGTCTGGTAAGGGAGTACGCCTCTATCCTGTAAATTGATTACGTAACACAAATAATTTTAATAACGCATAAATTTTTTCCAGAAACTGCATAAATTTGGTTAAGGTGCAATGTACAGAATGCAGAAAGCAGTTTCTGCATTCTGTGTAATGCAAATCCATGCGTCACGCATGGACGTGAACCATGCGTGACGCATGGACATGAACCATGCGTCACGCATGGATTTGCATTACACAGAATGCAGAAAGCAGTTTCTGCATTCTGTACAACACACCTTAACCAAATTTTCAACAAAACTACAAATATTTCAACACATAATCCATTTGGTTAATCAAATCAATTCATACATTAACAAATTTATTATCACAAATTCTATAAACCAAATTAGTTATGATAAGTATTGAATCTATCAACCAAATTCTAATTACATACCTTTCCTTTTTGCACAAAAAAGGCTGTATGAGCTTCAAAGCTTATGAGCAGCTCCGGAATTTGTGGACCTCCAGGAGTACCCCCTCTAACTGAGGGACGTATATGTTTTTGACCGGAGGTTGTCGTCGTCGTCGTCTTCTGGGTTGTTCCTCCTGCTCCTCTTGCTCTTCCGCTTCTTCATGTTCTTCATGAACATTCTCATAGGTCTGATCCTCTTCCTGACCCTGTTCCTCATGCTCCTGCTCCTGCTCATAATCAGAATCAGAATCACCATTGGCACCCCCAGCTGATGGCCCTGCACTGCTACAAGCAACCAGTGCGTACTGGTCATCACCCGTCTGAGGGTTCTGAAATTGATGAGAACCAGTAGCTTGCCTCATCATCTCCACAAATGATTGGTCATGTTGTGGATAGCCCGGATAGCCTGAAAACTGTGTTTGTTGTGGAAACATAGTTTGATGTGGGATCAGAATGGGGGTGCCAGGAAAGTAATGAGGGGAACCCTGGGGATCGAAACCTGCAGCAGACAAAGTTAGCTGTTGCTGTTGTTGTTGTTGTTGTTGTTGTTGTTGTTGTTGTTGTTGTTGTTGTTGCTGTTGTTGTATCTCATCAGAAAACTCTAAACGACGAGGAGGCGATTCTTGTCTATTCTTCTTCTTCCTTTGTTTTGGAACTATGGGATCTTTTTTCTTCAGATCTCTGTTTCTTTGACGAGTATCCCGTCCAGGTCGACGACCACCATCCATATCTACATCATAAAATGTGCAATTCCACAAAATTAATCAGTTTACTGAATTTAATCAGCATATCATCAAAAACTCAATCAGCATATCATCAAATACAATTTGAAACTGCAGAACACAAATGCTGGAATGTGCAATTTCATGCGTGACGCATGGAATTGCACATTCCAGAATTTGTGTTCTGCAGTTTTTCCATGGCTTTCAAACCCTAATCTCAACACTTTTTCCAAAATTCTAACAGTTTTTTAATAATTTCATTAAAACCATACCAAATTTCAACAACCTAATTCATAACCCTAATTCACAAAACCCTAATTCAATATCAAAACCCTAATAAACTATATACACATGAAAATATCAAATTTGTCAATAAATTATCAACAAAGTACACAATCCATTCATATATTACAAGTTTAATCATTTCTAATCAACTAATTAAAATACACATTGGATTTTGAAGTAAATATCATCAAAACAACATGAAAACCTCATATATACATCAATACCATACCATAACAATGAAATCTTAATGTTTACATACCTTATATGTAGAAAGATGATGAAAATTGTTGAAAATGGGGTAAATCCGTGCGTGATAGAGCTTCAGCCGCCGTGAGGTATGTTGGGGAAGATAACAAAATGGTAGGGTTTGATGTTTTTGGGCTTTTATAGGAAAAAAATCCATGCGTGACGCATGGTTTGTGTCCATGCGTCACGCATGGTTTTGTTCTGTGTGTGGCGTGTGGATTAAAACCATGCGTCACGCACGGATTTAATCCATGCGTGACGCACGGATGACCTGGGCGGTAAATAGCAAAAAGGGTGGGCGTTAAATAGTAAGGACCTTAATAAACGGTATCGAGAGAGCTTGTTCCACTCGGATTGCATGAACCGCTGACAAACAAGCTAGATTTTTCCAAAACTAGTACCATAACAATTGGAAGAAGAACAATATCCACCCTCAAGCGTTAAGTCATACACTTCCATAAATACGAATTATTTTACTGTATTCAAATGTTAAATAGTATGTTCACTCCTAAACTAAATCCCTCGGCGAAAATCATACAATTTGATAAATAACACATATAAAATTAATTTGGTAGATTGGTAATTCGATGTTGACTTCATTGTTGACGCATGATATAGAATTTCCAAAATCGATCTTTGGTATTCATTTTGATGGATCAACTTTTCATGAGTATAATGTGGTTAGCGTGTCCTTAAATACAAAATAAATCTGTCCCTCTTCTTGTTGTGTTTCGATGTGGGATTTCTCAATTAGGATAAGCCGCTTGGTGTAAGACGTAATTCGTCATTTTGTCGATGTGGGATGTTTAATCACATCATCTAAAGCACATTACACAATTTATTACTTGTATGTCAAAGCACAAAAATATACTTCAACTTTCTTCTACTTCAATTTTTGGAAACTTTTATTTAACTACTTAGGATTTTAAAGTCGTGTATTTGCCTAGTTTTATGGTCGTAATATGGATGGAAAAGAAGTATAAACACTACTTTGTATAAGGAAAAGTCGACAGCAAAATTTCGAGGTGTACATGTCAAATTTATGTTTGTCGATGAAAGAAAATATTAAAAAAATCATGGTATTTTCAACACTTTTGAAAGTTTTTTTCGATACTTTTTAATGTCGAAATTGTTATTTATTTACACTATGCTACATTGTTAAAACAACTGTTGCCAATATCATTTTCGACACTTAATTAACGATATCGAGAAAGCTTGTTCCACTCGGATTGCATGAACCGCTGACAAACAAGCTAGATTTTACCAAAACTAGTACCATAACAATTGGAAGAAGAACAATATCCACCCTCAAGCGTTAAGTGATACACTTTCATAAATACGAATTGTGTTATTGTATTCAAATATCAATTAGTATGTTGACTCCTCGACTAAATCACTCGGCTAAAAACATACCATTCGCTAAATAACACATATAAAATTATTAAAAAATACTCCTTCCGCCCCTCTTTATATTTCCTATCTTTTTTTGCACTTGTCGAGACACTTTTTGTATCGTCAATATCTCTAACCACATATAACTAAAGATTGTAATATTTTGATATTGTTAAAGTACCATCGAGACGAATCAAAGAAGCTATATTTTTCAAAGATTTTCTTCAACCATAAATGATGTCAAGACTCTATATAGAAACTATAAAGAAGGTCGAAGGAAGTAATAATAGTAAAATATAATAAAATCAAACAACAATGAATGGGGCATTGATACAAAAGTAACAAACTTTGTAAATTGTTCATTTGATATTTGGTTGGTATGGCGTGAGCTAGTTTTTTTTACAAGCAAATAGAAGATCTAATGTTACAAACAATGCAGGCATACATCATCGACGCAGATGATCTTGAAGAACTTCTTCAAGGGAAAGAGTTTTGAAGTCGGAGTTTGAAGCATATCAAAGAGTGATACATTATTGATGGGAAAAAAATCACGTCACAACGGTTAATAGCATCGCAGAGAGCATCTAAGTTGAAGTCTTTGGACGTCAAGAGAAGTCATCAACCTTGTTACCGTTCCTGGAAATATGAAAGCAACGAAAAGAATCAAACTGAAAGCAGATTTTTAATATCAACAATAAAGGACCTAATTTCCCATGGGCCATTGACAAGTTTTGATATACAATTAATAATGGAAAAGAGTCATGTAATAATACTTGTTAAAATGATAAATGAGAATGAATGTGAAGCCTTGGATCTCTCTTGATCCAAGAGCCCATATGATGACACGTGACACCCCTTGTCCCCCCTTGTCCCCACCGCCGGAGCACCTCCGACCACCGCCGGACCATCTTTGATGAACATCAAGTGTTCATAAATGTTCATCACAATGTTCATAAATGTTCATTTGTATATACTCTACTGAATGTACATCACATTATACTTAAAAGTTCACCAAATTTTGATGAACATCAAGTGTTCATAAATGTTCATCACATTATACTTAAAAGTTTTCCAACTGAATGTTCATCACATTCTACTTAAATGTTCACCAATTTTTGATGAACATCAAGTGTTCATAAATGTTCATCACATTATACTTAAAAGTTTTTCAACTAAATGTTCATCACATTCTACTTAAATGTTCACCAATTTTTTATGAACATCAAGTGTTCATAAATGTTCATCACATTATACTTAAAAGTTTTCCAACTGAATGTTCATCACATTCTACTTAAATGTTCACCAATTTTTGATGAACATCAAGTGTTCATAAATGTTCATCACAATGTTCATTTGTACATACTCTACTGAATGTTCATCACATTATACATAAATGTTCACCAATTGAATGTTCATCATCTCATACTTAAATGTTCATCATCTCATACTTCAATGTTCACAAGAATTTAATAAAATGTTCATTAGCCAAAGTTCATTACAATCGACTTAAATGTTCATCAAAATGTTGATAAATGTTCATCTTCTCTTACTTAAATGTTCATCAAACATCACATTATAATTAAATGTTCATCACATTATATTTAAATGTTCACCAACAGAATGTTCATCACATTATAATTAAATGTTCATCACATTATATTTAAATGTTCACCAATTTGAATTAGACTTAAATTTTTCATTTTATACTTTAACCTTTTCATTTATTATTGGACCCCCGCCGGACCCCCGCCGGACCTCTACCGGACAACCACCGGGTGGTCGCCGGGAAGTCGTCGGGAGGTCGATAGACCACCACAACTACCCCCCACTTATAGTGGGGGTAACTAGTTTAATCTAAGTCATTGGATGTCTTGGCTTAGATTCATTCTTATTTATCTCTAAGAGAGAGTTTATTATGAGATTCTCAGTCATTAATAATAGTTAAACTATCACTTTCAATAATTAAATTCCTAATATTTAAAATAATAGCAGTACGAACACCTGCACCAACTTAGGTTAACATAGAGGAGTTAGCTAGCCTTGAAACACCACAAGTAAATATATTTTTCTTTTTTGTTAAAACAAGTAAATATTTGTTGTGTTGCTAGTTCTTCACAAGGAACTCTTAATTCCACCTAAAACAACAACACCAATGTTTCTGTGTATTAATCAAAACGTATGTATGTATACGTATGTATGTATACGTATGTATGTATACGTATGTATGTATGATGTATCGTTTTCAGTGTTTATCTAGAATCAATCTGGAAAATACAATAACACTGAATAAAAACAACAATGAGAAAGATCTAGATAAAAAAGTGATACACTTTGGTGAATTGTTAATTCGACATATATCCACGTTCTTCACAAATAATGATTTACCAAATGGATGCATCTCCACCATTATCAATCAAGTTCATTGAAAATCAGGGATAAGAAGACTACTTCATCAATTAACATGCAATACTGAATTGTTTCTCGTCGACTTTTTGTACGTCGTATACTCTGATTATACGCCATATAACATTGTAACATTATAAACATGATTGAAAAATATTTTGCCCCACTTTAACAAACGTGCATCATAATGGAGCATGCAAGAAAAAAAGAGTTGTACGTGGTGCTTGAGAACTTGTTTTCCCGTTAATGTTAGAGCAAAAAGACATCAACATCGAACGACGCCAATTTTTATTACGAGTTGTTGACTCTAATTGATAAGGCAAAGAATTAGTAGAAAAATTAGTACGATATTATATGGTGATGAATTCCATCATTGTGTTGAATTCCATCATGGTGATGAATTCATCGCCTACCGATTTTGCGACTATTGCCTCGATTTTTTTTTGTAGAGTGTCTGCCGCAGAATCTTCAACGTACTTCTTGACGGAGATTGGTGGTTTCTTCTTGAGTCTTTATCAATCATATCCATCGACAACCATGCCTCGGGCCCGTACGGCGTCTAAATCTTTGTTACACTTGTTGGAGCCGGTTCTCGATGGGCTCGCGAGGCCCATAGAGAGTTGGGTCAGGCCCACGAATCGCGTGCCGGGTCGGTCCAAGAAGTCAGCCCAGAAGAATAAAGCGGCTCATAAACAGGTGAAGCCCAATAAGAGGATACAACGGGACTAAGTATCGAGGGGCAAAACGGTAATAGACTCGCGTGGGTCCCAGGTGATAGTATAAAAACGCAACCCTATGGATAAGGAAAGGGAGCCGGATCATAAGAGAAAAACGCTTCACCTCCCTCAAAAGAAGAAAGAAAGCATAAGAGCAAACCCTAACTTCAATCTTCCGAAACACTCATCTCCTAGAGGAATTTAAGCATAAAGCACTTGTTGTATCACTTATAGTTTGGTTGTAAAGCCTTAGTGTTATTGAGAGTGGTATCTGAGTTATTCGGTTTATTGTAAAGCTTAAAACGTGAAACGTCTTTGATAATATACTCTTCTTTCACGTTGTTTTTCTTTACCTTTGTGTATACTTGCGTTGTTTCGGTGTGTCCGGTTTTACGTTAATCTTTCTTGTCGGAGCTTAAAAGAGCCGGAGCCGGTTTCCTTCTCGGTTAAGTTACGCAAGTGTCAGGTGTCGAGAGTGAGGTTAATTTCGAGGAAGAAGACGACTAATTGTATTACATAAGTTGATTGTCCAGACGCCCTGTGTCACGCGAAGTGTTGTGTCGCGTGATCGCAATTTCTGGGCTCCAACAAAGTTGATTATTTCACCAAATGGATCGAAGCCGAAGCCCTCGCGAGCACCACCGTCCCGGCAGTTAAAAAGTTCCTTTGGAGAAACATCATCTGCAGGTATGGCCTCCCTCACGAGATCGTAACCGACAGGGGACCACAATTCAATTCGCCGCAATTGTTTACATGGTGCAGAGACATAGGGATCACTTTAAGGATTGCTTCAGTCGCTCACCCGCATTGCAATGGCCAGGTAGAAGCAGTGAACAAGAGCATTGTCATGGACTTGAAAAGACGGCTAGAAGGCTCCAAAGGCATGTGGGCCGAAGTGTTACCCCTAGTACTCTGGGCAAACAGGACCACAGTAAAGAAAGCAACTGGAGAAACGCCATTTGCTCTCGCTTATGGAATAGAGGCCACAGTACCAGTCGAGTTCATTGTGCCTACGGACCGCGTGATTCAGTATAGTCCGGACGACAATGACGAAAAAATGCAGCTAGAGTTGCAAATGCGAGAAGAGACTCGCGACCTGGCCACCATCAGAGCAGCCAATCATAAAGCGGGCGTTGCAAAATATTATAACAAGCACGTAAAACTGAGGAGATTTGCCAGAGGAGACCTTGTGCTACGTAGAACAGAGGGGGGAAAGCTCGACCCCAACTGGGAAGGACCTTACATTATAGATCGCGAAGTCGCGCCCGGGGCTTATCGCCTCAAGGACCACTCTGGAAATCACATCGCCAACTCCTGGAACGTGATGCGACTTCGTCGTTTCTACGCCTAGTCCTCCCGTAAAACTCAGGTACGTTCACAATACTTATGGTTGTTATAACATGAAAAGCACAGGTAACGCAGTCGGATCGCGTGTCCTGCTTCCAGCTTCCAGGGCTGAGCTTGAAAACTCCCCCTGGTCGCGAAAGCGTAGACGGCTGGGCCGGGTTTGGCTAATAACCCCCCCGGTCGCGTGTCCTCCTTCCAGCTTCCAGGGCTGAGCTAGAAAACTCCCCCTGGTCGCGAAAGAGAGGACTGCTCGTGCTTCCAGCTTCCAGGGCTGAGCTTGAAAACTCCCCCTGGTCGCGAAAGCGTAAACGGCTGGGCCGGGTTTGGCTAATAACCCCCCGGTCGCGTGTCCTCCTTCCAGCTTCCAGGGCTGAGCTAGAAAACTCCCCCTGGTCGCGAAAGAGAGGACTGCTCGTGCTTCCAGCTTCCAGGGCTGAGCTTGAAAACTCCCCCTGGTCGCGAAAGCGAAGACGGCTGGGCCGGCTTTGGCTAATAACCCCCCCGGTCGCGTGTCCTCCTTCCAGCTTCCAGGGCTGAGCTAGAAAACTCCCCCTGGTCGAGAAAGAGAGGACTGCTCGTGCTTCCAGCTTCCAGGGCTGAGCTTGAAAACTCCCCCTGGTCGCGAAAGCGAAGACGGCTGGGCCGGGTTTGGCTAATAACCCCCCCCCCCCCGGTCGCGTGTCCTCCTTCCAGCTTCCAGGGCTGAGCTAGAAAACTCCCCCTGGTCGCGAAAGAGAGGACGGCTCGTGTTTCCAGCTTCCAGGGCTGAGCTAGAAAACTCCCCCTGGTCGCGAAAGCATGGGCGGGTTTACATCATGTGCAGTGCTACTACCTAAGGATAAAAACCAAAAGCTAAATACTCCTCTACATGTGCAGTGCATGGTATCCTACGCGAGAGCAGCACCATGACTAAACGCTTTACAAAGACCAAGAACACTCCGTGACAATCACACCAAGGAAAAGCTATCCTACTGCGCCACGGCTAACAAAGGCTAAAGATGAACCTCGCGAGTATCAACCGTCATTTAGAGATCGCGTGTAAAGATCATGTAAAGATCATGACTAAATGCTTTGCAATGCTCACTCACAAAATTATGTAACAAGACAGTTTTGCCTTACTATACAGGATGGACCGTAGTTGTGACTTATCTCTTTGCGTTTTCCTTTTTCGCAAAACTTTCTCATTTTTCCGAAGCGAAAAACGGGGGGAACGAGACGAGACAAGTATGTACGAAACAAGCAAACAAAAGCAAAAACAATAATATAGAAACAGCATAAAGGTCGCGACCATTATACCCGCGGTATATATAAAAGTTGATTACAAAATGTCACAATCCCTAAATACAGAAAACATTGTTCAAGACAAAAGACATTACTTAGAAGCAGCATTCCCCGCGTCCTCTACACTATCCGCATCCAGATCCACGACGTCGCGAACACCAGCCACTCGCGAACCTGAGCCTCCCGCTTGATCTGAACTAGAACGCTTTGAAGGCTGAATGGTGTCGAGAAGGGCATCAGACGCGAATACCTTCCTCTTGCGAGACGAGAGGGATGGAGAAGGAGGACTCGGAACTGACTTCTCAAGCGAAGGGGGAGCGACCACCTTCGGGAGAGGGGGCCTGAAAACCTGACTCTCTTTGCCCTTAACAATACCCCTCTCAGGCGCAAGACGCGTAATCCCCCATGCTTCGAGTGGAGTCTCCCCGTCATCAATGAAGGTTTCGGGCAATGGGGGCTGGTACTCAGGAAGTTCAGTAGAAAGCCCGCACAGGTCCTGAGCATTAAAAGGGAAGTCCTTAACTTTGAACTTCAGCATCTGCATCTTTACCATGCAAAGGAGAAGCGTGTTGGCGGCATTCTTGTAAAAATCGACGCGAGCACGCTGGCGATAACCCCCACAATACTCCTCCACCGCCATGTTCCTCTCGTAAGCGATTCTCTCAGACATCGTCGCGTGGAGCTTCTCGTTCTCCTGTCTAAGGTCGTTCAGTTGCGTATTGTACTCAGTGACGATGTTGACATGAGTGGACCTCTCATACGCAAGCTGAGCTTCCAGCTCCTTTATCCTCGCGTCTTTCACTGACAGGAACGCGAGCTCACCCTCCATCTCCTTCATCGTCGTCTTGGCTCTCGAAAGCTCCTCCTCCAAGGCTTTCTTTTCTCCCATAAGCCTAGACTTGGCCGCTCTGTGGGCATCGCGGGTCGACTGATCCTCTGCCCTCAGCTCCTTAAGTTCATCTTCAGCGGCAAGCACCTTTTGAGTCGCGCTCGCGATGAGATTCATCCCCTGCAAAAATGAAGAGTTAAAAACACCCCAAGAAAGCAAGAAATAGGTAGAAACAGGAGACTTACGGCGAAAAGAAGTTTGGACAAGCCGCCAGGCCTTTCCGAAATTTCCTCGTAGAGGCTAGGTGCGGGAGGGAAAACGGTCGGTATCGTCTCAACGAACGCACGCGTCGCGGATAGGCTATGGATGAAGGTCGGGTTCGCGACATGGGTATCAGTAGGCTCCGGAGAGGAGACAAACTCCACTTCCGTCGTCCTCTTGCGTTTTTTCTCGACAACTTTCTGCTTCCCCTTATCGCGAACAGAAAGTACGCGAGACGCCTGGACCGGAGGAGCGTCCTCAGAAACTGTCGTCGCAAGCTCCGTTGGTGTTTCCGAAGCAGCGGCTGGGGGAGTAGGAGTCGGATCGGGGACGGATGGAACAATGCGGGTAGGCGCCTCGGTGGTTGTTAGCGCGCCCGACTCGTCAAGGGCCAACCCCCCCAGATCCGGAAGATCGGCGAAAAAGTCAGCATCTACAAAAGCCACCACAAGTGAGTATAGTGTAAATTATCGTAATAAACGCGAGTGTCGAAACAAAAACGAACAAAAACCTAAGGCATGAGCCTTGAGACTAAGTCCCCTAGCGACCAGTAAAGAGTCCGAGATAGCCAGCTCAAAACGTTTTTGAACTGCTTTGTCGGGGTAATCCTTGTAATCACGAATGAATCTGTCGCGAGTCTCCTTGGGGAAAAAGCATGGAGCCCTTCTCGCAGTGGGCTCGCGTACCTGGACGGAAATTTCAGAGCCAGGAGGGGGACAGACTAAAAACCAACAAGTTTTCCACCCCTCGATCTTCGAAGGCAATCGGAAGGCGCTAGGAGTCTTGGCTTGAGCAGTGTAAAACCCGTCCTCGCGTGAGTTCTTCTTATACGAATTGATGAGCGCGTAGTGAGGAGTATTAGGAACTATCCCAATGTCCTGACATCGCATGATGTAGACAATCAGAGAGCTCCAGAAGTTTGGATGCATCTAAGAAGGGCTGAAGCCTAGATCTGCCATTACTTCAGTCTGGAAGGACGTCCAAGGGAGACGAAAGCCGGCTTCTAAAGACTGCCTACTCAAAGCAAAGAAAGACCCATATTGGTCGAGAGAAGTGCCTTCAAGATCGGGGAGGGCAAAGACGGTCCCCTCAGGGAAGGGATATCGCGTAGCAAGACGACGAAGATCGTCAAAGGTAAGACTGCTACGTTGGGCGGTGTTGGGAACTAGGGTGCGAGAATGCGTAATTCTCTTTGTAAGGATACTCACGCGTCCGGGACCCGCGAGAAAGGGTTTCTCTATAACTACGTGGGGCAAAGACCCCTTGTGAGACAAAAAGCTAGCGAATTGACCGTAATTGGTCTCGGCTCGCTCTTGAAGGACGCGAGACGGGAGTCTGGTTTTGGATCTTTTGGGCGTCTTCGCTTTGCTCTTCTTAGATTTTCTAGAAACGCGAGATCGTCTACGAGAGTCTGGCTCGCGATCACCAGAACCCCCTTCAGATCCGGATGTGGTACGCCCCGAATACTCAGCCCGAGCTGAGCGTTCATAAAAATCATCGCTACCTGAAAGCATAGGCAAAGTAAGTTTCAGTTTTCCAGGGATGGAAAGAAGGAAAAAAGAACATCAAAATTAGGAGCAACGCGTGTCTAAAAGTAACTAACGCGAGGCTATAACAAACAAGAAATCCCTGGAAAAGCTGAAACTCAAGAATCAAAAGGGAAGCCAAAACGACATCAGAATGGACCAAGCCCAAGAACACGAAGAACACCACGAAGGTCGAAGATGGCAGAAATTGACCAAAACACGTTTTTTCCCAAACGAACGCACCAAAGAATAAGAGTCAAAATGGGATACAACGCAAAAACACCCAATGAACAAAAAATGACCTTCAGAAGCCTCGCAATTCTAAAGAACCAAGTGAAATTTCTGCGGGCGAGAAGAAATGGAGCGACGATGGAGGCCCTAAAAAATCGAAGAAACGAAGTAGAAAAGAGAAAGGAGAGCGGAAGACTAACCTGCCATGGAGAATCGACTGCGAACGACGGCGAAGATGACGATGGAGAAGGAAGGAAAGCACCGGCGAAGAGCGTTGCAGAGAAAATGGAGGTTACGGCGGGTTTGAGAAGTTGCAGAGAAAATGGAAGTTATGGCGGAAAAGGGAAAGAGGAAGACGAGAATGGGTATATATAAGAAAAAATCGAGGGAAAGAGGGGTGCAATAATGAGTCAACACGTGGACGACATGCGCTCAGCGCGGGAATTCGTAAAGTTTTCGAATTCAAAACGTCGCCCAGAGAAAACGAAACAGAAATACACGCGACCCTATCACGCGATGGGAACGTGCAAAGTTTAAGAGCCAAGCTTACATCGAGAACGCGACTTCAAGAGGACAGGCCCAAGCCTTCAGCTATTCAGCATGAAAGCTTGGGGGGCTGGATGTTGGAGCCGGTTCTCGATGGGCTCACGAGGCCCATAGAGAGTTGGGTCAGGCCCACGAATCGCGTGCCGGGTCGGTCCAAGAAGTCAGCCCAGAAGAATAAAGCGGCCCATAAACAGGTGAAGCCCAATAAGAGGATACAACGGGACTAAGTATCGAGGGGCAAAACGGTAATAGACTCGGGTGGGTCCCAGGTGATAGTATAAAAACGCAACCCTATGGATAAGGAAAGGGAGCCGGATCATAAGAGAAAAACGCTTCACCTCCCTCAAAAGAAGAAAGAAAGCATAAGAGCAAACCCTAACTTCAATCTTCCGAAACACTCATCTCCTAGAGGAATTTAAGCATAAAGCACTTGTTGTATCACTTATAGTTTGGTTGTAAAGCCTTAGTGTTATTGAGAGTGGTATCTGAGTTATTCGGTTTATTGTAAAGCTTAAAACGTGAAACGTCTTTGATAATATACTCTTCTTTCACGTTGTTTTTCTTTACCTTTGTGTATACTTGCGTTGTTTCGGTGTGTCCGGTTTTACGTTAATCTTTCTTGTCGGAGCTTAAAAGAGCCGGAGCCGGTTTCCTTCTCGGTTAAGTTACGCAAGTGTCAGGTGTCGAGAGTGAGGTTAATTTCGAGGAAGAAGACGACTAATTGTATTACATAAGTTGATTGTCCAGACGCCCTGTGTCACGCGAAGTGTTGTGTCGCGTGATCGCAATTTCTGGGCTCCAACAACACTATATTCAAAATCCTATGAAATTCATTTCATTATGTACAATATTAATATTATATCCACTTAAATCTACAAAATCGAATTAGTTAAGAAAATGCATGTACCCTGAGACCCTCGAAGAATTCAAGATTATTCTTATGGTCACGCAATATTCGACATGCCTTTGCGAAGGTAGTAGAACATCTCTTTTCATGATCGGGCCTTCTCTTTGTCTAGACAATCTAACAAATCAAGTGCACGAAACGAGAATTAAACTAGTTATCAACATAATAACCAATTAAAAATAAGGGTATACAAAAATTAAGAGAAAATGTCAAGTTTTTCAATTTAACAAATAAGCATCACACCCCGTGACAATTTGGTTGTCAGTACGAAATTACAAGAAAATGCAAGTCTTTCCAATCTAATTGACAAATATGACACATGTGAATAAAATAACTTGAATGGAAAAAACAAAATGATTAACTTTCTCTATTTTATTTAATAAAATCCTAATATCACTATTTATTAATACCCTATAAACTAATATGCCAATCTATCCTAAGAGAAATAAAACAATATAAGATAATTAAAACTATACTTACACAATTAACCAATAAATAAAAATATGAAAATAAAAATAGAAAGTGGCTAAAAACTTACTGATTTGGTAGATTGATAATTCGATGTCGCCTTCATTGTGTAATGCACAATATGATATTTCCAAAATCGATCTTTGATATTCATACATATTGATAGATCGAGTTTCCATGAGTACATTGTGGTTGTTGTGACTTTAAATGCAAAATAAACTTGATCAATCTTCGTGTCCATTGCGGGATTCTCTCAACAAATTAAGTTATGCGTTGCAGGATTTCTCAATCAGGATAAAATGTTTGGTGTAAGATTTGTGATAAGATGTCGACGTGGGATGCTCAATCAAATCTTCGAAAACATATTATACAATCAATTACCTTTTTAGGCAAAGCACAACATAGAGTATTGTCATTTGCTTTGTAAATGTTTTTGGAAACTTTGATTTAACTACGTAGGAGTCAGAGATTGGGGGTTGTGTATTTGCCTGGTCATTGTCGACGTGATGCTAATCTAATCTAATATAAAATTATAGGTTTTTTTTTAAAATTCACTCAATGCATTTATTACTTTGTTTTGATTGGTTAATATTCATCTTATTTATTGTCTCTTCTTACTATTTGTGAGACATAATCTATGAGTCAATTTGTGACCCATTAATATATAAGCTCAATATCAAACTAATACATACAATCACAACACAAACCAAATTGTCATTGACAATCTATAGCATATTTGCACATAGTAAAAGAGTACTTGAAGGTCGTCTACGACGGTTCAACTCTTTAACGTCTGCGTTGAAATAAAAAATATTACAAGCTTAGATGAGTGACATAAAAATCGACGTCATAATGTCGAGGAATAAAAATTCAATGCTTATTCCTTCTAGTCCATATGAGTTGGTAGAAGAGGTGGTGTACATGTTACTGTCTATTGCTACAAAAATTCATTTCTTATGAACCAAAAACGACTACTCCTCCCGTCCCATTATATAAGCTCCATTTCATTTTCTAACACCATTCACAATCCGAGACAATCTTCTCGATTTCTTCCAATTTACAAGCGAAAACATAGTCATATGGGGTCTTGTTTGATTCATCTTAACAAATACTATAACAATTTCAAAATTTTATATTTTTTACTAATACGTAACTAGAGATATTGACAAAACAAAACGTGCATCGACATCCGTGCGGAAATGAAATGAGGCTTATATTGGGCGACAAAAGCTTTTTTTTTGTACTTTTAAAAGCCTTTTCCTAGACCTTAAAGTGTCAAAGTTGTCATTTCGAAACTAACTTATTGTCGAAAATCATTGTCAATACTTGTAACTGACCATTTTCGACACTTAATTATTGATATTGATCCATCAAAAAAGTTGTATCTAATCGAATTGTATGAATCGATGACCAATAAGTGATACGCTTTGGTAAAAGAAAATTATGTTAATATACTACTTAACTAAATTCCTTGGCTGAATACATACAATATTATTATATAGTAGGTTGAACTTTGATATAATAAAATTAAATCAAACAACAATGAAAGACTTTGATATAAAAAATTACAAATTTTGGTAGATTGTTAATTTGATATATTGTCCGATCTGACCTTCTCCTAATCTTGAAACAATATAACTAAGTGAATACTTGTGGTGTAGATAGTTCTTCACAAGTAACTTTATTATCAAATTTACAAGAACCGTGAAAACCCTAAGAATCCTCCCAAACCGGCTTTGTCTTGACAATTGTCACATCTTCAGCCGATTCATTTCATTACGTACAATATTAATAGGGGCTTACTATTTAGCACACCCTTAAATTTTATTTAGCACACTCATACATTCGTCACGGAACTATTTCATACATCCGTCACGAAGGTTTTATAAAGTTCCGTCACGAAGGTATGTAAAACATCTGTGACGAAGGTTTTGAAAACATCCATGACAAAGGTACCTCAGATATCCGTGACGAAGGTTTTGAAAACATCCGTGACAAAGGTACCTCAGATATTAGGGCTGAGCAATCGGATTATCCGATCCGATCCGATCCGGTAAGCCGGATATCCGCTAAAAAAATTTCCACAAAACCCCGATCCGTATCCGGTCCGTTTTGGAGCGGATATCCGGTAAATATTGTCCGGATCGGATCGGATATTTGACTCGGATATCCGAATTATCCGATTTCTAGAAGGTATATGAAAATTAAATTAAACTTTTTATTTTTATTAAAATTAAAATTCACAAAATATAAAATAAATGTTATATATATAATTATATATATTATATAGAGGAATTAAGATGTGAAAATTAATATATTTGATACATTTAGCAAATCAACAATTTAAATAAGCAATTAAAAATTAAATTTTGAGAACAACAATAAAAGTTATGTTATATACAAGAGAATTTTTGTGTTGAGAGAATATATCCTATTGTTTAAAAATGTATAAAAATAATTATTGAATCATCTACACTTATAAAAGTATATTCTAGTTCTATAAAAATATATTTATATATTAAAATAATAGTACCGGATATTTTCGGATATCCGTAATCTAAATATCCCGATCCGTATCCGGTCCAAATATCCGGAAAATTTGCCCGGATCGGACCGGATTCGGATAAAACTTAATCGGATATTTTCGGATGCGGATTTTTAAGGATCGGATCGGCGAATTATCGGATCGGATCGGCCGGATCGGATATTTTTGCTCACCCCTATCAGATATCCATGACGAAGGTCCGATTTTGCAGTTATAAAAGAGATTTTTTACCCAACCCTAATGTAACTTCTTCCTCTACAATATCGGCGCAACAACAACACACCACAACACCATTCTCTACCATTCTCTACATTTCTCCATCTCTTGCACTACAATAATCAACAAATCAAGTGATAAGGTAATTTTTAACTCTCTTTTGCATTAATTTTCCATGTTTGATGAACATATGTCAAAACCATTGAAATGGTGTGATTAAATTAGATTGATATGTGTATTAAGCATGTTTTTTAGTTCAAATGTTGTTTGTTTATGTTCAATTGAGAATAGTTTCAAATTTTAGATATAATCCCCAAATTGATGAACTTATGAATTAGGCTTTCACATTTTGATTAAGAAAGATATGGTTGTGCTTGAAATTGTGGAAATTATGAATTTTAGGGGCTAATTCAATTGGAGAGATTAAATACTGTTTTTTATGCTTGAAATTGTGGAAATTTTAAGCAAATTCATTCGTCACCGGATGTTTTGACATTGCTGAATTTCTGGTTGTGCAAATTCCTTCGTCACGAAGGTAATAAGTAGATCCGTGACGAAGGTTAGAAAAACCTTCGTGACGGAAGTTTAGTGGTCCTTCGTGACGGAGGTTATGCTGAGATCCGTGACGAAGGTTGAGTAGAGTTCCGTGACGGAACTATGCTGGACCTTCGTGACAGATGTTTATGCATATTTTTGGTGTTTTTTTGTTTTGTTGGTTTGGTATGCGTAAATTCACAAAATATTATGTTTGTTTAGATGCATCCGTCTTCTAGAAGTGCCCGGAAGAATGTCCGTAATCAAACTCGAGAAGAAATCGAGGCTGGAGAGAGGCCCGCTTATCAGCCGAAGCCGAGGAAGAGGTGCGGAAGAGGTGACGAGGGTACAAGTGCAAGTCAAGAGGTCCCACAACCTTCTTGGCATGAACAACAACAGCTAGCTGACCCTAGTGCATATTCGAACCTTTACGAGAACATGGTTAGTTAATTTGAAATTCACATTATGTTACTGTTTTTTGTTATTATTAAATTAATAATTTATGAAATTTATTTTATTACAACAGCAAATCCCGATGACTCCAACCTATGAGGCACATTATCCAACTTGGAGTCCGAAAAGTGCTGTAAGTATTAGTTTAAAATTTAATTTATAGACGATTATGAGTGAAAGTTGTACATTTTACTAATAACCAATTTTTTTTGTAATAGATCCCTACCTGGGTTCCCCCCTCTTCTCCATAAGTAGCATGGGATGAAGCAGTAGGCCGTCAACAGGCCTTTCAGCCAGAAGCACCAGAATGGCAATCTGGTCCAACTGCTTCCTGGGCTGAAGGACAGTTTGAGGGCCATTACAGGAGGATCGATCTTAATGAACATGGCGATGAAAAAGACGACATTTACCCGAAGTTACAGTGGCCTGTGCCTGGAGGTCCTAAGGAGATAGACTTGCTGCATAGCTTCAGTGGGCACACTGCTTATATGGTTTGGCAAGGACATGTAAGTAAAGCTATCACCTTTGGTTGAATTGTTAATTGCGTAATTTCCATGCTCTGTTAATTTAGACATGATTTGTTAATTGATTTAAATGTACTTAAAAAACTTGAAATATGATAAATAGGAGAGACCGCAATTGAGAAATACGGTCAGAAAAGAAGGTTTGAAAAAATGGAAGTTACAGGGCGACTATCCTTGGGTTTCGTTGGCTAGGGCTTCTGGTTTGTCACATTTGCAAACCCTCATGTATCCCAACCACGACCAAGCGTTGATCAATGCATTTGTTGAGCGCTGGTAGCCAGAAACAAATTCATTGCACTTGCCATTTGCTGAAATGACAATCACCCTATTAGATGTGCACAAGATTTTGAGTATCCCTATAAACGGAAAGGGCATGGGATTTCGCACATCTGCTGATGGAGTTGGCAAAGCTGACACGAAGGCTGTAATGGTCAACAGAGCAAAAAAGGCTTTTGGTATAGATTTACTTGACGCAAGAGTCAAAGCTGGTAATGAAGTTTCACCGGAGCTTTTGAGGGAACAATGCATGACAGTGGATAATGAGGGGAACTTTGAAATGGATCAAGTCTCAATCACTAAGGGTTGGTTGACATACTTGTTGGGAATGACATTGTTTCCTGACAAGTCGTCGTACATGATCAAGTTGATTCACCATGAATGGCTTAATGATATGGAAAATATCCATGGTGTGTCTTGGGGTTCGGGTGCGTTGTGTGCTTTGTATGGACAACCTGGTAAATACTCCCGCAGAGATTGTGCAGCGATGTCTTTCTGTTACACCTTGTTGATGGTATGTTTGTCTTCAATTAAATGTTTCGATTTTAATAATTTTCCTTTTGTTTTCCTTAGTTTTGTTTGATGATGTAGGGTTGGATCTATTTGAAGTCAGTTCTACCAACCTTCAACATGAAGTTATGAGTTTTTCCAATATCTCTTGCCCACTGTTCTGCTTCTGCTCTTGAGCTGAAGATCTTATCAGTGATGAAAACTTCTGAATAATCTGATGATATATGTGGGTCCTCATAAGGCACAACACTGTCAAACTGTGGCACTATCTTCAATTTCGGGAAATACTCAATGTCTTGATATGGTTGCGATAAAGAATGGTATTGAGGAACATTAGACCAATCAGTTTGATGGGAATGATATGGAGGAGGATCAAGCTGAGAGACTATTGGCGGAATATCAAAATCCAAACCAAGATCAAACGAAGGCACTCCATCAGGTCCCAAAGGAATATCGGCATTGATCGATAAGTTTCTTAAACGATTGAACATTGGACTATTATTCTGTAAAAACAACAAAATACACAAAACAACACTCAGAAACCTGTTTTTCCTACCTTCGTCACGAATAAAGTATTAACCTTCGTCACGGATAAAGTATTAACCTTCGCCACGGATAGAAGCAGTAGTTGCGTGACGAAAAAATTTGCACATTTCTTTTGCAAATACATTCATCACGAAGGTATGCCTAACTTCCGTCACGAAAGTCTCATTTTGTTCCGTGACGAATGTCATTTTTACCCCATTTCAAATTGTTTTGTACACTTTTTTACCCCTAAATTCGAATCAAACCCTAAATTCCAACACAAACACAAATTTCCACACAAACCCTAACTTCAACATTATATTACAATTTCCACACAAACACAAATCATGCTCCTTGTATGTAAAACCTAAAATACACATATTTTCTATCCAACTCTATATTACAACATGATTTTCACACAATCAACACAAACAACTAACTTCAAACTATTCAATTTCATAAAAAAACATATATTTTACCTACAAACCCTAACATTAACATTATTAAAAAGAACTATAACATACATTATTGTAGTTCCCCCATGATGGACCATCTTCATCAACATTTTGGTATATGTAATCACCCTAATTTGACATTTTCAATTGAATATTGTGTTTGAATGAGAGTGTTTAGGGTGAAATATATGGGGGTAAAATGAAGGTGAAAATGTAGAAGATGAAGTTGGTTGCGGATATGTGATGGTAATTAAATGTAGTTGGTGTGGATTAGACATAATAGCTTCACTTTTGCAGATATAGCTACATTCGTCACAGAACTCTTACGTTTCTTCGTCACGAAAGTCACCAAGACCTTCGTCACGAAGGTCCCAAATATATGCGTGACGAAGGTATGACCAAATACATTCGTGACGAAGGTTTGATGTTATACATTCGTGACGAAGATTCTATGTAATACATTCGTGACGAATGTATGGGTGTGTTAAATAAAATTTGAGGGTGTGTTAAATAAAGGCTTTGTATTAATATTACATCCACTTAAATCTACAAAATCATGATTAGTTAAGAAAATGCATGTGCCCTTGAAGAATTCAAAAGTATTCTTATGGTCACATAGTATCCTACCCTTGCAAAAGAAGTAGAACATCTCTTTCCTCGATTGGGCATTGATAAAAAAATTACGAAAGAAATGTCAAATGCTTCCAATTGAGTTGAAAAGTATGACACCTCGGGACCATTTGATCGTGAATTTGAAATTACAAAAAATTCAAGTACTTCCAATCTAGTTGATAAAATGACACCTCGTGACATCGTTGTGATGGCCTTATGCCGAATAAGAAACTACAAATAAGTAACTTAAATGGAAAAAATAATCTACTTCATGTATTTTACTATCTAATAAATCCTAAAAAGACAGCGTAATAGTATCTATAAATAAACTACTACAGTATATTTTAAGCGATCAATAAAATATAATAAATTGTAACAATAGAAAAGAGAGGATGAAAAACTTGTTAATTTGGTAGATTGATAATTCAATGTTGAACAACATTATATAAATTTATTAAGACATAATAAAATCCAACAACATGACAACTTTCACAACTTCATCGGATTTCGCCTTTACACCGATGGTGACAACTTCATCGCCTACCTGTTTTACGACTACTTCCTTAATACTCCGTATTATATCCACATAAACCTAGAAAATCAGAATTAGTTAAGAAAATGCATGTATCTTTGAAGAATTCAGGAGTATTCTTATGGTCGCGCAATATCCGACATGCCCTAGTGAAGGTAGTAGAACATTTCTTTTCTAGATCGGACCTTCACTCCGTCTAGACAATCTAATAAATCAAGTGCACGACACGAAAATTTAAGTAGTTATGAACATAATAACCAATTAAAATAAGGGTATAAACTACGAGAAAAATGTCAAGTCTTTCCAATTTAACACATAAGTATGACACCCTGTGACCATTTGGTTGTGAGTACGAAATTACATGAAAATACAAATCTTTTCAATCTAATTGACAAACATAACACTTGTGACCTCGTTTCGAGTGGGGTAGTCATCATAACCTTTATGCTTAAACTTTCCAATTTACCTTTACCTTTCTGCTTAAACTACGAGAAAAACTTGCCTTTAGTCATCTTAGTCATCATAAATCCTGCTATCACTATTTAATAGTACCTATTTAGTCATCATACCTATCGAGTGGGGGTAGTTGTGGTGGTCCGGCGACCTCCCGACGACCACCCGGTGGTTGTCCGGCGACCGGAAGTCCAATGGAGGTCCGGCGACGGTCCGACGACGGTCCGGCGATGCTCCGGCGGTGGGGACAAGGGGTGTCACATGTCATCATATGGGATGATGAACATTTAAGTATGAGATGATGAACATTTAGATGAACATTCAATTGGTGAACTTTTATGTATAATGTGATGAACATTCAGTAGAGTGTGTACAAATGAACATTTATGAACACTTGATGTTCATAAAAAATTGGTGAACATTTAAGTAGAATGTGATGAACATTCAGATGAAAAACTTTTAAGTATAATGTGATGAACATTTATGAACACTTGATGTTCATAAAAAATTGGTGAACATTTAAGTAGAATGTGATGAACATTCAGTTGGAAAACTTTTAAGTATAATGTGATGAACATTTATGAACACTTGATGTTCATCAAAAATTGGTGAACATTTAAGTAGAATGTGATGAACATTCAGTTGGAAAACTTTTAAGTATAATGTGATGAACATTTATGAACACTTGATGTTCATAAAAAATTGGTGAACATTTAAGTAGAATGTGATGAACATTCAGTTGGAAAACTTTTAAGTATAATGTGATGAACATTTATAAACACTTGATGTTCATCAAAAATTGGTGAACATTTAAGTAGAATGTGATGAACATTCAGTTGGAAAACTTTTAAGTATAATGTGATGAACATTTATGAACACTTGATGTTCATAAAAAATTGGTGAACATTTAAGTAGAATGTGATGAACATTCAGTTGGAAAACTTTTAAGTATAATGTGATGAACATTTATAAACACTTGATGTTCATCAAAAATTGGTGAACATTTAAGTAGAATGTGATGAACATTCAGTTGGAAAACTTTTAAGTATAATGTGATGAACATTTATGAACACTTGATGTTCATCAAAATTTGGTGAACTTTTAACTATAATGTGATGAACATTCAATAGAGTATATACAAATGAACATTTATGAACATTGTGATGAACACTTGATGTTCATCAAAGATGGTCCGGCGGCGGTCCGGTAGTGGGGACAAGGGGGGAACAAGGGGTGCCACGTGTCATCATATGGGATGATGAACATTTAAGTATGAGATGATGAACATTTAGATGAACATTCAATTGGTGAACTTTTATGTATAATGTGATGAACATTCAGTAGAGTATGTACAAATGAACATTGTGATGAACATTTATGAACACTTGATGTTCATCAAAAATTGGTGAACATTTAAGTAGAATGTGATGAACATTTAAGTAGAATGTGATGAACATTCAGTTGAAAAACTTTTAAGTATAATGTGATGAACATTTATGAACACTTGATGTTCATCAAAAATTGGTGAACATTTAAGTAGAATGTGATGAACATTCAGTTGGAAAACTTTTAAGTATAATGTGATGAACATTCAGTTGGAAAACTTTTAAGTATAATGTGATGAACATTCAATAGAGAATATACAAATGAACATTTATGAACATTGTGATGAACATTTATGAACATTGTGATGAACATTTATGAACACTTGATGTTCATCAAAGATGGTCCGGCGGAGGTCGGATGTGCTCCGGCGGCGGTCCGACGGTGCTCCGGCGGTGGGGACAAGGGGGCACAAGGGATGCCACGTGTCATCATATGTGCTCTTGGATCTCTCTTGATCCAAGGCTCCACATTCATTCTCATTTATCATTTTAACAAGTATTATTACATGACTCTTTTCCATCAAATAATATGCCTAGCTATCCTAATAAGAAAATAATACAATATAAGCAAACTAAAACTATACTTACACAATTAACCAATAAACAAAAATATATAAATAATAATAGACACGAGAGGGTAAAAACTTACTGGTTTGGTAGATTGATAATTCGATGTCGCCTTCATCGTTAAATGCATGATATGATATTTCCATAATCGATCTTCGGTTTTCATATTGATAGATCGACTTCCCATGAGTACATTGTTGTGACTTTAAATACAAATTAAACTTGGTTAATCTGTATGTCCATTCTGATGTGGGATTGTCTCAACATATTAGGATTGCTCAATCGGGATAAGTTTTTTGGAAACTTTATTTGACTACTTAGGAGTAAGACGTTAAGTGTTGTGTATGTCTAGTCATTAATCGGTCTGATGCTAATATGTATGGAAAGAATGTATATAAACACTTCTTGATTTGTTTAAGAGAAGTTTGACACGAGACTAGAAGGCACATATCTTGTCAACAATGTAACACACTTAGACGGTGACATGAAAATCGACGTCTTTATGTCGAGGAATAAAAATTCAATGCCAATTCATTCTACTCCACGTTCTTCACATATAATGATTTATCAAATGGATGCATCTCCACCATTATCAATCATGTTCTTTGAAAATCAGGGATAAGAAGACTACTTCATCAATTAACATGCAATACTGAATTGTTTCTCGTCGACTTTTTGTACGTCGTATACTCTGATTATACGCCATATAACATTGTAACATTATAAACAAGATTGAAAAATATTTTGCCCCACTTTAACAAACGTGCATCATAATGGAGCATAATGGAGCATGCAAGAAAAAAAGAGTTGTACGTGGTGCTTGGAGAACATGTTTTCCCGTTAATGTTAGAGAAAAAAGACATCAACAACGAACGATACCAATTTGTGTTACGAGTTATTGACCCTAAATTGATCAAACAAAAAATCAGTCGAAAATATATGGTGATGAATTCAATCATTGTGTTAAATCAGGACATTGATAAGTATATATGTGAAGCCTTTTGATAAGTAATAGAAGAGTACATACTTAGCAATTACAAAGATATATAGATTAAAAATGAAAACAACACAATACATATCAAACCAATTTCCAATAACTACTAATATTATCCTAATATTCCTACTTATCCTAATAAGAGAAATAAAGAATAAATAAAAAAGAGAAAAATAATAGAAAAGAGAATGCAAAAACTTACTAATTGGTAGATTGATAATTCGAGGTTGTCTTTTCGTTGAACACATGATATGATATATTTTCATAATCGATCTTTGATATTCATATTGAGCGATCGACTTTTCATGAGTACAATGTGGTCGTTGTCGTTGTGCCTTTAAGTAAACTCTTGTGTCATCCTGTCGCACTCCGATGTGGGACTTTCTCAGCACATATCTACAATGTTTTTTTTATTAGATCTCTCTCAGCATCAATCTCTCCATATATGCCTCTAGCAGCAATCGAACTCGAGACCTCTAGATAGAACACTTAAGAGAACCTAGTGCCAAACCACTAGACCCAATTGAATGTTGGTATATCTACGATGCTTTACAAACATCAACATATATACCACTTAACTCGGTGCAACACTTCATCTTGTCCCTTTTCTTGACTGTCGGATCTTATATGTCATTTTTTCCCTCTTTTTTAAGCAACCTGCTTTACAAACACCAACATTTATACATGAACACACACACACACATATATATATATATTTGAAGAATAATCTACACCTTGATGTAAATTAAGATTCTCCATATATTGGAGAGACATATGGCGACATCTTTTCCCCGGGAAGTTGAATCTTCCTTGACAACATCTTTTCCCGAACATCGAATGCTCCAAAATGACGTACTACAAGGCGACATTCTATGGAGCACCGTGAGTACAGAGGTAGTTACCCGGGAGAGTAACACATTTTCTATAGGAATCCTTGATGCTACAATGATCACACATTTTCAAAATTAATAAGATACTAAATTTTAGATAAGAAAACAAAATAATATTCATCAAATCAATTTCCTAACTAATCTTATCCTAATTTGCCTACCTATTCTAATAAGAAAAATAATACCCAAAAGCTAATCAAAACTATACTACACAATTAATCAATAAATAAAAATGTACTAATAAAAGAAAAAAGATGGTGAAAACTTACTAATTTGGTAGATTGGTAATTCGATGTTGACTTCATTGTTGACGCATGATATAGAATTTCCAAAATCGATCTTTGGTATTCATTTTGATGGATCAACTTTTCATGAGTATAATGTGGTTAGT
The DNA here is from genome assembly GCA_029168935.1 of Oxyria digyna. Taxonomy (NCBI): domain Eukaryota; kingdom Viridiplantae; phylum Streptophyta; class Magnoliopsida; order Caryophyllales; family Polygonaceae; genus Oxyria; species Oxyria digyna. The sequence goes on from JAPVLV010000001.1 coordinate 76,472,998, forward strand.
GTGTCCTTAAATACAAAATAAATCTGTCCCTCTTCTTGTTGTGTTTCGATGTGGGATTTCTCAATTAGGATAAGCCGCTTGGTGTAAGACGTAATTCGTCATTTTGTCGATGTGGGATGTTTAATCACATCATCTAAAGCACATTACACAATTTATTACTTGTATGTCAAAGCACAAAAATATACTTCAACTTTCTTCTACTTCAATTTTTGGAAACTTTTATTTAACTACTTAGGATTTTAAAGTCGTGTATTTGCCTAGTTTTATGGTCGTAATATGGATGGAAAAGAAGTATAAACACTACTTTGTATAAGGAAAAGTCGACAGCAAAATTTCGAGGTGTACATGTCAAATTTATGTTTGTCGATGAAAGAAAATATTAAAAAAATCATGGTATTTTCAACACTTTTGAAAGTTTTTTTCGATACTTTTTAATGTCGAAATTGTTATTTATTTACACTATGCTACATTGTTAAAACAACTGTTGCCAATATCATTTTCGACACTTAATTAACGATATCGAGAAAGCTTGTTCCACTCGGATTGCATGAACCGCTGACAAACAAGCTAGATTTTACCAAAACTAGTACCATAACAATTGGAAGAAGAACAATATCCACCCTCAAGCGTTAAGTCATACACTTCCATAAATACGAATTATTTTACTGTATTCAAATGTTAAATAGTATGTTCACTCCTAAACTAAATCCCTCGGCGAAAATCATACAATTTGATAAATAACACATATAAAATTATTAAAATATACTCATTTCGTCCCTCTTTATATTTCCTATCTTTTTTTGCACTTGTCAAGGCACTTTTTGTACTGTCAATATCTCTAACCACATATAACTAAAAATTGTAAAATTTTGATATTGTTAAAGTACTCATCGAGACAAATCAAATAAGATCACCCATGACTATATTTTTCCTTATATATTGGTTAGATATCAAAATATTCTCTTCAACCATAAATAATGTCAAGATTCTAAATAGAAACTATAAACAAGGACGGAGGAAGTAATAATACTTAAACATAATAAAATCAAACAACAATGAATGAGGCTTTTGATACAAAAATTTACAAACTTTGTAGACTGTTGATTTGATATTCAGTTGGTATGGCCTTAACTAGTTTTTTTTTACAAGCAAACAGAAGACCTAATGTTACAAACAGTTCATGCCTAAATAAGCGATGCATATGATCTTGAAGAACTCCTTTAAGGGAAACAGTGTTGAAGTCGGAGTTTGAAGCTCGTATTGAAGATTGATACATTCTTGATGGAGAAAAAAAAAATCATGTTACATCGGATAATAGCATCGCGGAGATCATCTAAGTTGATGAAGTCTTTGGACGCCAAGAAGTCAGTCATCAGCCTTGATACCGATCCTGAAAATATGAAAGCAACGAAAAGAATCAAACTGATTAAGCAGATTTTTAATATCCACAATAATGACCTTATTTCCCGGGGGACATTGACGGGTTTTGAGATACAATTAATAACAATTAAAATGTCACTTCCAATAATTAAAAAATTTAATATTTAAATTGCAATACGAACACCTTCTAGAACAACAACAACTTTGAGGTTAAAACGGAAGAGTTAGGAATAGGAAGTTGGCCTTAGCTAGTCTTGAAACACCACAAGTAAATTTTTTTCTTTTTTGTCAAAACAAGTAAATATTTGTTGTGTTGCTAGTTCTTCATAAGGAACTCTTAATTCCACCCAGAACAACAACAACAACAACAACAATGCTTGAGTGTATTAATCAAAACGTATGTATGTATACATATGTATGTATGATGTATCGTTTTTCAGTGTTATCTAAAATCAAACTGGAAAAATACAATAACACTGAATAAAACAACAATGAGAAAGATCTAGATAAAAAAGCGATACACTTTGGCAAATTTTTAATTCGACATATATCCACGTTCTTCACAAATAATGATCTTATCTATATAAAAGTTGGCTGTCAAATGCCAAAATTGAATGAAATTGGTACCAATTTAATGTATTACTCATTTCTTAATCACCTCTTATTGGACTTTTGGACATGTCTTTAAATATCCTTCTTATATCACTATGTTATATTTATTTATAGTCCACTTGATTAAGTGACAAATTAAATTAATGTGTGAGCTTCTCTTATGACAATGAAAACTTATTTTAATATTATGTTTTAAAACTACTTCAAACATAAATATAAGAAAATAAAAAATACTTATATTTACAAATATTAATAAATTTGATAACAACAACAACATATTAACAAATAATATATAACTATATTAAATCACATACGAAAATCCGTAATTTTCTCGCGCGGAGCGCGAGACCCGTATCTAGTTTACCAAATGGATGCATCTCCATCATTATCAATGAAAGTTCATTGAAAATCAGGGATAAGAATACTACTCCATCAATTACCATGCAATAGAGGATCTCTTGCAATTGATCACTTCAATTTCTCGGATGACTTCTATTTCTTCAATGAAACACGTCTTCGTGTTAAGTTCCTTCTTTCAGTTTCACTATCAATAAGCGGCCATTCAAGTCAATCGAACCTGCAGGTGTTTCTGTTCGACTTTTTGTGCATCGTATACTCTGATTATATGCCATACAACATTGTAACATTATAAACATGACTGAAAAATATATTGTTCTACTTTAAAAAAACGTGCATCATAATGGAGCATGCAGGAAAAAAGAGTTGTACGTGGTGCTTGGAGAACTTGTTTTCCCGTTAATGTTAGAGAAAAAAGACATCAACACCGAACAACACCAATTTCTGTTACGAGTTGTTGATCCTAAATTGATCAAGCAAAGAATTAGTCAAAAAAATTAGTACGATATTATATGGTGATGAATTCCATCATTGTGTTGAATCAGGACATTGATAAGTATATATGTGAAGCCTTTTGATAAGTAATAGAAGTACATACTTAGCAATTACAAAGATATATAGATTAAAAATGAAAACAACACAATACATATCAAACCAATTTCCTATAACTACTAATACTATCCTAATATGCCTACTTATCCTAATAAGAGAAATAACAAATAAATATAAAATATAAAAATAACACAAATGAGAATGTGAAAACTTACTCATTTGCTAGATTAATAATTCGAGGTTGTCTTTTCTTTGAGCCCATGATATGCTATATTTTCAAAGTCGATCTTTGATATTCATATTGAGGGATCGACTTTTCATGAGAACAATGTGGTCGTTGTCGTTGTGCCTTTGAATACTAAATAAACTCTTGTGTCATCTTGTGGCACTCCATATCTTCTCAACATCTATCTACATCGCTTTTTTATTAGACCTCTCTCAACATCAATCTCTCCATATATGTCTCTAGCAGGAATTGAACTCGTGACCTCTAGATAGAACACTTAAGAGAACCTAGTGCCAAACAACTAGACTAATTGAATGTATGTATATCTACAGTGCTTTACAAACATCAACATATATATTTCTTAACAAAGTGCAACACTTCATCTTTTCTCTTTCTTGACTGTCGGATCTTATATGTCATTCTTCCCTCTTTTTTAAGCAGCCTACTTTACAAAAACCAACATTTATACATCAATATATATATATATATATAGATTTAGGCTCCTGAGAAACCACCTCTTAGGGAAAAACGGAGTTAACGATTTAGAGGCGTTAGATCAAATTCGGATCAATGACAAGGATTAACTCAGAATTTTCAATAATAAAAAATCGTTTTAATTTTAGCAATATTTCCCTGAATCCCGCTATCAAATCTCCTCCCTAATTCATCCCTCTCTCTCTCCTCCCTAATTCATCCCTCGCTATCAAATCTCCTCTCGTTCTCTGCAAGCCGTCTCAGGAGCCTCCGCCTCTCTTCACTCGTCCTCCTCCGCCTCTCTGCAAGCCATCTCCTCCGCCTCTCTTCATCCGTCCTCCTCCGCCTCTCCTCTGCCTCTCTCTTTCCCTAAATCGCCTCCGTCTCACTCTTGCCCTAAATCTGCAAGTCGTCGCGGGAGACGTATCGACTGCACTCTTCCGTCCGGCTACACCCTCCAAGGTACCTCTTCCTCTCTCGTTTCTTCATTCGTTGTTTGTTGCTCCAATTTTGATTTCAAAATTAGGTTTTGAAATTTCTGTCCGGCTACACCGAGCCTGTTGGTAATTTCTTTGTTGCTCCATGGACTACAGTTTTTGACTTCGAATTGAGCATGGATATAGGTTTTATATAGTGATTTGTTGTTTGCTTCCGTACATCGAATTTGGAAGAGAAGAATACTGGAATTTAGGTTGTCATTTACCCTTACTTCGTATAAATACTTTAGTAATCGAATGAAAAAGTTCTACAGTCCATTCGAATGAAGTAATTCTTGTAATGACAACCGACACATCAATATAACAATATAGAACAAATGATGAGAAAGAAAAGATGTGATTAAGAAGGTAAATAAGTGAACCAATGCCTTGAAATCAATCAATAGGCAAGAATATAGGTTCTGCTGTCATGATTTGTTGTTTGATTTGTTGTTTGCTTCCGTACATCGAATTGAGCATGGATATAGGTTTTGTATTTCATATATAGTGATTTAAGTATTTGTTGTTTGATTCCTAATTTTCGGCCTTGTGATGTCTGAATCAAGGTCTTAATTATGGCGCGAGGTTCTATTCCGAAGAAACACATGTCTCCTCCTAAAGGAAATGGAGGTAAAAAACGAAGGCTTGTCAAAGGTAATCACAAGTCTCTGCTCACAATCTATTTAGATTTTCAGTAGTGATTTAATGATAAGAATTATCCATTGACTATTGTTACTCTATATGCAGCATGCGACAAAGAAATTAAACAATCTGGAACACAAGAAAGTACTGAAATTGTTCTCTTCACTCCTCCTTCTCCCCTCACTGACATTCCACGGTCGAAGAGATCATCCAATCTCAGGCATTGTAGTGACAATGGCGTGAGAATGAGATACAAAGCCGTGAATGCATCGATTCAAGATGATGAACCAGCAGAGAATGGGCTGTCTAGGAAGAGCAATGTCAAGAGGAAAGAATTTGGTAAAACTCAACTTTTAATCGTTGTTGCACATATTTCTATCATGATTGATACTAGGTTTTACTAAAGCTTATGCATTTATTTTTGTAGAAGCGTCCGAGGATAGCATCAATGAGGATGAAATTATAATTAATAGATTGGGAAAGCGGTCAAAGAACAAAGGGCAATGTTCAAACACAGCTGCACAAGATAAGATGGATAAAGGCAAGGATAAGATGGTTGACGAAGACACAAACTTACCACCTATCCGAAGGAGATGCGTTGAAAAAGATGGTTTTGAGGTGATCAGACACCGTGGACACCTATCACTTTTCGTATGGGCCATCAACCAACTAAATGATGCCCAAAGAAAATGCGTAGAGGAGGCAGGCTTTGGGAGACTTCTCCAGATGACATCCTTTGAGATACCCAGGTACATATCTGTTAGTTCATATGCAATATTTGTTAATGTATATGCAGTATAGTTTGGATGATATGCAGAAGAGGTGTTAATGTATATGCAGTATAGTTAGTTTGATTATCAAGTGAAGTTCTGCTGTCAACATAGTGATTTGTTGTTTTACTGCATAACAAAACAATGGAATTTATGTTTTGACTTTTTATCCTTTAAGAGGTTCTGCTGTAATGATTTGTTGTTTGATTTGTTTTTTGATTTGTTGTTTGAATAGCAGTTGTGCCTAGTTTGCTTTCGTACATCGAATTGAGGGAGGATATAGGTTTTGTATTTGTTGTTTAACCATGTAATATTTGTTAATGTATATGCAGTATAGTTAGTCTGATATGCAGAAGAGGTGTTAATGTATATTCATGTTGATATAAATATCCTCTTTTTTTCCAGCTTTCTGTGTAGGCGGTTAGTTGAGAATTACAACCCCAGAAGGGGTAAGATTACACTTCCAGACAAGTCTGAGTTGGATGTCACAGAGTCCGATGTCGAGATTTGTCTTGGCATTCCTCGTGGCCCCCGAGAAATAATCAAGCTTGATAAGAATTGTAGGCTGGCTGTGGTTGATGCATGGAGGGATCTTTATGTCAAGAAAAAACACCAAATCTCTTACGAGGATGTAGTGAATCGCATGCTATCGCTCGAAGAAGGAGGTGATGAATTCTTACGGGAGTTCATGATCAGTTTTCAGTCTTGCGTCATTGAACCGACGCAAAGTGGTGCTGCAAACCAAACCCTCATCCGTGGCTGCTTTGAGAATATGTCTGTAATGAGTGAACTGAACTGGTGTCGCTTTGTTATAAGCAGTCTTATCATTGCCAAGAAGAAATGGGATCAAAATCGAAAAGCTTTCTTCATAGGTCCACTTTACTTCTTGACGGTAACTCTCTTTGGCACTTTTTGATTTTATTCTTACTATTTTATAATGTATATTGTTGACCAAAATTCCATTGCTGGAAATTCAGATTCTGTATCTAGACCGTGTGGTGCTGTACTCCAACCGAGCGATACCAAGAATGTTTCCTGCGTTTGTTGGTTGGACTGAAGACCTTGTTGATCAGAGGGCTGCTCTTGAAATGGAATATGGAAAAATCGGGGATGGAAATTTGGAGCCTCAATTGCCTATTAACGACAGAAAGATACAGGATCCGCGCCAAACTCCTGAAGAACAAAACCCTATAAAGGGGCCTGTTCTGGTCAGTTTTCTTGTTTGTATGTTAGCAATGTCGATATGCAGATGAACTGTGTTGATATGCAGATGAACTGTGTTGATATGAAGCAAACGTTATATACTCAAACCAAAGGATTTCTCTAGCTTTGTTAGCCAATAAATGTTATACATAAATTATGTTTATATTGATGTTAAATTGTGTTGATATTTCTGCATTCTGAAACTTGTAGAAGTTCAATGAAGGCATGGCGAAGGATTTAAGTATTGTGGCAAAAGCCATAGTCAGAATAGCTAATAGGACCAAGGAAATTCCCGACGAGTGCAAGGACGACGAGGTGTCGAATGCATTGATTGAGTCTGCAAGGGCATTACTCGGATCTAGGATTGGTTCTGACAATGAAGTACCATTTGATGCATCTACACAAGTAGGTGATGTGTTCACTCAAACTCAAGATCCCTTTTGGACTGGTCCGGAGCTAACCAAGTTGGTTGAGGAGATTGAGGCTGCAAAGTCGAGGCGGACTGATATCCTAAAGACCGAGGCTGAAGTTCCTCACTGCAATGAAAACTTCAACTTTGGATTCAATGAAAACATTAATCCGGTCAGTTTTAATTAATATGCAGATCATATATAGTTATATGCATTTCAGTTATGTTTATATGCATTTGATGTATGTTTATATGCATATCATTTTTTTGTATTGAACTTGGATAAATGCTGTCATAAACTGATATGGTTTCTTTCCAATCAGGCTGATCTGGGTGCTGATCAGACAATATTCAACCAACAACCAGTTGTCCAAGTCAATGAAGGGGAAAACGCCACTAGTCTTGCCGAACCAGAGGATGCAGAAGTCGTTGGAGCAAAACATGCACATGACAAGGTATGTAGTGGTTTATGCATATTGCCTAACTAAATGATTTGCATATAAAAGTTATCATATTTTCCAAATGCAGGATCAGGTTAATGCTAACAATGTTGTCAATGACGTTTTGAATGACATTGTTGTTAACCATCCTCCTGCTGTCACCCATCCTCCTGTTGAAGTAGTAGATTTGGACCAAACTACAGTAGTTGGGACTAAATCGTCCAAAACTGTAAAGAAAGGTAGTGGTCAACGCAGTGGAAATCAAAAATATGCTCAGGTAAGCTTGAGGAGGAGTAGTAGGGTGGCTGAGAAGTTATGATTTTAGCTATTACGGTGTAATTATCCATTTTGTGACTTAGAAGTCATGTGTTATTCTGTTTTATATTCTGCTGACTAGGAACAAGAATGGTGGTTGTAATTATCCATATCTCAATGATATTCACGAAGTTCACGTGAACCATTATTTCAAATATGCATGTTGTTATATACCCCTTGGGTTTTTCCTCAGATCAACCAGGCACAAATAAATCTCATACAAATCGATGATGATGATGATGATGATTTCACAACACCTATGAAGAATGTGATATTACATCCGAAACGAGACGCAAAGGTCCATTTTACAGACAAGAGCCCTTGGATTGACAGGGTTATAAACCCCATGAAATGCATCACTAAGGAACAACGTGATTTACATCATTATGTGACTACATGCTCGGTTGATGGGTTAGTATTTAGTATGCGTGAACTTCTTCTATTCATTGAATTCTTTTTTACATGGTATAATTAAAATCATTGCTTTATAACCCATTAATCAGGGAGGTTCTATTCGATAACAACCGAGAAGCGGTTCTAGCAAGAGATTTCAAGTCTCTATGTGAAAATAATCTTGTCTCAATTAAAATTGTCGACGTGTGGTGTATGTATCTAAATGATTTAGAAGAGCTTCGAAACAATACCACTTTATCACGTTTTTTCGTCTACCCGTCAAGTATGGTACGTATGCATATGATATACAGTAATATGCAGATGTATAACAAGGATATGCAATTAATTACCTTCGATATGCACTTACAGATTGAATTTGTTACCAAACCGAAAAGCGATTTGGCCACAATGTTTGGCATATTCCGAGATGGTATGAATGTTGTGGTAGCCAAGACGAAACATACATCCCTTGTAGACGCAGAATTGGTAAGCATTCACCCGACCTACTATTTAAAACATCTTATTTATGATCTCATGCTCAATTCATGTTACATGGATGACAGGTGTTTTTTCCCGTTTTTAGACAAGGTCAGTATTACTTGGTATGCTTCAACTTTTGGCGTAAAACTATAGACATAATTGACGAACAATTCGATGACGAGGTTATGGACGTGAATGACAAGTATCATCTAGTTCACAAGCTGGTAATGAACTTTCTTTTAAATCAGTTTGGTATGCTATGTTTTATAATTCCATAATTGATATGCATAAGGAAGCATCGTTTGTTTAATTTTATTGTCCACAGAGAAAGATGTTCTTCAAATATATGGAATTGATGAATCTTTCATCAAGATGTAAAATCCTTGGATCGCACCCACCCCAAGATGTCCTATCACTGTCATGGGTGAATACCAAAAACAAGACTGATAGCGGGATCTACGTAATGCGCCATATGGAGACATTTTTTGAGGGTGGCTCGCACTGGGACCCTGGATTCAAGCGTAACTCATCGAAGTGTATACTTCCTTTGCGTCATAAGTATCTGCATGCACTTATTACATTTAAGAGGAACATGTTGAGAGATGAAATCATTAACAAGGCTAAGGCTAAGGCTAAGGCTAACGCTAAAGTGGCAGGGTAGCATTCAATATGCAGTAGTGATCATTTTTAATGTCATATTCTTTATTTTAATTACAAACAATTAATTTAATTGAGAATAGATAGTTTTATTCTACTATTAAGGATCATTCTATATGTTGCAGATTATCTGCATATCTCTTCGGATTGTTTGCATATCTCTACTGATTTTGTGCATATCTCAACTCAAAAATTGCATATCTACCGAATACTTTACAACTTGGGAAAAGAGAAACAACACCAATATCTCCACTAAAATTTGAGAATTTTGCCTTAATTTTTCTTGCAATTCTTGCATATCCTATGAAAAGATTTCCATAACAACCGAAATGTTGTAAACATGGGAAAAATCATGACAACTTATTCCTTAACAATACGGATGAACTGCATATCTCTAGGTAGTTTCTGCATATCTATACAAATGAACTGCATATCTACAGAATACTTTACAAGTTTGGGAAAAGAGAAACAACACCAATATCTCCACTGAAATCTACGAATTTTTCCTTAGTTTTCTTGGAGTTATTGCATATCCGTAGAAAAGATTTCCATAACAACCGAAATGTTGTAACCATGGGAAAAATCATGAGAGCTTATTCCTCAACAATACGGATGAATTGCATATCTCTCTGTAGTTTCTACATATCTATACAAATGAACTACATAACGTCAAATAAGTTAAATCTTGGAAAAAAACGAGACAAGTTATTCAAATGAACTACATAATACTAAAATTAAAATGCATATTACAGAACTAAAGGATTTCTTTGCAATTTCTGCTGTCATGATTTGCATACTTGTTGCACCTCTTGCATTTCCTCTTGCCCTTATTCTGAATTGCGGCTTCCTCTAGAGCCTTCTTCTTCGCCTGTTTTGCCACATACCTCTCCTTTCCATCTTTAAACCTAAGCCCCGTTCCCTTGTTTTTTGCCTGTTCCGGAGGATGGACAAGAATCTCAGTTGGTGCACTAGTTCCCGCAAAGGTCTCAACCATTGATCCCATTATATCTGCTTGGTTGTGCACATCATTAGCACCTATAGTGTATTCTACATTCTTATTCTTCAATGTCGACAATAAATCACTGATCTTTTCTTGGTCTTCCTCAACAACACCTACACATGAGTATATTAAAGACCACAGTTCATTCATCATAGCTTGTTTCTCTTCTATCTGCATACTTTGATCCCAAACACTATTAGGAATATTAATATTCGCCTTTTTTGCAGCACCCTTTCTCCATCTATCTAGTATTAGACATTCAGGGATCATATCAACACCCCCAGAACGAAACCCTGTTTAACCCTAGTTTGATGCATAAATCAAAGTCGAATATACTCAAATCCTAATATGAAAGTCGAATGTCACATCCCCTTGGCTAAGCATTCGATTTGAGAGGCGAAAACCATTGTTAGAATCAAAACGTATCTACTGCATATCAAGTAAATCCGGTTGCATAACAATGATAACGAAATGCATATGACAGCTTTATTACTGCATAACAGAATTCATGTGAAACCCTAAATTGCTACTGCATAACACCGAATCCCTGGTGCATATCGTTTTATTAATGTTGCATATTAGAACGAAACCCTAATTAACCCTAGTTTGATGCATATATCAAAGTCGAATATAATCAAACCCTAATCAAATCTCACCCTAGCAATCTATCGTAAAATTAAATAGGTATACAAAATTCAATAGGTAAATCAAATTTCTCACCCTCATGACCGTCAATTTACATGAAAGAATCTTATGAATCTAATATGAAAGTCGAATGTCACATTCACTTGGCTAAGAATTCGATTTGAGAGGCGAAAACCATTGTTAGAATCAAAACGTATCTACTGCATATCAAGTATATCCGGTTGCATAACACTGATTACGAAACGCATACGACAACCATTTTACTGCATAACAGAATTCATGTGAAACCCTAAATTGCTACTGCATACCACCGAATCATCTGATGCATATAGTTTTATTGTTGCCGCATATCAGAACGAAACCTTATTTAACCCTAGTTTGATGCATATATCAAAGTCGACGTTTAATCAAACCCTAATCAAATCCTAATAAAACCCTAATCTAATTCCTATGAATATCTCGATACTAACCTTCTTCCATAGAGATTTGTGTGGTGTTGTATCAATCAACTATTGTTACCGGGAAGAAAAAACGGGAGGAGAAGAACGATGGAAGAGAGGCACCGTGAGTTGATGGAAGAGAGAGAGAGAGAGAATAGTTGATTGCCGTAAATTAAGGAAGGGGTTATGATATATTTTTCCTTATTTTCTTTTAATTACAAGACTTCTAATCTAAGCCCTTCATCTAATCTCATCCTATGGCTCCTATTCGTTAACTCCGTTTTACTATAAAAGTGGTCTTACCGGAGCCTCCCTCTTGGTCAAACACATACTTAGGAGTATCCATTCATGTATATAAACAAATATACAACATACATATCTTGGTCAAAACATCAACTATTTTGCTCCACTTTAACAAACGTGCATCATAATGGAGCTTGCAAGAAAAAGAGTTGTACGAGGTGCTTGGAGAACTTGTTTTCCCGTTAATGATAGAAAAAAAAAAGACATCAACGCCGAACGACACCAATTTATGTTACGAGTTGTTGACCCTAAATTGATCAAACAAAAAATTAGTACGATATTATATGGTGATGAATTCCATCACTGTGTTAAATCAGTACATTGATAAGTATATACGTGAAGCCTTTTGATAAGTAACAGAAGAGTACATACTTAGCAATTACACAGATATATAGATTAAAAATGAAAACAACACAACACAATACATATCAAACCAATTTCCAATAACTACTGATATTATCCTAATATGCCTACTTATCCTAATAAGAGAAATAACGAATAAATAAAAAATAGAAAAATAATAGAAAAGAGAAAAGAGAATGCGAAAACTTACTAATTTGGTAGATTGATAATTCGAGGTTGTCTTTTCGTTGAACACATGATATGATATATTTTCAAAATCGATATTTGATATTCATATTGAGGGATCGACTTTTCATGAGTACAATGTGGTCGTTGTGTTGTGCCTTTAAGTAAACTCTTGTGTCATCATGTCGCAATCCGATGTGGGACTTTCTCAACACATATCTACAATGCTCTTTTTATTAGACCTCTCTCATCATCAATCTCTCCATATACGCCTCTAGCAGCAATCGAACTCGAGACCTCTAGATAGAACACTTACGAGAACCTAGTGCTAAACTCACTACACCAATTGAATGTTGGTATATCTACGATGCTTTACAAAGATCAACATATATACCTCTTAACTCGGTGCAACACATCATCTTGTCCCTTTTCTTGACTGTCGGATCTTATATGCCATTTTTTCCCTCTTTTTTAAGCAACCTGCTTTACAAACACCAACATTTATACATGAAAACACACACATATATATATAGATTTGAAGAAAAAACTACAAACCTGCTAGCATTCTCTTCATGCGAAAGAACATCTACACCTTGATATAAATCAAGATTCTCCATATATTGGAGAGACATATGGCGACATCTTTTCCCGGGATGTTGAATCTTCCTTGACAACATCTTTTCCCGAACATCGAATGCTCCAAAATGTTGTATTACAAGGCGACATTCTATGAAGCACCGTGAATAGAGAGGTAGTTACCCGAGAGGGTAACACATTTTCTATAGGAATCATTGATGCTACAATGATCACACATTTTCAAAATTAATAAGATACTAAGTTTTAGATAAGAAAACAAAATAATATTCATCAAATCAATTTCCTAACTAATCTTATCCTAAAGTGTCTACCTATTCTAATAAGAGAAATAATACCCTAAAGCTAATCAAAACTATACTACACAATTAATCAATAAATAAAAATGTACTAATAAAAGAAAAAAGATGGTGAAAACTTACTAATTTGGTAGATTGGTAATTCGATGTTGACTTCATTGTTGACGCATGATATAGAATTTCCAAAATCGATCTTTGGTATTCATTTTGATGGATCAACTTTTCATGAGTATAATGTGGTTAGTGTGTCCTTAAATACAAAACAAATTTGTCCTTCTTCTTGTTGCGTTTCGATGTGGGATTTCTCAATCAGGATAAGCCGCTTGGTACGTGTAAGACGACGTAATTCCCACGTAATTCGTCATCTTATCGATGTGGGATGTTTAATCACATCATCTAAAGCACATTACACAATTTATTACTTGTATGTCAAAGCACAAAAATATACTTCAACTTTCTTGTACTTCAATTTTTGGAAACTTTTATTTAACTACTTAGAATTTTGGAGTCGTGTATTTGCCTAGTTTATATTAGTTTTCGACGTGGGATTCACAATCAGAATAAGCAGTCTGAATTCTGAAATGTTACTTCAGGACAACGTACTAGACTAAATGGAAACTCGAAAGGTACATGGAATTGTAGTACATAGTACTATAACTAAAACGACGACGTACAAGAAAACATGTTAATTTGATCGAGCTGCCGATTAATCAAGATAATCTGGTGACATATTTTCTTGATTAATCATGGTTATGGATGGGCGAGTCACCAGAGGGACCTGAATAATCTTCAACGTGTATACCTTTGGATTTGTTTCCGTGTTGAATTTCTACCATTGATCGTTTCTTGATTCTTGTTTCCTGCGACAGATGTATACAAATCAACTTGTCTGAAGCAGGTTATGTATCTAATTATATGCCTAAACTAGACCCTACCCCCAACGAGTATACGTTCAACGATCATTATGATGCATCGTATGCTCTATGTAGGATGAAGTTTTATATTGATATTTGTGTAATTATGTATATGGGCATATACCTGCAATTTGATGGCCGATGAATTTCGGTTGCCCAGCTCCGGATCAATGCCTAATAAATATAAACATATTGCATTTATTCACAGTTTCATACATATATATATAGTACACAAACTGATTTTTTGTTATGCTTATCATTTATCCATAAATTGTATAGAGAAGTTTGGGTGAGAACAAAAGTTAACGTAGTAAAAACAAAGTATTTTGGGTTCACAGATAACAAGTTAATGTTCATAATTTGGGAACATTAACTTGGAGGTTTGAGGTGAAAATTTATCTTACGGTGCAAAATGTGAACTGTAAACATTATTATCTTATATGTGAACAAAATCTTAACTGTAAAGGTTCACATATAAGGTAGTGATCGTTTTACGTTCACGAATTAATATTATAGGTTCACATTTAAAGTAGTAATGATCACAGTTCACAGTTCGTACCTCACACCGTAAAATATAATTTCACTTGATTGTAGTCCGGTAAATACATTATGTACTAAAATTATCAAGCAAAAATATAATGCATGATCAATTGATACCTATAAGGCTCCATCGGAGAGTGCGGGAATTAGCAAAGCATGCATGATTAACATGGAGTAGCAACAACACCAACACAAACTTAAGAGACATGATCGATTGTTTCTAAGTTAAGTTCCTTAGAATGAGGAAGTTTGAGGAAAGATTGATGTATGATTGATAGATGGGATTGTCTAATGCATGCACATATATATGCATGGAAAGAAATGGATATAAATTCAAATTAAGGCTAGGAAATTACATAATTAAGCTAGCTAGCTAGGGTTTTGTTTCTTTTGTACGTGGTGTGGGTGATGGACAGGGAAGCTAGATAGGTAGTTGCAATTTGCAAGAGACTAGATTTGAATTGTTGGTCTTCCTCTAATTATGCTTACATTTCGTTCTTCAAGGTGCATTGCATAATTTGCATTGCATGCATATATATTACTTTGACCGCCCTATCTTGACCAGGCTGAGGTGGACTGTTGATTGATATTTAGGTTGATTTGTAGCTTTTCCATGTGCAATATTAGGGATGGTAATGGGGCGGGTGTGTTCGGGAAATACTTCTACCATCCTTATCCTCATCTTTACCCCGTTTAATATTATGATCCTCATTTTTGTCTCCATCTCCGTTTTTTTCTAAAATCTCGCCTCATCCCCGTCCCCATCGGGGAATTCCCATCTCCGTTAATTTTCCTCATTTAATTTCCCCAATGGGGATTTCGTATCTTCGTTAAATTTCATTATTTATATACATGTATAAATGACAATAACTAAATAAAAATATTTTTAAAATAAAAAGTATATCAAAGTTTAAGCATATTTAATACGGGGATGCATGGGATCCCCATTGATGACGGTAATGAGGACGGGGATCCCCAATAGGGATGGAGATGGGGCGAGGACTCGGGCGCGGACCCCTATCTCCATCCCCATCCCCATCCCCATCGCCGTGCAGGGTTATTATTTTTCCCATCCCCGTCCCCAAAAACAATCCCCATCTCCATTCCCTGTGTGGGGATTCCCCGTTGGTATTGGGGATTTCCCGCCCCACTGCCATCCCTATGACGTATAAAGGAGATCCGATCAAAATAATTGTTATGGTGCAAAATGCGATCTGTGAAATTATTATCGTATATGTGAACCTTAATTGTTCGGTTCAGAAAGAACGCTAGCTATATGCTTAACACATGCAAGTCGAACGTTTTTTTCAGGGAGCTGGGGAGAAAGAAAAAAAGGCTCCTATCTAAAGGTAGCTTGTCTAACCCAAGAGGTTAGAATAGTTGAGAACAAAGTGGCGAACGGGTGCGTAACGCGTGGGAATCTTCCGAACAGTTCGAGCCAAATCCTGATGAAGGCTAAAAGGCGTTGTTTGATGAGCCTGCGTAGTATTAGGTAGTTCGTCAGGTAAAGGATGACCAAGCCAATGATGCTTAGCTGGTCTTTTCAGATGATTAACCACAGTGGGGAATCTTGGACAATGGGCGAAAGCCCGATCCAACAATATCGCGTGAGTGAAGAAGGGTAATGCCGCTTGTAAAGCTCTTTCGTTGAGTGTGTGATTATGATAATAGTTAAGGTTCACATATAAGATAGTAATGTTCGCAGTTCACATATAAAATAGTAATGTTCACATATAAGATAGTAATGTTCACAATTAATATGAGTTTGCATTTTACACCATAACATATGTTTTCACTTAAACCCCCTCATTCCATATAAGTTCAATACATTTTTTATTTTCAACTAACTTTATGATGAAATTCAATTTAATGGGAAAAAATCGTGAGTATGATTATTAGTATACAAATATACGAATGTATTATTTACATGCACATCCCTTCATATTGGCATGTACATACAGACGTGCATACATCAAAATGTGTATGTATTTAACATTAATGTATGAAAACATATATGTAATGTCATGTGTGTATGTGTGAATGTGAAGACATGTGAATGTGAATGTGAATATTAATATAAAAGTATGTGCATGTATTTATATGTTTGTATTATAAGCATATTCCTACTTAACATTATATAAACAGATTCACATGTCTGTGTGTACATGTAAAAATAAACGAATGTAAATATAAAAGTATGTGCATGTCTTCATACGTTATTAATCCAGTCGCACAATAAGCTTTTTGTATCCGAACTTTTCCTTTTATTATTTGATTTAAATGGTGCATGTACAGACTTGCTCCTTTTTTAGCACCACCAAGCCTAGAAGGTAATAAATAAATTAAAGAATTATATGTGATGGATGAAAAAAACAAGAGGAGAAGAAGAAAGAAAACTTCTAATATTTTTCGGGATCGGTAGGGTCATAGGCCTCCACTGATCCCTATGTGGGCCGTCCTTGTGTCTGGGGTAAAATCATGTTAAGTGGGATCCGAAACATAATGCATTGTGTACAATTAAATTGACCACATGTTTCACTGCTTGTGCAAACCCCGTTAATTCTTTTGAGTTCAGCCTTAACCAGACTATCTTTTTGGGCCCAACACCACGTAAGTCCATGGAGTTCATCCTAAAATCGATTGACAAAATCGATTGGAAATAGAAAGAGCAATCAATAAGTTTATATATTAAACAACTTATCTCTCAGCTTCTGATGTGAGATTTATATTAACAAATTTGACAAACCCCGTTAAGTCTCACATCACAAATCTGATGTGAGACTTATCTCTCAACTTATCTCTAGCATTGACAGAACGACTTGACGTCTTGACGCACTTAGCATTGACAGAACGACTTGACGTCTTGACGCACTTAGCATTGACAAACAATATGACTTAGGACAGGAACACTTGGAGGGATAAGATAAAGGTGGCGAAGAAGCTCTGTAGTAAGAATGATTATAGAGACCTAGATATCTTTCACGTGTCGGAGTCGTTGTTTCTATTTTTTGTTTTATTTTGTTGAGTCTTAGGCATGTCAGTTCGCATTCTCTCGACAAGTGTTTGGGTATGGATTGCCAACATCTAGCCTTCCAGACCCTGCTTTGGCGGGAAAATACCAGATTGATTGTTATTGTTGTTGTAGATGTTATAAGTGAGAGTTATATAAACAGATTCACATGTCAAAGTCACTACTCTTCGAAGCTAAAGTCGCTTATCATCGAGAATTTTGATCTCATTGACCCCTTAAATGTTTTAACTTAAGAAAACTAGTCTCAAGTAGTTTTTGTTAGAGAAAACTAACCTCTTAGCTAGATTTCTCCTTTTCCTTTGAATAGGGATTAGTTTCTAAAAAAGTTACTTTCTTAATTAATAAAAACGTAGATCATTTATCCAACTCACTAGTTATCTTCCCCCATCAAAACTTAACCAAAAATTCGGATGTGTGTGGATTTTAGGTAAAGAAATGCAACAAAATAGGGACAGACTACTGTGAATGTCTTGGCAAAAAGTAGACAAATGGCCGTGGGGAAAATGTGTCGAATAGTATAAATTGTCATGTTGCATCCCACAATTTAGACACTTATTCCACCCCACTTAAAACTCTAATACAACCTAGCTAGCTGCTGGATTAATTAGCACAGATCATAGAGCCCAATCTTTGACTAGATCTTTCATTTTCAAAACCAGAGATCGAATCGCACGTTAGTTTTATTCAACATATAAATAAGGAGATAATTACAACAACAACATTACCAATATCTTAAAAGGCTCCCGTTTATAGCAGGGTGAACGGGTCAGATTTACGCAATCAAACCATCTGTTAAAAGAATAAATAAGTTGTTTCCGATGACCCAAAATGAAGATAATAAGAAACATAGACACTTAAATGTGTTATTTTGCTATATTTCATATAATTTTGAAGCCAAAGAATAGTGAATCTTTGGTTCCATTGGGAAATAGAAACATAAATAAGGATATATCGATGGATATTTAAGGAGCCTAATTAAGTTATCAGAGGAAACTCTTTTACGTTCTTTGAGAGCAAGGAGTCTCCAAGGCATTTAATGGTTGAACCATCACATAAAGAATAAATCATTTTTATAGCTTCAAGATTTAGCCATTTACGGTGAAATTGGTCAACAAATCTCGTGTAGTTGATCTTATTTTTATCTTTAATGTCCAAGTGTTTCGCATATCAATCGTCGTCGTCAACAAATCTTATTTGTGACAATTTATCTTACGACAGATAGGTTGAGAAGTCGATCAATTGACGCTAGTCAAATCCTAACATAAAATAAATTTGAAGATTACATCAAAGCAGATGACAAGTTCAAACAACCTTAAACGAGTGATGAGTAGTCACTGAAAACAAATCAGAAAGGATTAATCATGGGGATCCTATTTGCACTCAGATGGGACAGAAAATCAGGTCGAATGACCGTTCTGATTTTCCGGCGAATTTGAGCTCCGCGCGGAGCTGAGCTTCGCTCCGACCGACCAACCCGGCGTATTTACAATCCGCCAGCTTTATTCACTCGCTTTTCAAAGCTAAAAGCGGGCGGATTTAGGATTTGCCAGCTTTTCAGCCTAATTTTTCACAAAATTTTCGAGTATTTTGGCGGATTATAAATCCGCCCATTCCATAACTCCGCGCGGATTTAAGCCTGCAACAAAAAGCAATGCAAATAGCCTCCTCGTTAATCATGCAGAAAGGCTTTATAAACTATTCTGACATTACTTGTTGAGAGAAAAGTTCGGATGAGAACAAAATTTAACGTAGGAAAAACAATGTTTTTTGCGTTCACATATAAAAAGCAAATGTTCATCATTTTGGACGGTAGTGTTTATAATATGGGCGGTGAAATTTTTTGCAGTCATTTTAAGAAGAAAAAATAATCAAAATTCGCAGTTAATTATAAGTATGACATCGTGTCCGTCACTGAAAACGTTCAAAAAAATTCATGGCCCAGATTATGAACATTATTATCTAGAACATGAATATTCACGTGTAATTTGTGGACATGAACTGTCCGTTTTTTGGTTTTTTCTACGTTAAGAGTTGTTTGCACCGAAATTTTCATCTACCTTTTAATATAATTAAACCGGTTCAATATGAACTTAATTAGTCAATATCATTTGAATTTAAAATAGTATGTACGGGGTATTAAGATTACTCTGCAATGATATGGAACACTGAAGAGTATAGGTAATCAAGGTGGACCTATATAGAGACCAGTGGGGCATAGGCTCTGATTGACCTGAAAAATGAACGAAATTGTAGATCTTTTCGAGACGAGTCCATGCATATATAATTCATCAAAATCGGACGTCGTTTTGACTCCTGAAAACCCCAAAATACGAAACTCTCGCAGGTTGCAAACCACGCCGCCGCAATACAAGACTAGACGGTCAAGATGGCGAATTCCGAACTATTCGAGATTAGGGACGCAACACGAGGTCTTCTTTTTAGTTCCTTACACGTTATTTTATGTGTTCTTTAATTTTAAAGAGTCACAAGATAGACAAATATTTTTATTGAAATTGTCATTGTAAAAAATTCTACTAGATTTCTTTTTGTTGAACTGTGTTATTTACAGTGTTGAACTGATGTAAATATTTTATTTGCATATGCTTGATCCTTGATGCAATTCTTGATTATTAGTTTATTTGTAATATGTATACGTTTAATTAGAATTATGTTAAATTTTTACGTAATTAATTTTTTTTTACCAATAAAGTAACAAGTGTAAGTGGTTGGGTGATGTAATGTGTCGATCTAGCTCTAGCTAATACCAAGTACTCCGGGTATATATACATCCATTAATTATTTTATTTAAAACAGGTATGCAATTCTGCATGATTACGTAGATTGTACTCCGTAATTAGTACGTATACGTACGTGAACTTGACGTAGATTTTCCAATAAGTTTGGGATTCTGAAATCTACTGTAGTCGGACGTTGGAAACCACATCTGCTAAAATCTGCACGAAATCAGGGATTTCAATTACATGCACTAGAGGAGACACATACACATTTAATCCGTTCTAGAAATAGTGCATTTTCTGCTGGTGTTAATTTAAGGAGACAAGAAAAGTCATACGTACAAGAACCCTGAATTTGTGATTTGCATGCACTGTATGATCAAACATAGCCTATATATAATACGGAGTATCTGATCGAATTATTCATTTCTCTCAATCAATTTTTCTAAAGTGATCATGTTTTATCGATTTCTCGTAACGCTCTTGCTTCTCCGAACAAACGAATGCTCCGCTTCTCGTAGTCTCGGATTTGTTCATCATGTACAATCATCTGAGATGAAAGGCGCCGTTGAGAGTCACTTGAAGGAGCCGCCATCAATGGAAGCAACGCGCGAAGTTAATCCAACGAGAGATATAATGCAGGTCCGTATATGCAACTAGACAATATATTATAGAACATAAGTAGTTAACTTTGCTATTTGTTTCTAGGGTGTGATTAACAGAGCTCGATCCATGGAGGAATCACAACATGAGCTCCATGAAGACGATTTCGACGAAGGAGATGAAGCAGGAGGTGAAGTAATTGTAGCTACAGACTATGTCAAGTCTCATGGGAAGTCTCCAATTCACAACTAGAATGAGGTTCATGAAGATGTTTCCATGGACTTTGCTTTTGATCAGCTTTATGATCGAGGAAGAAATTAACTTATAAGTTTAGATTTGTAGTAGATTAGAAAACTTCGATCAAGTTACAGAAATGTCTTTGTATATGAAGACATCATGGTCACTTGGCAGTTGGCACTATCTTTGTAGTATCTTTCACTTAACTAGCTTGTTTGTCGTTTAATGTGATCCACTAGTTCAAATTATTTTTTGAGATGCTAGATGTTTAATGCAATCTCATAAAGGCTAGATATTTGGTAATTTTCAGCTTCACTGATCCAAGAAGATTCAAGGTTACGAGAAACTAAAGGCTCACTTGTATCAGATATCATATCTAAGTATGATATATCGGGTATGGATGTGGCCGTGTAGGTACAAGTGATATCTCTAATATACTCAATTTTTGGGAGACATCAAAAACATATTTTAAAATCATTTCGATACTGATATATTTGGCACATATCAAACAACAATATTTGGCACATATCAAACAACAAATATCAATTTGATATCGACATACTGATTGTACCAAACACAAATATGAGCACGAGTGATATCTCATACACATACCTGCTATCTAGATATCGATACCAAACGGGTCTTAAGTAGATAGATATTGATCTTACTTGTAAATTTTCTTTTTTCACAAGACAGAAAAAGATTTTCAAATATATTGTAGATAAGTCATTTATGTAGACAAAATGGTACAATTAAATAGTCAAATTAAGCAAAAATATAAACTCAAAAGTTTTTATCAAAAAGGGGTTAACAACCGAACCATACTCATAAAACTCAAAATCACATGAATGGCTATTTTGGGAAGGAAAAATGGAGGTATTTTATTTTAATAATACAATTAAATTAACCTGATCCCTCTCTTCATTTATTAGTTGAGAAAAGATTTGACAATGGGGAATCTGGCTTGACAGAACTGATGATCTTCTTCCTCCTGCTTCTGGTAGCACATAACCATTGCCTTGGTGTTTCAAGGTCATCACCTGTTACAGTAGGTATATGCCACTTACCCTCTTCTGATTCTTGAATTACAATTGAATATGGAGGCGGCATGCATAGATCTATTCCGTTTCTTGACACTGCCAACCGCACCTGTCATTTAATGCATCAAACAATATGTTCAATCCAATCTTTAGTGCTTATTTGGTTGAAGTTTCAAAACATGGGATTTTAAATATCCCATGAAAAGGAAGTGAATATACGTGTTTGGTTGAAAAAACAATTGATCTTACCTAGTTTCCCCCATTTTTACACATGCAATCTTAAATTCCCCCATTTTGATCTATCTATTGCAAATTTTAACCAAACACATTTTCTCAAAATCTCCTATATTACAAATCACCTTAATTCAATTCCCATGAATTGCAATTCCCACATTCAACCAAACGAGCACTTAGATTTTATTGCCCCCTGATGTTTTCTGTTGACATTTCATAAGGCATTTTATTTGGAGCTTGATTTACAAAAATAAAAACTTACTGAAGGTCATACCTGATGTTTTTCCTTCCATCTGGGGAAAAAACTATTCCCTAGAAGTTGGAATAAGTGGTCTCTCATTTCATCATTTGTCAGCAACAAAGACTTGTTACTTACCGCAGCATACAGCCAATACCTGGTTCCAAAGTCGGAAAATATTACTGATGAAGTGAAGATCATTACAAAATTAACAATCTAATCCAATTCCTGATTTTAAAAAAATGTATAGTTAAAACTGATGTGAGTCCAGTAGCTTAACCTTTCACTACTTCTCACTTGTTTTCAAGTACTTCATACTTTTTACTTTATTGTGTATTCATAACAAATCATTCCATTTTTATGACCAAGGCTCCCAGTCTATCACTTGAACAAAGAAAATGAACACTCGTGATTTTTCTCCCTAGGGGATGGAAAATAAACAGGCTTTACTAAATACACATCAATTATTATTATAGTCACTGACATATTGATCACATTATTTGATTAAGAGATTCCTACTGAAAAGCGCAGCTGCAAAAAACACAGACTCCAGCTTGAAAATAAGACTCGTGAAGAAAATATATACATATTGGCTCAAAGAAGATCAAAATTGACAAAGAGTTATTAGCAATGCTAGTAATGTCAAACTAGGTATACCACATAAAAGAAATGAAATGAGAAAATACCAAGTTTCATGCGAATTATGAAACATCAAGTCATCAACTTATCAGGACACAAAAGCTTGCAGAAATTAACTGTCAGTTTGTCTACCTAACATCAAGTCTTCTTCTTCTTCTCAAAAAAAAAACAGGTGCTCCAAAATTCTAGCATTTCAATGAACATAATATGTTCACTATTAGAAGGATCCACCTATTCTTATTGCAGTCCAAAGTTATAGATGTAAATTCATTTTTCCATAACATAAAGCTACTCTCTGATGGGTAAAGAAAGAAAATCTTACCAATCATCATTTGAGCCAGCTGGAGTGGCATAAAGTGCACCAGACATTTTTAAAGTATCTAACACCTTCTTATTTCTAGGCTGCTGAGCAGGACCTCCAAAGACACGACCTCTATGCAAAATAACTAGAGGTGTTTTCTTTGTAGGGCTTATTGCTCGCAATTGATTTACAACATTATTAAGCTGAAATTTAAAAACAGAGAAAATCAGTCAGCATTCTTTCCATCATAAAGCCACAACACATGAACAATCTTGCCTCCTTGGCAACATCCTTATTTACCTGGAAAAAGTTAAAGCTACGTGTGTTGACAAGACCCACATTGGCACCATCTATAACTGCATCAAACGGTCCATGTCGATCCAGCCATTCCTGAATATAATTCAGCTCTAAATTATTTTTCAAAAGAAAGACTAAAACTAGTTTCACTCGGCAGATCATGCAGGTCACTCTAAAAAATCAGGGAGGAAACTGTGAAAGAAATATATGAGGTAATTGATCTTTCTTAAAGAACATTTTTGGACAGATTAGTAATCAGTTTAAACTGTTTTTACCCCTCACCAGGAAGTGATAACAATTGAAATATTTCAAAGATACTTCCATTATCAGCCTTCAAAAGATCAATACCTTAAGAGTAGTTTTCACAAGAAGCATTACATAACTGCCATAGAAAATGCAAACTTGAAAGTAAACAGAAAAAGTTAGATGCTTTAATTCCCCAAACACCAACAAAGGGAACATTCAACAACCGGGTACAAATACAAGTTGTAATATTTAATGAGCAGGAGATTCCGTTTGCTGTCTAAAAATGAAATTCATGGTCTATCAGTAAATTAACCTACATTACTAAAGGTTAGTAAGATAACACCAATTTAACAGTGAAAGAGTACAAGTCAATATACCTGAAATTGCACAAACTCAGCTTTAACCTCCCGTTGACAAGCTAAATTTGCCAATGAAGCAGCAAAATTTTCAGTTTCCTTGGGATCAATATCTATGGACACAAGTTGCTCCCCACACGAACGACACACACCCGTTTTATTAATCTCAGTCCTAACAACCCTCCACTTACCACTACCTAACCATCCTTGTCCATGCCACCCGCCTCCTCCCTTAACCACAGCCTCCTTCACCTTATCCACATCATAAGTCTCCATCCCAGCTTCACCACCAGCTTCAGACTCGAACCATTTATCCACAACACTAGCAGTATCCTCACTCACCTGCCTAACATCAGCCCTCAACCTATGCAGCATTTCATACACCTTACCATCCCTCTTAACATCCACACTCACCTTCAAGAGAGCAGAAAGTTCAGGCTCTTCAGGGATAACACCACATTCCGCCATATGGGAATCGACCTCGTAAGCCCTATCGGCATCTCCTCTCTTGCTGAACCCGAACAAGGCGGGCCCATAAGACCTCAGCCGGGGAAGTATGCCACAACTGTTCATCTTTTTCACCAACTCAAAAGCCATTTCTGGGTCATCTTTTGCCAAGGCTAATCTAGCTAAGTTAGTGAAAGTAGCCTCGTTTGGAGTAATCTTATCCCTATCCATTTGCTTGAAAATCTCAAATCCCCTCTCAAGCCCCAAATTCACCTCATTTCCATCACTTGCAGAGCATAAATAAAGAAGCACGTTATAATGGTGCAGGGAAAGAGATGTACCAATAGCCCTAGCGTCGTCGTATAAACGAAGCGCCTCCATGAGATCATTATTCTTGGAGCACATGTCCAATTTGTGCTTGAGAACACTCTCGGGAGCCTCACGCCTTGCCTTCTTCCTCGACGCGCGGGAATTCTTAGACGAAGATGCGGGAATTGAAGATGAAGAGGAAGCAGATGGTATCGCCATTACTGAGAAGCGAGGAAGTTTAGCTTTACTGAAGGATGTGAAATTGAAGGGGATAAGGGTGTTAGTTGGAGAGTGCAAGCGAGGGAGAAGAGCGTAGAAGGAGCGAATCACGCCTATGCGCGACATTTCCGGAAGTCTGGAGCTAGGGTTTTGTGCGAGTAGATGCATCAAGATCGATTTTTTGCATAGTGAAGTGAGGATGAAGGTGGAAGTTCAGACAGACATTGGAAGATGAGGAGGCCAAACGAGGTCTAATAACTCTGTTTAATTACTCTCTCGTTAATTGTAGGGTTTAATCTATAACTTTTGATAACTCACACTAGTTTTATAAAAATAATAAATTTAATTTAAATAAATAAATAACTTAAATATAAATATTTTATCAAATAAATTTAGTTAATTTATCTTGTACAAATTTAGTATAATTTCTTAATTTAGATATTATCTAAAAAGCTAAAGTACAAAAGTAATTAATTCTTTAATATAAAGTTTTTAAATTAGTATGATATACACTTTTAATGAAGAGAGGGTTAATCAAACATTGTCTAAATATTTAAATAATTTAAATTTAAAGTATTAAAAAATTATAAGATTATATATTTTTCTATATAAAAAGTACATAACATTTTGTTAATTAAATCACATAAAATGTGATTTATAGAAAGTTAAAATTATAAACCTATACACATATTTATAATTTTTCTACTATATGATTTTGTTTATCAAAAAGGAAAATGATTAAAAAAATGGCATGTGGCAAAATGAATAATAAAATGACATGTGATAGTTTTAATGAGGACGTTACACGTGGCGAAAATTGAGGTTTGTTTTAGTGTATATATATATAGTCGATTACACTATCTATTTGATTTCCATTTTGAGTGTCTTACACTATTTACATGTCGATGTAATTTGTTCGATTATTCCCGTTCTATAAGAAATAACATACTCATGTGTAATATTGTTTATTTCGTCTCAGTGAACACTTTAAAAGCATTAAGATTTTACAATATTTAATAACATATAGTTAGAGATGTTAACGATGCAAAACTTATCTCGGCAAACGCAAAAAGGTACAAAGTGGACAATCAAATAGGCCGCTGTTGTTCGATCTAGACACCAAACCTCGAACAGAAACTCGAACAGAGAAGAAAAGCGGAATTAGATATGAGATGAAAGAAAGGGAAGTTGAAGGATAGGCCAATTGGAACCAAATCAATCAACGATAAAACCCTTGAACTTTAGAACAAGAACCTTACCGAATGGTGAAGAAACCCCAATGGATTACAACCAAACACAATGACTATGGTATGTCAAAGCACCTGGAGGATGCGCTATGAAGCCTCGATAGCACCAACCTTATGGAAGAGATTGACACGCACAAGCATAACTAGGGCCAACTCAACGACAATGCACACGGGGCACTCTTCTCACAAAAGCTCTCTTTTGGGAGGAAAAACGATAAATGTTGTATTAAATATCAAAGTCGGGGGGGCTAAACAATAACTAGGGCAAAACTTATATAGGGTTCATAAGGATGCCAATTAAAATAAATAAAGCAATAAAAGTATTTCCTAAAAATAGCTAAAAACCAATTAAAAGAAATAATCCCGGAAACAATCACAACAAGATAATCTCGGAAGTCTTCAGCAGGGAATCCGCGGGCGCGGAAAAGGAGCCGCGGGCGCGGATTTGTAGACATGTCGCCGAGAGCTCTTTTTGAAACGGCTCGTTCTCTCTCGTCCGAGATCGGAATTGAGCGATTCCAAAGCCTAGAGTTTCGTCTTGAAGTCTAGATTGTTTCATCTTTAGTACTTGACTTCTCATCTTGACTCGAACCGGATCTCTACGAGCTTGAATGGCTACAATACGAGCTCGGGCTACTATCAATGACTTGAATGATGGCTCATAGCGATCTTTAGCCCTAGCTCCAGTGGTTAGCACATCTTTAGATTTAGGACGAGGCGTCCTTGATGATAGGTCAGATGCTCCCGCATCAGAGTACAAGTCATTTTTACGCAAAATTATATATACCAAGTGATGAAGGTTGGTTTGAGCACCTAATAACGCTAGGATAATGATAGGGCATCTCAACACAACATGTGAATATCGAGTTGGATCAAATCACCAAGGTTGGACCAAATCATAGAGACATGCAAGTTCTTGTAGTTGGAGCAAATCATGTAGCCATATAAACAGGGGTCCGTAGCCAGTTATCGCGAACCTTATAAGTCACTGAGAGTTCCCCCATGCTCCAAGATCATACCTCCACCTCATCTACTTCCTCCTTCGATCTCCTGGCTGCATCTCGTGCCATCTTTCACCAGCTCCAGCTCCACCTCTGATTGACCAGAAGAAGACACGTACCCTCAAATTACACGTGGAGGCTAACATTACTCACCCTGCAAATATCCCTTCACACCCCGTTTCCAAGGATCCTGTTAGGAGAAATAGAGCATTTTCTTAATTTTTATCTGTTGTTGGGATCGTAGTTCGGAATATCTGCAAATAAATGTTTCTTTTATACCGCTTTTTCTTCAAGCATTTGTCTATCAATCCTTAATTAATCGCGATCATCTTAAACTCTTGAATATAACCCCAACCATAATTTTTTTTAAAAAAAACTTATAATATGATTAGTTTAAACTTTTAATCTTCACCGGATGATGAGATTACAAGAAGGCAGTATTATATAAAGTCGTATTGATATTGTGATTCAGTAAATTCACTCCAGATCAGAAGGTTGCGTGTTCGATTCACGTCGGGTTCAATCCCCCGAATCTCCCCTGTTGGTTTTTTTGTTGCACTAATTTTCTTTTTTGGATAGTCAATGCTCGCAAATGCTGAAATCATGTCATTTTTCTCGAAACTCAATTACAAAATAAGCAGAGAACACTATTTGTATCAGTAATCAAACATGATCCATGGAGCCTCATTAGTGCCATCATAAAACTTAAACACTTAACACTGGCGTAATTTTGGTACAGATTTCATGTGGCCATTCTAGAAATCAGAAATACTTTTATACAAAAAAAATTCAACAGAAGCTATGAACAGATAAGCTGAAAATGAATCCGGGTTCATTTCTTTGACCTTTCTCTGAACATCATATCATTTATCTCATTGATACCAATGTCGAAAATAGGCTCAATCGCCTGATCCTCTTCCTCATCTGACAGCAAACGCTTCTGTGGCTCCCTGCTGTACTCGTCTATTAACACACAAATTTGCACAAGATCAAACCCTCTTGAATTCTGACGTTTAGTACATTTAAGAGATTTTTCGGCAGCAAAAACTTACCAAACATGACATTTAAGGAAGTCGGAGGTGGAGTTGCTATAAAGTTGAGGCCAATATAACATCCAACTGCAAGGACTACTGTAACCATGAAGTAAGTTGGCAGAGCCACAGCCCAATACCTAAACAGACGATGGAAGACGAAATTAGTAAACTCACACTTGGGTGTTAAAGGACATTTTGTCCCTCTAATGATCAATATAGCCATAGAATATGACCCTTTTTTTAAGTGCATTGTGTCTTTTCGATCCAATGATCAATATACACTCCCAGAAACAATTTGAGGCTCCTAAAATTAGTTTTTAGCCCATTAGGCCATTACTCAAAAGTCACAAAATTTTATCGGCAAAGGCAGTGCTGCTATAGTAAGTATATGAGTTTTCTGTAGCCTAATAAACGCCAATTAGACAGAGACTCTTTCAGCTCAGCCAGTTTAGACCCCCAAAAAAAACTTACGTCGAGTTTGAGAGACAGAAAGAGATGCAAAGCAATTATTTATGGATTCCATGATTGCTCACTCATTTTAATATTAGTCATAAATATGCCAAAATCGGAATACAAAACAGAGAATAGGAACGGACCTGCTAGGATAGTAAGAGATGCCAATAGAATGCAAGAAGCTGTCAGGAAGATATGCCCATAGGAAGAATACAACTGCTCAGACACAAGAACACATTTACTTTCATGATCACAATATGGCAACTAATGTACTCAATAACAAAGAGTTTCTTTATCATACATTATACTAAACCATTTTGATTTATATTTACCAGGAAAGCCAACAGATTTAAAGCCAAATTCCAGTATTGAATGATAGGGATGAAGACACATTTACCTGCAGCCACGACAGTTGTAATGGAGCCTACAAAGCCATATACTTCAGTGGGCTTCGGACCATGCTCCCCAGAAAACCCGATTTTAGAAGAGTTGGAATCAAAGTCTGGCACAAATAGAGATTTACCCCTCTTCTTTGACAGGCTAAGTGTTCTTCTGGGGCTATTGACAGACCAAGGATCAGCAGCCATTGATGAACAGTTGCTTTATACAACACAGCTCTAGCAAGTTTTTTTTAGTGCCTCAGTATCATGCATCTGTAAGACAAGGAAATAGATAAAATCATGATGGAATCTACTATGTTAGGATTTAAGAGCTATGATCTAACAGAATTTCTCCCTCCAAACTGGTTACATGATCAGTGCTCTGCTGCAATATTGCTTAGCACATTATCTTTTTGGCTTAAACACATGTATGGTCATTCAACTTTGGCCTCAGAGAGGGAGAAAGATTAATTAGGCAGGATGTCGATTTGAAAATTTTCTATTTTCCAATGGAACCAAATAGTCATTGTTCTTTGGCTTCAGAATTATATAGAATAAACAAAATGACTTATTTAACCGTCTATGTTTCTTATTTTGTGAAATAATAGTCATATTGTGCAACTATTGACGCAATATTCATTTTGGTCATCGGAAACAACCTCCGTGTTCTTTTAGCATAGGATTTGGTTGCGTACATCCGACCCGGATTGAAATAATGTTGTTGTTGTTAATGTCGATTTGGAATCATTCAAGTTCAGGTTTGGGCTGAGCTACTGTCATACTAATCATAATAGTGTTGTGATTTCATAGAACAAGAAAGAGAATAATTGACCATCCTCACTCATATAATTAAATTTCTAAAACCTAAATTTGATAAATTATAACCCAAAAATTTGTGAAATTGAGTATCCTAAAATCACAAGAAATTGAGTACCTCAATCTCCCCAATAGCACGTGGCGGGCCAAAATCTCGAATTTTTGAAGACTGCAAATTTGACAATCGATGGAGAAAATCTCAAATTAGAGCGTAACCTAAATTGAGCGCGGAGAAAGAGAGAGATGAACAGAATCTGCGTGGGGTCGAAGCCGCATCGGTTCGCAAATAAACGGAGAGGGAAAAAAACCGAACCCGGTTCGCGGTTGAGATGTCAAACGACGACGTTTTGCTCATTTGAGAATTACCCGCCAGGTTTCCCAAAAAAAGGCGGGAAATTAACGATCGTTTTCTTTTCCCTCTAAAAAATTCCATATCTAGTTCTTCGTCAACAAAGACGACATTTTTTCTGCAAGTCCCTGAACGGAACCTAAGAGCATCGATCCGCAATCCACCGTTAAGCTTCCGACGAAGGTATCCACCTGATTCAGTAGAGGTCGCCATGGAATCACAGCGTGGAGTTTGATGTTGGGGATTTATGCAAGAAAGCGTCATACCTAGGGTTTGGTTGGAGCGTAATTGTATGGGATTGGAGTTGATCTGCGATGTGAAGCTTCTAATGGAAGATGTATCTGCATCAATTGATGAACCGTTGTGAGGTCGAAGAGGATTTGGTGTTTCTCGGAGATTCGCTCAAATTGGAAAGACAAAGAGTATGATGAAGATTGGAATTTCAGAGGAAGATAGAGAATTCCAGTAGAAGCAGTCTGAACAGGTAAATATTGAATATTTCTGATTTCTGATTTTATGTTGAAGATTGGTTAATGTTAGAAATTGTGTTATTAGTGAGGGACTTGATTTATTGTTATAGCTTGAATCTGATAGCAATTTGTGTGGCCTTATCTACTTGTTGATCTAAATTCAGATTCTCCATAGAAGTATGCTTAAATTTTGCTACACTATTGCTTGTGTTTTAAACACAGATTATTCTTATGCTTCAAAATCTCCACCAATTACGACCGGAAAACACAGTCAGACGCGTTCCGGAAGGAAGCCGCGTTTTCGTCCTCCTTATAAGCAAGGAAGCAGGTAAGTTGTATTATCCTTTCACCTTTAAAATTAAAATGTAGTTAGGTTGTATGCCTTGATGCTATCAAGGAATATGTTAAATTGAATTGGTCAAGCAGCTTAACATGGCCAGCACATTTTCAGATCATGACCCAAAATGTGGGAGTCACTAACATAGCACTATCAACTGAAGCACTGTTTTGTGCTTATTCCTCAAGTTTTCTGTTTGGAAAACACGTTAGCTAAAATAAGTATTTTGTTATCATAATTATGAAGAGCAAAACAAAACATAAATAAAGACTTCATTACATATGAAGGAATGTACTGTCTATGAGTTATATTCCTATGTATGTTCTAACCTTTACAAAAAAAGCCAATAAGGGAAAGGCAAGCCACAACATTACCAGATATCCCAATCCAAAATCAGGCTTAAAAGTTTAACTGGAAGGAAAAAAATGAAACTGCATTCTGATCTTACTGAGTTACTTCTACTTGCATACAAAATACGTTTGGTCTTTAACAAGGAAACGTGAAAGAGGGACAGTCCCGAAGGTTAAGGGCGGAGAACAGCTGGGTTTATGGAGCTACTATTAGCACTCTGGGGAAAAAAACTGGTAACTGGAAGAAACTCAGCCTCTGGGAAGAACCCATTTGATGGCACGCTTAGTAGCAGATCTTGATCCATGCTCTCGTCTAAGAACTGGTTTTGTGGCTCAAGCATGAGACGTTTAGTCTCAGCTGGCAGAGAAAACAGGCTTCTAGCAGTGTAGGATGAGCCATTTCTGCCTGATGGTTCCTTGGTTGTAGGTCCAGCTCTCAGAATAATCCTTTTGGGGCTTTTAAATTTAACTTTTGTCTCTGTGGCAAAGAGATTAAGAATATTAAGGCATGTTTAAAAGATGATAGCGAGACAGCTTTGCGTGCGTAAAAAAGTATTTTCTCTACTACTTTCCTTATTTTCCTTTCTATTTCCCCTAAAACCTCTAACCATAACTTCATTTGAGATGAAAGACACTATTTGGTTCAATTTGGTACTTCATGGATGAATATAATAAGGAATGAATTCTCTTTTTATCCGAAAAGTTCAGTGCTAACAATTAAATGTAGGCACCAGTTAGATAAGCAAACCTTAGGAGCTGACACGAAGATTCCATTTTATGTCCTAGGATACAGTAAAATTATTTCTCATGTGTTTTTTACCTTGTATGACGAACCATGGCACAGCATGCCGTTTTAGAAAAGTCAGGTTTCTATAGATTAAGCTACTAGTTAAATGTCCAATTGTGGCTTTGATTCTCATGATAATAATGAATGAGTATGATGATTCATCATAGAAGAAAAAGTAGTCCTTTTTAACCTGTCGTCTTCTGGCTCAGGTTCTCATGTGATCTCTTGGCACTTCCCAGTTTTTTTGATAAGCTAGACTTAACTCCTAACGCAACTACATGCTCTCCAGCATCACCAGCAGATTTCCTTTCCTATAGATACAGACAAAAAAAAAAGAATAAGGCTTTTGTCTCCAAAAGTATACAAGTAAAATGCAATGACATATGAACTTCAAAATAAATAGAACCTTAAGCTTTTTGTATAGTTCAAGCCATCTGGACTTGGTCAAATTGGACACAGCAAGCTTCTTTAACGTTTTGGACTCTTCCGCTTTGACTCCTGATAAGGAGTCACTGAAGACCCCTTCAGAAAGCAACTGCTGGAAAGACGAGACGTTCTCCTTGAAGAAAGAGCTTTCAAACATGCTTCTAAGGCTACAAATGTAAAAAGGAAATGTATTAAGTAGAGATTGAATAAAATATTTCTTTGTGTGTATCATACTGAATAAAATAGTGGAACAAAAGATTTGCACCATAATCACTAACCTTCCAGGCACCTGTGAAGTATCAGGAGAAGGAAGATATTTCAGCAATTGTTTCTGCTCCTCGCTTGTCAAATGCCCCAATAGCACATCAAAGCTTATGACATCCTACAAATGGAAAATACAGTATCATACAAAGATTGAAACTAAATATTTCATCTCTAGGAAGTATTATGATTAATCCAGTAATACTTTTAAGGAAATTCCCAGCCAGAAGTATCAGCAAGCAACCTTATTGAAAGAGTAATGCCATAATTGCTTTTCATAAACATGTTCCAAGTTCAAATGGAAAAATAAGGCTATAAAAGCACACACCCATCATCTCATTAGTTTCTCTGTTAAGTAATCATGTACATGCAACTCACATTTAAGTCTATATGGCAAAGTGGTGAGTTGTGATTCCAAAAGAGCTGCACCCTGTCATGCACTGAGTTGTCCCTGCAGTTACAACAGTTTCCACTGATTTATCATGAAACTATCCATTTTAACCAAGGTTAATGAAACCACAAATGGCCATAAGTTAACTACCTCTTGGTTGGCTCCTGTTGCATCATTTGTCCACTAGTGTTCTTAACATTCTCATTTTCATTATAACATATACTCTCACTCTTGACGTCCTTGCATCCAAAGAGGGGGGCAGAATATGAGTAGGATTCATTTAGCGCATAAGGTTTATTTTCAACTGAAAGGGAACTTGCTTCAGATTCTTCTTCTCGATTCAGTGAGCTCGGATGTTTAATAAGAACACTCCCATGACCTATTTCAACAGAAACCATTGGCGTATCGCTCTCAAAAAGCAACTCCTCAGAAGTTCCAGACAGGTACGAGGATTGTTGTTCATGTAAAATAGCACATAAATCCTGAGTAAGCTTCTCAACTGAGGATGGCTTTGGACGAGACATATTGGTTCTTTTCTTTGATGGCACTAGTGTCTCCCATGCAACCGATTGAGCTGGACCTGAGGAAAATCATACTCATGAGTAAAATCCAAACATCTTATGAGGTGAAGTCAATATGTATAATCCACATTCATTGAACATAAGATGGAGATTCCTACAAAATTTTAATAAGCTCTATTTTAAATACAAAAATATTAACTTCACAGTGACACCAAATTAAGTAATTAAGCATTAATCGCAATGAAATAGTAAGGATGGACTGAAAATGCTATATCCTATTGTGGAAAAGATAACGGCATTCATGTTATACCGTCGGAAAGCGGGATAAGATACTCTGATCTTTCTTTGTTGATAAAAAATCCAACACTAACATACTAGAACACAGTAAAGAGTCGAACCTGACAAATCACTAGCATCTGCACTAAACTGAGCACAGCTTTCTGAGTTGGATATAGCTGAACCAGAACTTGACCTATTGCTGGTGTCTTCATCAAAGCTTTTGTGGAACCCCTGGCTATGCTCAGAAGCATACCTTCCCATTGAAATGTTCTCATAACTTAGCTTCCTTTTCTTCATGCTTTCATCTCTCTTTTTGAGAGACAAGGCCTTGGATTTGGAAACCCTAGGATCCTCATAATCATCTCCATCAGCTCTGGAATGCAATGGGGTATAATTAACCAGTGATCCTTTGGTTCTCCATCGCGATCCACATGCATTGCAAAGTACGGGCTTTTCTGGTGGTCCATTGCGCCAGAGTGGAGTGTCTGACAAAAACATAATAAAAGTATTTTATTATGAAATAAAATAGCAGCAGAAGCATTTCTATAACTGAGATCAATAAATTCCATGTTCTTTGAGATGTTATAGGAAACCGAAGTATTTCTATAAATATAGGCCGTAAACTGACACTAAATGTTGTAACAACCATATGTAGAAACAAAACCCTTCTACTAAATTCAGTTCATATCTTACACGTGTTTCAGTAGAACTTCTGAACACTAGACTACACTTTGAAAAGAGATATACAGCCTAAGTGACCAACAGTTCCTATATTAACTTCACCAGATTAAATGTGTTGTAGCCAGTTTTACTAAACAAGGCAATAAGATAGGAAACATTTCAGTACATTGCCTTCAGAAGTTTTCTTAGTCTAACTCACAAAGACTTGGTCTTTCCTCGGCAAGAGTATAAGCTCTAAGCATGCAACTAAGCTTTAGAATATCAAACAATCACAGAGCATCAAGCAAAGCTTAAAGAAAGCACACACAGATTATGATTGGTTTATGAGTCCAATGATGTGTGAAAATAACATGCAAGCCTAATCTGGAGTTGAGCTTAAGCCTATAGCCAGAAAATCACACACTACACTAGAGAAGATTACTGTACTGTGGTTGCCACATGGGAACTTCAAAAATAAAGCCAAGGTTTAACAATGAGTGGATTATGCCTAAGGCCTAATTTCATCAAGAAGAAACAGACAAATTAGAAAGCTCAATGCAAACATTTTGCCTATGGTATTCTACATTTCATGAATTCTCAAGGAACAATGAAGTTTTCATCATTAAACATTGTTCATGAACAAAATGGGGTTGCACATAATGAGGTGATCCAACAATGTGATCAAAACCAAATCTCAGATGGAGTTTTGAAATTCCAGGATCAAAGAGCACAAAATCAGACAAGAAAAGAAATGCAAGTTCTCCAACAAAATTGGTTTAACCAGGAAGTTATGAACCCTCCCTAAACCAGACTTCTAAACACAAAAGGGCACAGTACAAATCGGAATATCATCACAATATGGAAAATGCAAGGGGAAATCAAAACCAGACTCATTCATCTTCTTCTAGAATCAACACTACAGATGATACAAAAAACTGAAGGACCAATGACTCACTTGTAACACCACAGTGATAGCAAGGTCCTTGCTTGCCCATTTCTCCTCTCTCTTTTATCAATTACACAAAGATGAAAACCCAACTGAATATGAAGCAGAATTTCTGAAGCAGGAAATATATACTGCAAATTCTGAATCCAGAAATTAATAAAGGGAAGAAAAAAATATTTCCTAAGCCAGTCTCTTGTGATTGTAGTAATACAGATACAAGGGTTCAATTAGGCTTTAAATCCAGATTTTCCAAAAATATTAAGGGGAACCCAGAACCCCAAATACACAGCAAAAACCACACAGAATCTCAAAATCCAGTTTATTCGTCGAAAGTCTGGGCACAATAGAGTGATCCCGACTGGAATTTTGATAGGATTAGAGATGGGTTTTTCAAGCTGAGAGCCTATGCAATCCAATGGGTAAAAAGGAAGAGACTTATTGAAGAATCTTCAATGGAAATGAGCGAAGGGGAAAGGCAGGTTGAAAAAAATGAAGGCGTGGTGTGATGTATGTGTGTATTTATTTGTATATCTCCCTTTCTCTTTCCTTAGTTTTTTGTCTTTGTTTTGTATAGGAAGTAAATGCTTAATGCCCCTCAACTTTCCCAATTTATTTTTCTTTATTTTTCTCTTTGTTTTGCTTTGATTAATCGATAAGAATAGTAGTATTATAATAGTCTGATGTGGTAATTTTGTTAGGCCATTAGAGATTAGAATAGAAATGACCTTCACATCTGCTTTTTTTAGGAAAAATATCAAAAATAATCGTAACTTTCACTTATGTATAACAAACAGGCTCATCTTTAATGTCAATTAGAAATAATCTCAACTTTCAATTTATGAAAAAAATGGTCCAAATGACTTTTTCGATTGAAATTTTGCTTAACTTGATGATATTTACTAGAAATTTTTTCGTAATTAGTCATAGTAATTATTATTTATGTGTTTAATCTTTATTATAATATGTCGTCTTATTATTAATTTATTTTAAATTTTAACCAATTAAATCATTCCGACCATTTTTTTGTTGATGAATGGAAAGTTGAGATTATTTTTTATTTTATTTTTTTATCAGTCTTGATGCTATAATTATAATTGATAGTGATTTATCTTCTCATTATACCATATGTTGTCTCACAGTTTAATGGTTGTAAGGAAAAATAATTAAAAATTTGTATTAAATAGGTCAAAGGGTGCAGAAGGAATCATATTTCATAATTCCTGTTTTGGTGTTGGTTTTCTCTTTTTATTATCCCAATTTTGCTGATCTCCTGCCAAATCCCTTGTGATTTTGTATATTTTGCAAAAATTAGCCACTAATAAAAGAGAAGAAGTGGAGGTTGAAGGCATCGCCATATGCCCTAAACAAAAAAATATTTAAAATAATGTTACGGTCAAAATATTTTTTTATATTGACTTAGTCTAACTATATTGTATGAATGATGGTTATTCAATTTCTTATGTTTATGTCATGATGTTAAAAATGGTTTGGTCTTGTTTAATTTGCACGCTAATTTTTTGGATAGATTTTTAGTTATTACCTAGTGTAAAAATATATTCTATTTATATATCAAATATTCATTAAAAAAGTTAATCTAGTAGAAAGTTTGTAATGGCACATGTAGATTTTATTCGTTAAATTATCTGTATGTAATGCAAGTAGGAATATAGCAAATTTTAATAAATTTCATTCTCTATTCCTTCTCAATTAATAAATTATATTAGAAAAAATGTATGTTGCAATATCAGTCTATATCAACACGAAAGATATTAGTTTGAATTGTGAAAAAAAAAATTATAACAAGATCATGATATCATATAAGATCATATCCAATGATTTACCATTTTGGGTGGGCATTGAGAGAGAAATTAAAAATATTATTAAACTAATGAAATAGTAAATTTTGAAAGAGACTCAATATCCAGGTTATTGTGATGACCATGGTTATCAAGTGGGCATTTAATATGTGCTTGATAAGTGTACCAAAAACACAATTTTATTTGACCCCACATGTCATAATATTAATAAAAAAAGTATGAAAGAGAAATTGATGACCACAAATTAATGGGTAACCATTAGGATAATGATAAACATAGATGGATATTACAAGTGGGTATTAGAAAATCTAAGAGAGAGATATTAATAAATTATTGAATGACCACAACTAAATGGGCAATCATTGTGTATGCTCTAATGTGCTTTTCATCTCATTTTGAATTATTGCTTGTAATTTCAATATTTCAAAGGTTTATGATATTGTAGTTTTGTACATATTTCTTGTTAAAGGAAATTTGTATTTCTTTATTAAATCAACTTTATAGAAGTGGTTTTATGATGGAACATACCACAATTTGTAATTTAACAAATGCATTTTTTGCTCTTTTAGGATATTTATGTAAACATGCATTTCTATTGTTTTTTCAATATATCAATTAGTAATGTTCAAATGTTCAAGGAAACCATTGAACTGATAGTCTTGAAACAATAAAACTGGAATTGGAGATTAACGTAACAATAATCATAACCGGAAATGGTGAATTCCGATTTATGATATCATAGAACTACAAAACTGGCAATTTGATCAATTTAGAACCAACAATTCTGCCACTTCTAACTATGCAAGGAAAGTGAAATTTCATTGTATACAAATAATAAAATTGCATGTCTTTAATTCCTCTAGTCTAAATAATTAAGTAGACAAATTAAATAATAAATTCAACTCCTCACTTTTCTTTTATTTTAGCTTATTTAATAAGATAAATATTATCTTATTGCAAGGTGTACAAATGAAAACATCTTAAGATTAATATTGTTTTTGCATTTTTAATATTTACTTTTCGTCATCTTTTTCTTTTATCCCAAAGGGATATTTTCGCAATTTCAAATCGAAACCGTCGTACTGGATGGAATCACCCCAAATGAAATTGGTTTATGATTTTTAAGAAATTGTAACCGGGTTTCGTGACCATAACAAACGGTTTCGTCCTAGAAAATTATAATTTACTTTTATTATGGTTATTCTTTTTGCATTACTTATTAGTATATTATATTTAAGTATTCAAGTTACTCCAAAATTCTGTATTGGTTGTCTAGTATAAATGGCAGAGCAACAATTGAATAAAGTTTGTGGTATGGTGGTAGAGTTATTCACCATCATTCATACATTCTATTTATATAAATAATATAATA
Organism: Oxyria digyna; assembly: GCA_029168935.1. NCBI lineage: Eukaryota > Viridiplantae > Streptophyta > Magnoliopsida > Caryophyllales > Polygonaceae > Oxyria > Oxyria digyna. Next base: position 76,512,476 of record JAPVLV010000001.1, read on the forward strand.
TTAATGGCTTAATCTTGATACATTA